>CM030361.1:290852280-291291841 GCA_017893485.1 Hemerocallis citrina
GGGGTAAGCCCAGGCAAATCTTCCAAGAACACGGTCGGATAATCTCGAACCACAGGAATTTGCTTCACCTCTATAGGAACATCCCCCTTGCTGATAGCTGCCACCAGACCAGAACATCTCTTCTTCCCTTAGAAAGTGACTTCAGGACCTCCTGGAGCATTCACTGTTACTTCCTTGGTCTTGCACTCAATGCTTACACTGTACACCGACATCCAATCAATGCCAATGGTAACATCGACTCCCAAGACAATCAGCTCGCTCAGATCAATCCGAAAAATTTTGTCCTCAATCTCGATCTCGCAGTCCGCATAGTCCGATCAGTAGTTAGAGTCTCCCCTGATGGAGTAGCTACTGCCAAGACCTTGCCTGGAAAAACTTTCGGTTCAACTCCCAAAACTTTAGCAAACTTAGGTGATACAAAAGTGTGAGAGGAACCCAGTATCGAACAAAATAACAACTTTCTTTTCTTTCAAAATAAGTTCTCCTATTACATAACACACACTCATTACATAACAGTTCTCTATATAAAACGAGAAAAGAAACAGCAAAAAACACTCCTAAACATCCTCCCTCGTACCAGTGATGACGTGATCCATCTCATCAGCGTCAGCTTCAGTCAAGGTAAATACTCGCCCCTACTGGTACGGCTTCTTCCCAACTTGCTGCGTTGGTCCACTATGGGTGACATTCTGTGGCTTGGGGCAGTGAGACTTGTAATGTTCCGTCTCACCACAGTTGAAGCAAGTCACCACAGGAGGTCTCACCCAATTATTTTCGGGTCTCCCAGCTACATTGACAGCATTCGCTCCCGTTGGTTTGAACTTCTGGGCCGGTGGCTGTCCCCTGAAATTGCCAGAAACTGCGAGCCTCTTCCCAACGTACCAGTTGGTCCTCCGATTATGAACAGCATGGAACTACTCCATATCTGCCTCAGTGGCTGCAGCTCGTTTGACCAATTTGTCAAACCTCCTGATACCAAGGGGTATCATCCTAGATATCAGACTTGGCCTCAAACCATGCTCGAACTTTCAAGCCTTCTTTATCCTCGTCCATCACCAGTTCGGGCGCATACCTAGAGAGCTGAGTGAACCATGTCTCATACTCCCTAACCAACATACCGCCATGCTGTAGCGCTAGAAACTCCATGGCCTTCTTCTCCTGGACGTCTGATGGAAAGTAACGATTGCAGAATTCCTCCAAGAATTCCTCCCAGCCAAGAACAATACCTCTCATCGTCTGCTTCATCGACTGCCACCATACAGCCGCATCTTTCTCGAACTGCAGTGCAGCCAACTTCACCTTGCTGCCCGCCGAAGTCTCCATGACTTCGAAGATAGCCTCTACCTGTCGGATCCAGTTTTTAGTCGCGTCAGGGTCTGACTTCCCCTCAAATACGGGTGGTTTCATCCAGCTTGAATGATTCCATGAGTTTGATTGCTTCGGATACTGGATTCACAGGCACCCTCCCTTGGTTCTGATTCATGGCAACGATATTGAGTGTCTGATAGACCCTCGCTAGCTTCGTTTCCAAGTCCAGACCGTCTCCGCTTCTAGCTCTTCTTCTAGCCATATTATGATGCAAAAGATCCATTAAATTCGAAGTGGAAAACATGAATTTAAATCAACTTTTCATTTATTTGAATTCTAAACTTTATATATTCGAATTCAAAATATTTCTGACATCAAATGAAAGCATGAAGAAGATACAAGAGTCTAGTTCCTATGGTTCCTCTTAGCTTCTCGAAGCTCTTCCCGTAGTTCCGCCACTTTTTTCTTCAGTACATCGTACATATTTTTTCTCTTTCCAAGTTTCCAAACACGATGACTGAGAGTTGCAATATTTTTCTTGCACTTTGCACACTGTGCCTGCAGTAACTCTGCAATCTTTCCTCTGAGTCTCTACCTGCCTCTGAAGAGACACAATGAAACTACTCAGAACTGGTTCTTCCTCATCGGAGGAATCATCAGATGAATCTAGAGGTGGAGTGATCTCTTGGGACTCAGGCCATTCCTCTTCAAATTCTTCAGGATATTCTTCGTCTGAATCAGCTTGCCCTGGGTAGTAATCCTTCCTCAACTATATGCCAGTCGTCATCGCCAGCTGGGTCTTAGTGGTCCGCTATCTTAGAGAAAGGAGAAGAAGAAGCATAAATCATAGAGAAACACAAATTTAAGTGACTTACATTTAAATCTCTAAACTCAATACACGCTCTAATGTCCACTTCTAGGATTTTGTTCCTTATAAATTTGTACTACTTGGAAGCGTGGCTCTGATACCACTCTGTAATACCCCGAATTCTAAAACAGACTAAATTCGAAGTTCCACAGGATCTTTTCACTTTTCTTCGTATAATTTTATAAGGAATTTAAAAACTTTTGCTACATCAGAGTTTACATTTACATTACATATTTACAGCGGAAGCAATTTACAACAAATTACATGAATAGAAATGTACAACACTCGAATCATTCTTTAATCAGCATGTATTCTTTAGTCTTGTTAATCACTTTACCCTGCATAGAAACTGTGGGCGCGTCAGTTACTTACAACCAAAAAAATATTATACACGGACTATCCTCTCTATGTCGAATAGTATAACGATTCTCAAATACTTAAACAAACCACAAACTTGATCACAAACAAAACTACAAGAGACTATCCTATTGATGTCGTGTTGTGCGGTGCACTTAGTTCTTAATACAGTTATGTATGTTATATGACACTAATGTGCACTTGTTCAGATTCTATGCATCCCATACTACATAGGTCTGAGGGCAAGCCCTTAATCGTTCTTCATCTTGTATGGTTCAATCCCTCGTCATGATTTAAACTACTACTGTAACAACGATAAGTATCCTATATGTTCTATGAGTTACGAGCTCATGTCTAGACAGCCTGGAGGGGAATTCCACGTCATATCACGATGCATCGTGAAGAACCTATGGACATTTCATGTAACACCCACACATTTTTATTTTAATTGAAAATGCATTTTTTGATTTTTGCACGTATGATGCACGTGCCAATTTATCCATCACTTTTCTTACTCTCATTTACAAATTTAAAGAAGCATAATCTTATTTAGCCTTTTATTTAATCCATGGACCTAAAGATTAAATCCTAGCCCATTAGATTGATTAAGAGAAGAGCCGACTAGAATAATTATGTTAATAAATTAAAAGAGAGCCCATGAATCAAGCCCATTAGTAAAATCATAAATTAAGTTGAGTTTGGACTAATACATAACAAGTTACAACTTTTTGTACACATTTAGAGCTATAGAAAATTGTATTTATTTTGTGTGCATGTGTACATTTGTACACACTAGTGTGGCCGGATTATGCATAGGGGGGTTGACCGGTTTTGGGCTAGTGGGGGAAAGGAAAAGGTTGGGGTAATGGGAGTTGAGTTTTTGAAAGTTGGGAGCATGAAGAATTAGGAGTTTAGGAGTTAAGAAAATGAAGGGTTGGAAGAATTAAAAGAGAGAGTTATTGGGTGGAGATTTATGCAAATTAGACCCTAACAATATCCCACAACTAGCACTCCATTTCTCCTTCTCTTTTCAACCAAAACAAAATCAAAATAAAAGAAAGAAAAAGAAAGAGAGTAAGAGAGTTCTTGTGGTTGGAGGAGTTCTTGTTAGGAGAAATTGCTAGGAGGAGAAGCTCTTGCTAGGAGAAGTTCTTGCTAGGAATTGTGCTTCCACTTTGTTCAATCTTCAATTGAGGTGGGTGGTTTCATTATTTTCTAGTGTAGAATATGCATGCTAAAAATGAGTAGTATAAGAAAATGTTGATGTGAAATATGTAGATAAAGTTCATGCTAGTGTAATATGCTATGAATGAAAATAGTTTTGTTGTGATTGAGTAAAGAAAAAAAATAGATACCAAACTAATTAAAGAGAAGAGTTCTTTTATACTATGAATTATGTTAGTATGTTTGCAAAAATTTTGTAACTGTTAAGTATATGAAATTTGTTGAAGAAAGTCATATTCAAATCATCCTTTGATAACTAAGAAAAAAGAAAAAAAAATGAATTTAGTTAGTATCATGAGATGTGTTGACATATATGTATTTTGCCATGTTATAATCGAAAATATAAACTATTGCATGAAAGAGTCTTTTTTGTGAAATTCTCCTAAATAAGTGACATGCTAGTATTGTTATAAAAATTTGTAAAAAAGTAGGAACATAAACTTGTTTAATGAACACTACTCAAGTCTTATACAAGTTTATGTGAAAAATGAGAAAAAGAATTGTTTAAAGAAGTGGGAATAGAGTCTTAATGAATTTAAGAATTGTCGTTTACTGTTTTTAAATCCAATATTAGTCAAGAAAAAAAATTCTATTTCAAATTATTAGAAAGATTTGATCTTGGATAAACAAGTTGCATGAAAAAGAACCACTTTCTGAATAGTTTAAACAAAAGTACATTAATACATTTTCTAAACAGAAAATATATTTGGACTTATAGGTTAGCTAGTGCAAAACAGAGCACTGTTGTGAGAGATCTTGGATTCAAAGCTTGATAGTCACTTTTTATTTTGGTTTTAGTCAATAAAAATTCGGACCGTTACAAATGTATAAGGGTTTTTTTTTATCTCGGATTAAGACAAAAGTCCAAATGGACTTAGCAACTAGTGGGTTTGGGGTCTGGGCGCTAGCTGTGTGTTGCCGGTTCGAAACCCAGGCCTCTCTTTTGTTTTTTTGGGGTTTTACTCATGAATGGTTTTTTTTCTTTTTTCTTTTTTGAATTGGAACAAAACTTTAGTATTAATATAAAATGAAATGGAAATATTAAGAGATAGTTTTCTTATATATTTTTTAAGTATAAAAAGAAGTGAAATTTTAAGAATAGAACTTTGTGATAAAGAAAAGAAAATAGCATTTTGTGAAGTGATCTTTTAAAGAAAATTACACTTGTATCTTGTTTAAAGAATATTTTATAGTGAATTGAGACATTGTGATAGCCTAGATTTGTTATAACAATTCATGTAGTGAAATTGTATTCTTGAAAGAAATGTTTTGTTTAAAAAGAATACGAATAAATAAATAGATCATGAATAGTGTCAAGACTAAGTACTTTGTGTGTTAAGACAAGTTATTGATTATTTGTGAATAAGTTGAAGATGAAAATATTTAGGTTTAAGACATATTTACTAAAGAGTTTGTGTACCCCCATTGATTCTTGTGCATGGAAAAGTTGTGATTTAGAGTTAGTAAGACCTCGTGTACTGGCACTATTAAATTGAAAAGAGTCGAGATATATTTTGAGATATGGCCATGGAGCTATCTCGGTAAATGTTGGTTAAGTCCGGTTAGAGGTAAAACTAATTCTAGGTTTGAAAATTTATTCATGACTTGAACTAAATAATTAGGCACATATGTGAAGATGTAGTAAACCTGGGCAAACGTAAGTGGGTTGCTTCTATATAGTCGGCGGTGGATCTCCGTAGCTATAGACCTAGTTGGCGGTCTGTGGTTGCTCCGTGGAGATGGACTTTTAAATTCGAGACTTAGCATAGTCAGGCGGATATTTACCATACTCCATTGTATATGTGTATACCGGGCTAGAGGGGCACTTGCGGGATGATTCGCACGATGAAGGATCTGTTATAACAGCTAGCGAGGCTGGAATCCAAATTCGTGGAATGATCTAAACTTTGCTTTATTACTTAGTAGTTTTATGGCAAGGGATCGAACCCTTTATTGTGGAGTACGTACGTGCTTGCCCTCGAACCTATGTAGTATGGGATGCATAAAATTCGAACAAGTATGCATTAGTGTCATCCTAGTATAAATGTGTGTATTAGGCATTATGGCATGGCATACACTTATATGTTTAGTGTAGTCACGATTTAACACTTTATTGCTCATTTCAATTTTGTTATTTGTTAAAGTAATGAGATCGTTTTATGTACGGCATAGAGATGATAGCCAAGCATAACACTTTCGTCAGTTGTAAGTGACTGACGTGCCCACAGCTTGATATGCAGGTAATAGACTTTGCCATGAAGGTGTTATGATGCAGTGGATGATTTACACTGTTATAGTTGTATAAATTGTATTTTTTTTCATTGTTGTATTCTTCCGCCATGTAAACAAAAGTGTAATGAACTCTGATGTATTATTGAAAAGTTTTAATTTTCTTGTAAAATTATATGAAGTGAAGTAAAGATCGTATGAAATCTCGAATTTTGTCTTATTTTGAATTCGGGGCGTTACAGATGGTATCAGAGCCGGCTTCACAAGTAGTACAAATTTATAAGGAACGACACCCTAGAGTGGACACTAGAGTGTGAGTTTCAACTTATAGAGATTTAAACTTATGTTTGCGTTGCTCTATGAGATGACATTTTCATCCTCTTTTCCCTATAAGATGGTCAATCAGCATGATTCCCAGAATGTGGCACCTTGGTTTGTCCACTTCGATGATGAAGAGGATGAACCAATGGAAGAAGAAGAAGAGTACCCAGAAGAAGAACTAGAGGGGGAGGAAGAAGAAGAACCATTTGAGATAGAAAAAGAATTTTCCGAGTCCAGGGAGATCACTCCACCTCCGCTTGATCTTCCCGAAGACTCCCTAGATGAAGGACTCATTCCAGATAACCCAAATGACATTGTTGCTTCTTTTTGACGGGAATTAGATGCTCAAAAGTGGAGAGTTAACCACTTGGAATCACAAAGGGCAAAAGACAAGGAGCGCATCCAGGAGTTGAACTTTCAAGTGTGCAAGCTTGAGAAGGTCCGACTCGTGAATGATCGAAACTTTGCCAAGTTGGACCACATCACTTGCTGGGACACGGAAGAGCGACAATAGAGCTTCGAAGATATGAGGAAGGAAATCCAAGAACTACGGGAAGAGCTCAGAGAAGCCAAGAAAAACCATAGAATCTAGAATGTTTTCTGTAATGGGTGTATTGGAACAAAATTTTTCTTTCTGAATGTAAAAAATTTAAATTTTAGAATGAATAAATTTTTTTGGAGCGATGTTATTTGTGTTATCTATGATGATTAATGATGAAATTTATGACTCAAAAATGGCACAAAGGATCATGAACGACTAAGAGCAAAACAGTGAGAATGGGATAGATCTAGAGACTGAACTGGCTCGAGTCTATCAAACCCTAGATGCTGTCGCCGCAAACATCACTGGAAACAGGGGGCTAGGGCCAGCAGTGCAAATTCCCGAGGGACCTTAGTTCTTAATGCATAAATTCCCGAGGCAAAACTACAAGGGACTATCCTCTGGATGAAGCCTCCTGTATTTGAAGGGCAGGCCAATCCAGACGCAGCTGACGACTGGATCAGACAGATCGAGACAGTTTTGATGTACTAGAAACCCCAGAGGCCAGCAGGGTGAAATTGGCTACAATTCAACTAGAACAGGATGAGGGTGTCTGGTGGCAATCGCTAAAAAGGACCTTGGGCAATGTACAACTCTTTTGGGAGGAGTTTCTTAATGAATTCAGGAGCCACTACTTTCCATTAGATGTTCAGAAAAAGAAGGCCATGGAATTTCTGAGCTTGCAGCAGGGCGGTATGTCAGGTATGGGAATATGAGACCAAGTTCAACTAGCTCTCCAGATACGAGCCTGAAATGGATAGGATGAAGCCAAGAAAGCGCGCAAATTTAAGCAAGGGTTGAGACCAAGTCTGAGATCCCGGATGATACCTCTAGGCATTCGGAGGTTTGAGAAGCTAGTCAGAAGGGCCGCTGCAACTGAGTCTGATATGAACCAGTTCCAGGCTGTACAAGTCAAGCGGAATAATTGGAACACGAGAAAGAGGCCTGCAGCACCAAGCAACTTCATAAATCAGCCCCCAGCACAATGCTTCAAACCAACTGAAGCCAATGTTGTTGCAGTGGCAGGAAGGGTACCCACATGCTTCAGATGTGGAGAGTCAGGCCACATATCTACTGGGTGCACCAAGCCACAGTCTTTTGAGATTTGTTTTCTATGTGGCAAGGAGGGCCACTTCAAGTCTGATTGCCCCCAGCTTCAACGGGGAGGACCGAGTCGGAAGCAGTCCAACCCTGGGAAAAAGCAATTCAGACAGGGGCGGGTATTCGTCCTAACAGAAGCAGATGCTGACGATATGGACAATGTGATCACTAGTATGGAAGATGAAGCCTAGTTGTTTTGTTACTTTTTCCACTTATGTAATAAATGTTATGCAATGAGAGCACTCATATGTAATAGGAGACATTCTAATAAATGGAATAAAAGCATCAGTGTTATTTGATACGAGATCATCGCATACTTTTGTGTCACCCTTATTTGTAAAAAGATTGAGAGTCGAACCTAAAATTTTTCCTGGCAAGGTTCTATCAGGTGGCTACTCCGTCAGGAGAAAACTTGAAAACTGATCGGTACTATGAAGGGTGTGATCTTGAAATCGAAGGCAGGCTCTTGGGCATCGACCTCATTGAATTGACAGTTCTTGGAGTCGACATCATTATTGGCATAGACTGGATGTCAGTGTACTAGTGCCACTATTAAATGCATGATCAAGGAAGTTGTGGTGAAGGCACCAGGAGGACCAGCAGTTACATTTCAAGGTAAGAGGAAGTGTAAGCAGTTGGTGGCAGCTTTGTCAGAGCAGAAGGTTCCGGATGAAGTGAAGCAGATCCTAGTTATCCGAGATTTTCCAGTTGTTTTTCTTGATGATCTACCAGGGCTTCCCCCACATCGAGATGTAGAGTTCAGCATCATTGTTTCAACCAGGAAGTGCACCTATTTCCAAGGCACCATACAGAATGGCACCGGTTGAGTAAGATAAGATCAAGAAGTAGATCGAAGAATTGTTGATCAAAGGATTCATCAGGCCAGGTGCATCACCATGGGGAGCCCCAGTTCTTTTGGTAAAGAAAAAGGATGGATCAATGAGGATGTGTATCGACTACAGAGAGTTGAACAAGTTTACTATACAGAACAAGTACCCAATTCCTCGAATCGATGACTTGTTCGACTGTCTACAAGGAGCAGCAGTTTTCTCCAAGATGGACTTACGGTCAGGAAATCACCAAGTCCGAGTTAAAGAAGAAGATGTGCACAAGACGGCTTTCCGAACTAGGCATGGTCAATATGAGTTTCTAGTCATGCCATTTGGAGTCACAAACGCACCGGCTATTTTCATGGACATGATAAACAAAGTTTTGCAACCTTTCATCGATTCTTTTGTCGTTGTATTCATTGACGACATATTGGTCTATTTCAAGACAGAGGAAGAGCATGCCAAGCACTTAGTAGAGATTCTGAAGAAGCTACAGGAGCATCAGCTGTATGCGAAATTATCCAAATGTGACTTCTGGAAAACCGAAGTCGCCTTCCTGGGTCACATCGTTTCTAAGAAGGGAGTAGCTACTGACCCGTAGAAAGTTGAAGATGTGAAAGATTGGCCAAGAATGATCACAGTGAAAGAGATCTGGAGCTTTCTGGGTTTGACTGGATATTACAGAAGGTTCATTCAGGGTTACGCCCTAGCTAGCTGTGCCACTCACAGGGCTCACAAGGAAGAATGTGAGTTTCAAATGGTCGGAGCAGTGTGAAGCTAGTTTCCAAGAGTTAAAAGAAAGATTGACTACCGCTCCCATTCTGGCATTGCCAAGAGCAGGAGTCGACTATGATATCTACAGCGATGCTTCCCATCGTGGATTGGGCTGTGTGCTGATGTAGAAGGAAAAGGTAATAGCTTATGGATCTAGACAGCTGAGACCACATGAAAAGAATTACCCTAACCCATGATTTGGAGTTGGCAGCAATCATCTTTGCTTTGAAGCAATGGAGGCATTACTTGTACGGTGAGAAGGTCAACATGTACATGGATCACAAGAGTCTAAAATATATCTATCAACAAAAAGACCTGAATCTGAGGCAGAGGAGATGGTTAGAAGTGTTGGAAGATATCCAACCTGAGATCAAATACCATCCAGGCAAGGCCAATGTTGTGATAGATGCGCTCAGTAGGAAGTACAGTTTGTCCCAACTGATCACAACTTAGAAGGAATTGGCAGAGGAGCTTGATCGAGCAGGGATTGAAGTGGTTTTGCAAGGTTTGGGAGCTTCCTTAGCTCAGTTAAGGATTCAACCTACCTTGAGAGACAGAATTATAGACGGTCAGAAGGCAGATCCAGAAGATGATATTACAGGTTGGTATTGGCAAGTTGGCAGAGTTCTAGGTGAATAATGCAGTGCTGTGTGTGCTAGATCTAGCGAACTGAAGGAGAGTATTCTTTAGGAAGCATATGCTACTTGGTTATCAGTACATCCAGGGAGTACCAAGATGTATAAGGATATAAAGCTATACTTCTGGTGGCCAGGGATGAAGCGTGATGTAGCCGAATTTGTTGCGAAGTGTGCAGTCTGTCAGCAGGTCAAGGCAGAGAATCAGAAGCCCGACGGTTTGTTACAGCCATTACCCATCCCAGAGTGGAAATGGGACTATATCAGCATGGATTTCATCATGGGTTTACCCAAGAGTTTCAAAGGCAATGATACAATTTGGGTGATAGTGGACCGAATCACCAAATTAGCTCACTTTTTGTAATGAAGCTTACTTGGTCAATGGAAAAGCTGGCAGAGATGTATGTTGGTGAGATTTTGAAGCTTCATGGAGTTCCACTGTCAATAGTATACGATCGAGATGCGCGTTTCACTTCGCACTTCTGAGAAGTCTTCAAGCAGCTTTGGGGACAAAGACTGATTTCAGTACTGCCTTTCATCCCCAAACTGATGGGCAGACTTAAAGAGTCAACAGGGTGCTAGAAGATATGTTGAGATGCTGTGTGTTGGACTTCAGTGGCAACTGGGAGAGGCATTTAGCTCTTGTGAAATTTTTCTACAACAATAGTTTCCAGGCAAGCATTGGGATGGCACCGTATGAAGCTCTATATGGAAGGAAATGTAGGACACCGGTTTGTTGGTATGAAGTGGGAGAGCGGTAGCTGTATAGATCAGAAATTGTGCAACAGACCTCAGAAAAGATCGAGCTGATCAGAAAGAGGTTGGTCGATGCACAAAGCAGGCAAAAGAGTTACGCCGACAACCGGAGGAGAGACCTGGAGTTTGATGAAGGTGACCATGTCTTCATGAAGGTGTCTCCAACCAAAGGGGTGATTCGTTTCGGAAGGGGAGGAAAATTAGCCCTGGGATACATTGGACCCTACAAGATAATGAAGAGAATTGGGAAAAACAGCCTATCGGTTAGAACTACCAGAAGAGTTGGCCTCAGTGCACAATGTCTTTTATGTGTCCATGCTATGAGGTTATGTCCCAAATCTGAGTCATCATTTGTCAGAAGTGCCAGAAGGTTTGCAGCTGGATTTAAGCTATGTTGAGCATCCAATTGAGATAGTGGATTTTCAAGAAAAGGTCTTGAGAAACAAGATGATATCTATGGTCAAATTCATTTGGAAGAACCAGTTTGTTGAGGAGGCAACTTGAAAATCAGAGAAAAAGATGATGAAAAATCACCCTGAACCCTTCCACTAAAATTTTTGTAAACTTTTTCTTTTCTTTAATGTATTTTCTTGCTCCAGAGTGTAGTTTCGGGGACGGAACTATTCTAAGGAGGTGTGTTGTAACACCCCTAATTTTTATTTTAATTGAAAATGCATTTTTTTATTTTTGTACGTACGATGCACGTGCTAATTTATCCATCTCTTTTATTACTCATTTACAAATTTTAAGCATGCATAATCTTATTTAGCCTTTTATTTAATCCATGAACCTAAAGATTAAATCCTAACCCATTAGATTGATTAAGAAAAGAGCCCACTAGAATAATTAAGTTAATAAATTAAAAGAGAGCCCATGAATCAAGCCCATTAGTTAAATCACAAATTAAGTTGAGCTTGGACTAATACATGACAAGTTACATCTTTTTGTACACATTTAGAGCTATAGAAAATTATATTTATTTTGTGTGCAAGTGTACATTTGTACACACTAGTGTGGCCGGATTATGCATGGGGAGGCTGACCGGTTTTGGGCTAGTAGGGGAGAGGAAAAGGTTGGGGTTATGGGAGTTGAGTTTTTGAAAGATTGGAGCATGAAGAGTTAGGAGTTTAGGAGTTAAGAAAATGAAGGGTTGGAAGAATTAAAAGAGAGAGTTATTAGGTGGAGATTTATGCAAATTAGACCCTAACAATATTCAATAAATAGCACCCCATTTCTCCTTCTCTTTTGCACCAAAACAAAATCAAAATAAAAGAAAGAAAAAGAAAGAGAGTAAGAGAGTTCTTGTGCTTGGAAGAGTTCTTGCTAGGAGAAATTGCTAGGAGGAGAAGCTCTTGATAGGGGGAGAAGTTCTTGCTAGGAGTTGTGCTTCCACTTTGTTCAATCTTCAATTGAGGCTCGGTGGTTTCATTATTTTCTAGTGTAGAATATGCATGCTAAAAATGAGTAGTATAAGAAAATATTGATGTGAAATATGTAGATAAAGTTCATGCTAGTGTAATATGCTATGATTGAGAATAGTTTTGTTGTGATTGAGTAAAGAAAAAAAATAGATACCATACTAATTAAAGAGAAGAGTTCTTTTATGCTATAAATTATGTTAGTATGTTTGCAAAAATTTTGTAACTGTTGAGTATATGAAATTTGTTGAAGAAAGTCATATTCAAATCATGCTTTGATAACTAAGAAAGAAGAAAGAAAACAAAATGAATTTAATTAGCATCATGAGATGTGTTGACATATGTGTATTTTGCCATGTTATAATTGAAAATATAAACTATTGCATGAAAGAGTCTTTTTGTGAAATTCTCATGAATAAGTGACATGCTAGTATTGCTATATAAATTTGTAAAAAAGTAGGAACATAAACTAGTTTTATGAACACTACTCAAGTCTTATACAAGTTTATGTGAAAACTGTGAAAAAGAATTGTTTAAAGAAGTGGAAATAGAGTCTTAATGAATTTAAGAATTGTTGTTTACTGTTTTTAAATCCAATATCAATTAAGAAAAAAATTCTATTTCAAATTATTAGAAAGATTGGATCTTGGATGAACAAGTTGCATGAAAAAGAACCACTTCCTAAATAGTTTAAACAAAAGTACATTAGTACATTTTCTAAACAAAAAATATACTTGGACTTACTGGTTAGCTAGTACAAAACAGTGCACTGTTGTGAGAGATCTTGGGTTCAAAGCTTGATAGTTACATTTTATTTCATTCAATAAAAATTCGGACCGTTACAAATGTATAAGGGGTTTTTTTTATCTCGGATTAAGACAAAAGTCCAAATGGACTTAGCGGCTAGTGGGTTCGGGGTCTTGGCGCTGGCTGTGTGTTGTCGCAGCTCCTGGGTTCGAAACCCAGGCCTCTCTTTTGTTTTTTTGGGGTTTTAATCATGAATAGGTTTTCTTTTTGAATTGGAACAAAACTTTAGTATTAATATAAAATGAAATGAAAATATTAAGAGATAGTTTTCTTGTATATTTTTGAAGTATAAAAAGAAGTGAAATTTTGAGAATAGAACTTTGTGGTGAAGAAAAGAAAATAGTATTTTGTGAAGTGATCTTTCAAAGAGAATTACACTTGTATCTTGTTTGAGAAATATTTTATAGTGAATTGAGACATTGTGATAGCTTAGATTTGTTATAACAATTCAAGTAGGTGAAATTGTGTTCTTGAAAGGACTGTTTTGTTTAAAAAGAATATGAATAAATAAATAGATCATGAATAGTGTCAAGACTAAGTACTTTGTGTGTTAAGACAAGTTACTGATCATTTGTGAATAAGTTGAAGATGAAAATATCTAGGTTTAAGACATGTTTACTAAAGGGTATGTGTACCCATTGATTCTTGTGCATGGAAAAGTTTTGATTTAGAGTTAGTAAGACCTCGAGTACCGGTACTATTAAATTGAAAAGAGTTGAGATATATTTTGAGATATGGTCATGGAGCTATCTCGGTAAATGTTGATTAAGTCCGGTAGGTGGTAAAACAAATTCTAGGTTTGAAATTTTATTTATATCTTGAACTAAATAATTAGGCACATAAGTGAAGATGTACTAAACCTGGGCAAACGTAAGTGGGTTGCTTCTATATAGTTGGCGGTGGATCTCCGTGGCTATAGACCCAGTTGGTGGACTGTGGTTGCTCCGTGGGAGATGGACTTTTAAATCCAGGGACTTAGCATTGTCAGGTGGATATTTACCATACTCCATTGTATATGCGTATACCGGGCTAGAGGGGCACTTACGAGATGATTCTCACGATGAAAGATCTGTTATAACAGCCAGCGAGGCTGGGATCCATATTCGTGGAATGATCTAAACTTTCCTTTATTACTGGGTAGTTTCATGACGAGGGATCGAACCCTTTATTGTGGAGTACGTAGGTGCTTGCCCTCGGACCTATGTAGTATGAGATGTATAGAATTTGAACAAGTATGCATTAGTGTCATCCTAGTATAATTATGTGCATTAAACATTAAGGCATGACATATATTTACATGTTTAGTGTAGTCATGATTTAACACTTTATTGTTCATTTCAATTTTGTGATTTGTTAAAGTTATGAGATCGTTATATGTACGGCATAGAGAGGATAGCCGAGCATAACATTTCGTCAGTTGTAAGTGACTGACGTGCCCACAGCTTGATCTGCAGGTAATAGACTTTGCCATGAAGGTGTTATGATGCAGTGGATGATTTACATTGTTATAGTTGTATAAATTATATTTTTTAATTGTTGTATTCTTTCGCTATGTAAACAAAAGTGTAATGAACTCTGATGTATTATTGAAAAGTTTTAATTTCCTTGAAAAATTGTACGAAGTGAAGTAAAGATCCTGTGAAATCTCGAATTCAGTCTTATTTGGAATTCGAAGCATTACAATTCAACCTCCGTTAGGGGACATGACACCACCAGCAGTCACCAAACACCCCACCGAGTGTCTCCTGCGGTACGAACTCCTGGAAACATATCCACGTCATGTCATGACGCATCGTGAAGACAGCCTGTGAATATTCTCACACCGTAACTCTGAGGCCCTCATACTTGTATTTTTCTCTTATTTTCATCACATCTTCACTATGTATCTAGTCCTTAGTTATTTGAATCATGAACAAAATCAATTCTCTAGAGTTAGCCCTTCCACTATACCGGTCTTAACCATTTATATAACATGACCCAATCTTGGTCTTTTAATTTCAAATTTAACATATTTCTTTCCAATGCCGATATGAGGCTTAGCTACACTATAGTTTTCAATTTCACTTCATAATCACAAAATTTGAGTCTTCATACTCATAATTTCTTTTTCACAATTATCATGATTTCCATTCTTTCCTACGAATCAAATCTCATACATAAAGTTCAATTGCAATTCATGCATTTCTTTCAAGCAAAATAAGTTTAACTAGTTCCATGTAATTCCTTTTTCTCCCAAAATTAAAATCTATAATTGAACATGCTTCAAGTTCTTTTTATACAAAATTCCCTTTTATAAGTTTAGTATAACTCTTCAAGGATAAAAATCATATTTTTTTTATACTTATGCAAATATCGATTTTACAGAGTTCTACACAATTTTACTTCTCACAATATTTAATTTTAAGTCAAAATAGTGTGCAAATATTTTTCATGAAGTCCATATATTTTTATAATAATTATCAAATTTTTCCCCGAATTTTCAAAGTCAAACTCACCAAAAAAACGTTAAAAAAATCAAAAAGGGTTTAATAATGCCGAGCTCAGGAATCGAACCAGCGACCAAAGCCAAGCCTAGCGCTACACTGCAACGCACTGTGGTTCATGAGCTAACCAGAAAGGGACAGGGCGCAAACTCTTATGAACCCATTTCCCCTATTCGAATTTTCCCAAAAAATTTTAAAACAAAAGCAGCTTGTTCGGTTTCGAACTCGAGACCCAAGACCACACCCACGCTACAGTAAGCGCACCCATTAGCCACTAAGTTCAAGTGACTAGCCTGATTTGGTTTAGGTTTTGAAGGTTTTGATCCGAATTTCGGTTTATTCGATTTTTATAATAAAAAAAACTAATTTCAACATCGTTTCTTCTCCAATTTCATTCAAAATTTTCAGAATATATTTTTTATGTGTTTATAAAATATCAGTAACTAAAAACTTAATTTTTGGCATAAAAATGCGATTTTCCTCTCTAAAAATGATTTTGTCTTATAATTTAAAATAAGCACATACAATGTAGTTTCTTTTATAAGTTTGCATTCAAACTTCTCATAAACCTCTCTTATTATTTCTACTATTATTAATTAATCATTTAAGTAATAAATCTCTCTTTTTCACATTATTAACAAGGGAATTAGCAAAAATCACCTTTAGGCATGGTTATTGTTTCGACCAATTTAAACATACAATCATGTCTCCTTAGCACAATTCATCAATCAAAGCATGCTAGCATGGTCAATATTAAACTAACTATCATAATTTGCAATTAATTACCATTCTTTTCACACACAATCCATCATTTCAATTTGTCTCATTCTCATAACACATGGCTAAAATAGCTAAGTTTCTTTTCAATTTTATCAACCACACTCTAGCATGAAACATAATTAGAAGTGTAAGAGAATCACCCACCTTTAATAGAGAGAAAATCAAATAATTCCTAGAGATCTCTTACAACGAACAAGCGAAGCCTTCTCCTCCTAGATCAAGCCACCAAATTGACTTCTCCTCCTAGTGATGCAAGCAACCCGAGCCTCCCCTTCTTGTTCCCTGGTGTAGTTCGGCCTCCTCTCCTTGATTGAAGAACACACTAGCACTCAATCTTTTCAACTTAAAAACTCTTCAATCTTTTTTCTTACTAAATTTCCTCCCTTTCTTTTCTTTCTATTCTATTCTTTCAAAATTTTTAAGTGTGAGAATGAAGAGTGTAGGGAGGGGTATTTATACAAATTTTTAGGGTGAATGTAGGGCTAGGATGAGATCAAATTGTTAGAGATCAAGGGTCTAGATAAACTAGGGAGTTATAGAAACTACTCATGATGAACAACCAACTCTCCACCACTTCCATCTCTCCCACTCTCCATCCTACAATCCGGCCTATGGGTGAAGGTGTGCAATGCACACTCTAATGCATGCACGTGCCAAATAGTACCTCTCCTTACAAGTTGTTCATGTGAATTAAAATTAATTGTTCACTAAACTTGTCTACACTACAAGTTGGATTAATAAAAAGAAAATTTTATTTAAATGGGCTCACTAATAGACCAATTTAACCATGGGCTCTAATAATTAAATCAATTAATTAATAAAGTGGGCTTAAAAGAGACAATTAGGCTTAGATTTTAATTAGGCTTTTTAAAATAGTCTTTTGGAAAAGAAAGAGAACAAATACTATATAAGAAATATTTTATAAAAGAAATTATACGTGCAAAACAAATAAAATCACAAATTTTACATAAATAGAAATTTAGGGTGTCACAGCTTAACAGACAGAAAAAGCACTAGCAGTACATGTCACTTCTTGGGTAACAGTCTTGTCTCATGGGCATCCAAGAAGCAAAACTCTAGAACTCTTTCAACTGCTGAACCTGAATATATTGCCACGGGATCTTGCTGTGCGCAGGTATTATGGATGAAACACACTCTAGAGGACTACAAGGTATTTTTTTATCACATTCCAATTAAATGTGATAACACTAGTACTGCTCATATGACAAAGAACTCTGATTAACACAGTCGCACTAAACACATTGATATTTGGTATCACTTTATTAAAGACCATTTTCAAAAAGGAAATATTATTCTTGAATATATTTCTACTGATTCGCAACTTGCTGATATTTTTACCAACCTTTAGATGAAAAACGATTTCATTTTTTGAAAGGAGAACTAAATGTTATTGATATATCAGCTTGAAATTCATTTTGGTTGACTGGACGGCTGCGCGGTCGACCGGTTTACTTTCGGGAAAACATTGTTTTATACTCGACTTTCAAAATATTGGATTTCAGTAGTTACGGCCGACCGTGCAGTCGACCGGCTCATCCTCTGTTTTATGTTTTGGTCTTTACATGATAAACGGTCGACCGTGCAGTCGACCTGGTTTGCTCTCTAGAATTTTTTTTAACTAATTGGTTTTGTGGTCGACCGTGTGGTCGATCAGTTCTCTTTCTGGTTCCAAGTTGAAATTTTTTTTAAAAATCTCTACTAATTTTTCCTATAACCTCAATTTCTTGAAATTCGTTCTTCTTATCGCGGCTTCGCCTCTGTATTGGAAAAATCTCAAATCTATGATATCATGAAGAGCTCTCCCTGTATATCAAAGAGTTTTCGCTATCAACGATATCATGTAAGTAGATTTTCCTTCATTGTTTTTTTTTACAAATTCTTATCTCTCCAAACTTTACATCTCTTATTATGCTTAATGAAAGTTTCTTTTCATTTACAAATAGTTTTTGTGAGGAGTACATTATAAGTGTCTTTTGCCCCCTATTGGTCTGTTCCAAAAGGGGGGGAGAATATTATGAATATTATGGATGCGTAAATGTAAACATAACTTAATAGCTTTTATTCTCCATAAAATAATAGATTAAGGGGGAGTATTTACAAATCTCTCCTTACCAATGAAAATCTGTGTTACAGGAAGTACTCAATTCATGGGGAGTATTCCTGTGCCAAATTGTTTGACTTTTTTTGCTTTCAATATTCAAATGCATATTTTGTTCACACCAAAAAGGGGGATTGTTGACTCGTGTTGACTCCTAGTTTGGTGTGCACAAAACGTGTCTATAAATACTAATAATTTTGAATTGAGTTATTCATATTTTCAGGATAAAATAATATCCATAAGAGATTCAAAAGAGATTCAAGAATATTCAAAAGAAGGAAAGTAATAAAGAAAGATTAAGAAATGAAGCAAAAGAAGAAGATATTCAAAGAAAGAGTTGATTGAGAAAGCCATCAAGACCAGCTGCTATCATTCCATATTTGTGAGATTTAAATTTGTGTAAAATTGATTGATTGATTGATTAGTTTATTTGGTAAGAATATAAAGTGGATTCGGCATGAACAGCGCGATACCGGTCGACCGCATCGCAGTTGACTGCAACTCTCTGTTGCGTAAGAAGCATTCGACCTTTCATCTCTCTACTTTACGTCAGAGAGCTGAACGGTCGACTGCACCAAGATTACGGTCGACCGCACTTTGCACTGTTCACATTTTCGGAATGTATCGTTTCTACTTTTGATTGATACACTTCCCAATCTATTTAATTGGCTGAACCCACTGAGTATTCTTCACCAATTACTCCTGAGAAAAATCTTCTGAACTAATCTTTCAACAATCAATCCGAGTGTGTGTGATAATTTTTGTATTCTTCAGTCAGGATCATTTAGGATCATGAGTTTTTCTTATCTTCCACTTTGGTGAGATTGACAGGACTTGTGTTAGAAGTCCTGTGGGTGTAATAGGTCTCTCGGCCTAAATCCGATAATCACTGTACAAGGGTTTTGAGTATAGTGGAACGTTTGTGGCGAAGAATTGCTACAAGTAGAAGGTGTGGACGTACACTTGGGGGTCGAACCACGTTACATTGCTGCATCACTTGTGTTATCTACGTTTGCTTTTCTTAACTCCTTTATTTACTCTGTACTTTATTTTAATTAATTTTAATTCTGCACAATCACCCTATTCACCCCAGGGTGATTTACACATTTATTATAATCATATATATGGATTAGTAAGGGTGACTCTTCCCCGATAATCATGCCATCCCCCAGGGTGATTTACACATATATCATAATCATATATATGGATTAGTAAGGGTGACTCTTCCCCGATAATCATGTCATAATCATACGTATTTCCCTCTATTTGTGTGTTTGTGTTGGTGGCTGCATCTTCGTCATTGGCTTTTCTTGTTTGTTCATGTCCTGTTTTGTCTTGTTGTCAGCTGTCATTATTTCTTTTCTTTTCTTTTCTTTTCTTTCCCTTGCAGGGATCTTTCTCTCTTCTTTCCTTGTTCTTGTTGTTGTTTCGGTATCTTGTTCTGTTGTTTCTGTACCTAGGTACAATGAATGTACAATGAAATCCTAACATCGGATTCTAGCAGCTCCGGTTCTTCTCCCCCACTTCTAAAAAATCCCAATATTATCCCAATTATTTTTATTTTGGATAACAATGTCTATGTTTATTTTTTTGTCTATGGATACGATGATGATAACGCACCGTGTTTTATTAATGTAAAACAACGCAATAAGAGTTCATAATAACAAAATTAAGTTGAATGTCGAGATGTGTTGAACTCGAGATGTGTACAACTCTGTTTATGTAAAACAACAAAACAAGAGTTCATAATAACAAAATTAAGTTGAATGTGGACATGTGTAGAACTCTAAAAAAAATGTACCAGTATACACGACACTTGCAAATCACCATCTAAATACACTTAAGTATCACCACCCAAAGCATCCAAATCTTCCCTTCACCGGCAACAGTTCAGATCTACACAAGGGACAACTGACGTGGCCCGCATCCACCCACCGATCAATGCACCCCGTGTGGAACACGTGCACACAGTTCCCCAGCTCCCGGAGCTCATCCCCGGCTTCCAACCATCCCATACAAACCATACACTTAACCGGCTCTCCTCCATCATACTTAGCCCCAAACTTCACCAAAAAGCTCGAGAATTCCACAATAGGAAGCTTGCTCTTAACCATATCCGCAGTTGCAGTACTAACCACCACTTGATCTTTACACCCATGATCAAGAAACGGGTCGAGGAAAGGAGATTCATGGAGGCTAAAGTAGGAGAAGAACGCGGCCATTGCTAGCCTAGTCGGACACATGATTCGGATCATGTTAGATAGAGGCTTGGGCAGAAACTCGAGAGATTGGCAGATGCAAAGGTGCATTCTCATGTAGTTTTTTAGGTAGGTTTTTGGGTATAAAGAATGAGGGAATTTTTGGGGATAATGTCATAAGATGTTGAAGTTACTTATGGTGTTTGGAAGAAGTCTCTTCCACGTAAGAGTAGGACATGGAATTGGAATATCCAATTGTATATCTTATTCTTCTTTGGCGTCCAAGCCAACCTTTGGAACTTAAAAGTGTAGGGACAAATTAGACGGCTATAGGGATTTGGAATAATTTTAGACTTAACCAATACGGGAGAGCTTTTTGCATCGAGGTCCTCTCTAACAAATCTTATGTACGACAAAGTTTTCCCCTCAAAATCTATATTTGCATATAAGTTATGATGATAGGGAGTCCATGAGTTAAAGGCGAGCCCTCATTTAACACTTTAGATGACCAATATCGCTTATATTGTCCTCCAATTATTATGTGAATTTAAAAAGAATTGGAATTCTTCTAAATTCTTCTCATTTAAAAAAAAAAATTGGAATTCTTCTAAATTCTTCTCAACATATATCACTAAAATTGTGTTTTGGAAAGATGAATATTAAGTCCGATGAAAGCAGTGAAGCTCAGGGAGATATTCAAAATTAGGAGAACTAGGATAAATCTAAGACAAATGAGAGTTGGGAAAAAGTTCGTTCACTGAGGTCACCTTGAATTGAGTGATGAGTATTTTTCTACTTTAGTAAATCATGGATCTCATGGTTAGCCATCAACCATAATAAACCTTCCGAAAACATAGTAGTGTAGTTTTATTATTTTTTATTATTTTTATTTGTATTTTTGCAAATGAACACCAATTGCTCTGGACATTTATCTAAATATAAATCTGTAAGGGATGTCTGAATTAATTAATACATTAATTTTACTGATATAGCATGTCTTAACAAAAGAAAATAATTTTCCTTTAAAAAAAAGAATAATTAATTTTAGAAGAATCTTTAAATTGTTATAAAAAAAGGTGAAAGGGTGTTGTTACATAGGATGTTCTCGGATAAGAATATATCTGATTCGATTCGCATCCAAATTCGATTTTTGGCAGATACGGTTATAAAAAATTCGTATCCGGGCGGATACGGATACGGATACGGATTCAGATATCCAAATCCAAAAAGAATTTGGATACGGATATCCCTGAAAAAAGCGGATTCGGATACGGATATCCGCTTAATTTAATATATGTTTATTTAATCAATATACGTAGTTAATAGTTATACTTATATAATGAAAAATATCCCATGTTCCACCTAATCTTCTAACTTCTACATTCTAATAATATTATCCTATACTCCTATTCCTAAACAGTACACACTATAGCAGAAACCCATCCCCACCGTCTAACCCACTCGGCGTCGGCCGCCCCTTCCTCCAATTCTCCGAAGCCCCGTCGATCCCTCATCGTTGAACGATCTCCTCATCGTCGATTTCCGACCGTTCTCCTCTCTAAACCTTCTCCTCCACCTATCCCCACATCCCCTAATTCTTTCGGCTGCACCAAATGGCCAATCCCAAATCTGAAACCCTATTTTCCAAATCTAATTATGCACTAAAATAATCCCTATCATTCATTTTTCCGAAACCATATCATTCCCCTCAATTGAAACCCTATCATACCAAATCTGATTTTAGTGCATACATTGCCTACAACGAAACCCTGGCTATCATTCCCCTCAATCGAAAAAAATTCCAAATTTGAAACTCATCCCCATCATCTACATTGACTTACGAGTTGCGACTGTTCGTTGTCTTTGCCACTGACGAAAGCCAAACAGTTCAAGAGACGGTATAAATCTTTCTCTCTCTCTCTCTCTCTCTCTCTCTCTCTCTCTCTCTCTCTCTCTCTCTCTCTCTATATATATATATATATATATATATATATATATAATGTCATGCCTCGCTTCCCAAAAAGAAAATACGGAATACGGATACGTGACTAAGCCCAGCGAATGATTTTCGTCATCCATAAGCTGTTCAGAATCTTTACAACTTTTCACAGAAATAATCAGAATCGGAATCAAAAGAATCAACCAAGGATGCATAATCGAATCAAATATACCAACGGAAATTTACTTGAAACCAAAATATATAATCTCAAATAAATCAGATTTGAATACGTCAATATCCTGGGTCACATTGCCCAAATACAAATAAATCCAAGTATCAAATGCAATTGTTCAAATAAGCAACAGAAATAATAATAGAAACCCCAACACTAATATTTTATATCACCAACTCCATCTGGTACCTGTTCTCCAAAGTCTGCAATTTAATAATTGCAGGAATAGGAAAAAGAAAACAACTCCCATCAATGCAAGTTACGGACAGCTTGTAATGCAGGATACAAGTATATGGGATAAATAACAAATATAAAATAACAACAGAACAAACATAGCATGGTATAAGCATATCAACAGGAATATAATATCTAACATGAATCAGGAAAACAAATCAGCTAGCATGGTATAGTAACAGATACAGATAACATGTGTCAAGTGTCAGATTGTGTGCAGACAGATGTACAGATGATAGTGTCAGATGCTAGTCAGATAGATAACAGATAATCAGATAACAGATATCAGATAAACAGATACAGATAACAGTTACAGATAACAGATAACAGATGTCACATTCTTATAAATCTTGTGTGATTACTATCTAGGTAGCACTTCATGCATCCCAGGTTTATACTACATGGTTGCTACATTCAAACAAACTATGTTTAGATTTCGTAGTGGAGTCCATAAGGCAGTGTACTCAGGGATTAGACAGACAGATAGAACCTATGTGTTCTCTTCTGAGTACACCTTCCTATAGGGAAGTAATGTAGTTAGGGTCAGATAAACAGATTCATGATTCATGTAATCATGAACACGTAACAGATAGGAAACACGGGCCATCTTCTCAGTACACATTTCTATATTTTTCACTACTAGATCTTTCCCTTAACTCCGGGTTGGTCATTTTATTATTATTATCAGACAGACATGTATGTGCAGAAAACAGAGTGATAATAGCAACGTATAAACATGTAACAAGTTCAGGGTGACTGATAAATATGTACAGATGATATATAGTATATAAAGGAATAGAATCATGCAATTGCCAGTTCAGGACAGCAAGACACTACTGTACTAAAACAGGGATTTCCATTGCTACAAAATGCAAATCTGGATCCGTCGAAGGAACTGGAAAATAGAATCCCTTCTGAATCCAGCAAACATATTTAAGTCATACAGTATTTCACAAAAATATTACTCAAAACTGATTTGAATCCAGAAAACACGTTCAGTCAGAAATCAGAATATTGTATTCACGGTCAGGAAAATTGCATGAAAACTTATTAATTAAATTCACAAAAAATGTGGGTATTCCCCTATATGTGTAGTATCAGAATATAAAGTATCATAATTTTCAAATATAAATAGTTTAGTCAACAAAAATCAGAAAATATCAAGATGTAGTGGTTTTGTAAATTTGGAATTGTAAACACTGCAGTACGAAAACAGCAATATCTCACAAACCATAAATCCAAATCCAAATCCGCCAAAAGGGTAATAAAATAGGTACAGTAGGCTAACTTTCATATTCACAAATATTTTAGAAAAAGCAAGTGGAAATAGGTCGAAAATCAGGTTTTTTAATGAACAGTAGTAAAATCTACATGTAAAATCTTTATTTGCAAGCATGAAAAGGTGTGTAAAACTCCTCAAATAAATCCACCAAAATTCCGGATAAACCCCAATCAAGTCTAGAAGTACTGTGCAAAATTTCAGATCAAAATACAAATTTTAACAAAATAATAAAAATAGATTACTCTTCAGAATTCTTAGAAAACGAAATCTGAAAATCTTTCGACACTACTGTAGTAAAATCGACATAACTCACAACTCGTAAATCGAAACTGAGATTCGTCAAAGGGGTTGGAAAATAGACAGAATTCTCTATAAATCATGTTCACAAAATATTTTCAAATACTGACCTTAATAGGGTCTAAGATACTGATCAATATCAGGGAAACAGAAAGTAAAGATTTGTTTTTCACATACAAAACAACATAGATCATACGAAATTCATCCAAATCAACCCAAAAATGAAATACAGTACACTAGATGCCCAAACAACATGATATAGGGTATTTTGCAAGTATTTGACAAGTATAACACGAATAACATATCAAACACAGATATCTCAAGATAGCATGAACATATACATCAAAGTGGTCAACCCTAGGTTGTATCATGTCATATGTGTCGTGAGGCAACTATGGTCAAATCATCGCTATAGAGACAATATCAATATGGGGATTTACACACAAATTGTCTCTAGAACTCAACTACACTGCAAGCAGTATTTAGTACTTATATTTGCAAAAAAAATTTAATACAAGTTACTTGCCTTAATCGATGAAGAAGGCGACTCCAAGCAAGAATAACGGGAACGGATTCCCGGAGCAACGAACTCAAACGAACGAAACAAACCCACGAACGCAAAACGGATCACACGAACCAAAGCGAGCAAACAAACTCAAAGCCCACGAACTAACGAACAACCACACGCACTCAAAGAGAAAGCGAGGAACGGGAGAGACAACGACAATGGCAGTGGCTAGGGCCTCGCTGTCGCTGATGTAATCCGCTGGCTGCGTCGAAGAGACAGCGGCGAGGAAACTGATGCTGCAGCCGCTGCTCCGACGGGAGGTGCTGGCTGACTAGTATCGGAGAGAATGGAGGGCAGTACTTCGGTGCTGTGCAGCAGCAGAGCGATAGGGAGAGGATAGGAGATGGGTGCAGGAGGCTGTGGGTGCAAGGTGGGAGAGAGAACGGGGGTGATCGGGATGCATAAGGCGGAGCACAGGCAGAGGATAGAGAGAGAGAGATAGAGAGAGTCGGTAGGCGGCTGAAGAAGGGTTTGCATGGGTTTAAATACAGGGGAGTTAAGGTTTTTGATGGGTTGAAGTCGGCTGAAATGGGTTCGGGTGTATGGGGTTGATGTTAACGGGTATTAGAATAGGTGAGTTAGTGTATGGGTTTAACCGGGCCTAGTTTGGTTAATCTGGATGTTGGACTTGGGCATTAATAGGGTATTTGGTTACAACAGATCTGGTTAACAAGAATGGGTTTAACTTGGTTTTTGGGGTATTGGTTTAAGTGGATAATTTGAGTGTACATAACAGGTCTAGATTAGTGGCGAGGGTATATAGTTTGTAGGATATATGGCGCATGGGTAAGCGTATTAGAGAGTTAAAATGGGTATTAGGGATCCAAAGAAAAATACATAAATAGAGCACAAATAAATAAATTAAAATACAAAATGGAAATAATAATAAAAAATCAATTTAACAATGAGGATAAAAAAATACTGGCACGATCAAATAGAGACGAATCAAAAGGAGACAACCGAATCAAGAATTCAAATAAAAAGATGATAACAATAAAAATAAATATATTGAAACAAAAGGTCGAATATACGGTCCAAGAAAAAGATACAAAGAGAGAAATACACCAAAACGAAAAATACACTCAAAAATACACAAATTGGAAAACAAGGGTTACAAATCCTACCCACCTAACAGAAAGAATTTTGTCCTCGAAATTCAAACAAGACGATACATAGGGTAACCCCAAAAGAAAAGAAAAGAACAAAACAAAAACTATTCAAACAAATGAGAAAACTTCTACTGAATCTCCTCCTCCAGCTCCCAAGTCGACTCACCAGGCAAGTGAGAATTCTAAGCATCACGAACCAACTTGATGACCTTGTTCTTAAGCATTTTCTCTCGCAGATCCACAATAGCAACTGGCGGAATCTCACAATTCAAATCTGGCCGAACGGTCAACTCAGAATAGTTGATCATGTGGCTCTCATCTCGGATATATCTTCTGAGTTGTGAGACATGAAAAACATCATGCACTCCCGATACTGGCGGCAATGCAAGAAGATAGGCCACCTTACCTACTCGCTCCACAATATCAAACGGTCCAATAAATCTAGGGTTAAGCTTGCCCTCACCACTGAACCGATTGACACCCCGCCAAGGCGATACCTTTAGAAAAACATGGTCACCAACCTCAAACTCCAAAGCCCTCCGATGGACATCATCCCATCGCCTCTGCCTATCCTGATCTGCCTGCAAATGCTTCCTGATCTGAACCACTGCATCAACTATCCTAGTGATCAACTCTGGACCCAACAACTTCCTCTCACCAATGTCATCCCAGCACACTGGTGATCTGCACTTCTGCCTATAAAGTGCTTCGAACGGAGCAGCTTTAATACTGGCATGAAAGTTGTTATTGTACGAGAACTCTACGAGATGCAAATGGTCCTCCCATGATCCACCAAACTGAAGCATACAGGACCTCAACATGTCCTCAAGAATCTGGATGGTCCTCTCCGACTGTCCATCAGTCTGGGGATGAAAAGTTGTACTGTACTTTAATTTACTCTCCAAACTGTTCTAAAGACTCTTCCAAAACTGAGATCTGAATCTCGTATCCCTATCAGATACAATACTAACTGGTACCCCATGAAGTCTAACAATCTCTTACACGTACCTCTCAACTAGGCTCTCAGTAGACTGTCCGACACGAAAAGGAATAAAGTGAGCACTCTTCGTCAAACGGTCGACAATCACCCAAATGGCATTATGACCCTTAGGACTCCTCGGTAAAGCGGTCACAAAGTCCATGGTGATATGTTCCCACTTCCACTCTGGAATAGGAAGCGGTTGAAGAAGTCCAGTGATTCTCTTTTGCTCTGCCTTACCCTGCTGGAAGATCAAACACTGAGCAACAAATCGAGCCACAGCTCTCTTCATACCATGCCACCAGAAATGAAGCTTCAAATCCCGATACATCTTAGTACCGGCAGGATGGATAGAATATGAAGACTGGTGAGCTTCCTCAATCAACCTATGACGAACTTCACCCTTCGGAACACATAACCTGGAACCAAAATGAAGTGATCCATCAACATAAATAACCATGGCCGTCCTGAACCCAGACTCAACCTCAGCTCAAAAATCCTGCAACTGCGCATCACCAGCGTGCGCCTCCTTGATCTGATCAACAAGAGACGAATGAAGCTGGAGAGCCAAACAACTCCGATCAGAACTCGGCAACAAAACATCCAACTCCAACCACCGCATCTGCTCAATAAAATCCCTCTGCTGAGTCAAGAATATAATTGCCGGTCTTCTGCTCAAAGCATCTGGCACCAAGTTTACTTTACCAGGATAGTATTGCAAACTGATGTCATAATCGGTCATAAGTTCCAACCAATGTCTTTGCTTCATGTTTAACTCCTTCTGGGTGAAGACGTACTTGAGACTTTTGTGGTCTGTAAAGATCTCCACTCGGTCTCCCAGTAAATAATGTCTCCACAGCTTCAAAGCATAAATCACTGCCGCTAACTCCAAATCATGAGTCGGATAGTTTTTCTCATGCGGATTCAAATGCCTCGATGCATACGCAACAACTCGGCCCTTCTGCATCAGAGCTGCTCCAAGACCCTTACCAGAAATATCACAGCAAATTACAAATCTGCCTGAACCATCTGGAACAGTCAACACAGGCGCTAAAGTCAATCTGTTCTTCAACTCAACAAAAGCCTCACTGCAATCATCAGACCAACAAAACTTCTGATCCTTCCCAGTCAGCTTAGTCAATGGTCTTGCTATCTTCGAAAAATCTTGGACGAATTTTCGATAATAGCCAGCCAAACTAAGAAAACTCCTGACCACTAAAACTGACTTGAAACAGGCCAATCCTTCACAACCTCAACCTTGGCCGGATCCACAGAAACACCATCGCCTGAGATAATATGCCCCATGAATGAAACCCTATCAAGCCAAAACTCGCACTTGCTGAGTTTCCCTTAGAGCTGATTCTCTCTTAAAGTCTGTAGAACCACCCTAAGATGCTCAGCATGATCTTCCCGATTCCGAGAATACACCAAAATATCATCAATGAAGACCACCACAAATCTATCCAAGAACTGAGAAAAGACTCCGTTCATAAGACTCATGAATATAGCAGGCACGTTCGTGACCCCGAACGGCATCACAAGATAGTCATAGTGCCCATATCTGGTCCTGAAAGCAGTCTTCTGTATATCATTCGCCTTCACTTTGACTTGATGATACCCAGAACGAATATCCAACTTCGAGAAAACAACAGCCCCACTCAACTGATCAAACAAATCATCGATCCTGGGCAACACATACCGGTTCTTCACAGTGACACTGTTTAGTTCCCGATAATCTACACACATTCGATGACTACCATTCTTCTTGTTGACAAAAAGGACAGGAGCACCCCAAGGCGAAACACTGGGTCTGATGAACTAAAAAAAAGCAACTTCTGAATCTTCACCTTAAGTTCTGCTAGCTCAACCGGTGCCATACTGTAGGGACTCTTCGATATAGGCACCGTACCCGGCTGAACTTCAATACCGAACTCGACATCCCTATCAGGGGGTAAGCCAGGCAACTCCTCTGGAAAAATATCCAAGAAATCCAGAACTACTAGAGGCGTAGCCTCACAGCCTAAATGCAATTCCATCGCACAAACCTTCTGATCAACTGCAGCTCGACCAAGGAAAGACTCCCCGGCATTGAACTCAAACTCTGCACGATCTGGAATTCGGAACACAACTTTCTTGGCATGGCAATCAATAATGGCATGGGTTTCACCCAACCAATCCATACCCAGAATAACGTCGAATCCTGAATTCCCAATTACAATCAGATTGGCTTTGAAATCTGCGCTACCAATAATTACGAGACACTGCCTACACTCCCGATAACAAATGATAACTCTACCACCTATCACAATGTTCCAAGCCTCTGACATGGTGCTATACTCCAACTAATGGCGAGCCACAAATCGCGAGGAGACAAAAGAATGGGTTTGCCCTGGAATTAAAAAGAACATGAGCAGGGAAAGTGCAAACAAGGATGATACCTAAAATAGAATCAAAAGACAAAAGGAAAAGAATTTCTGAACAGAGGTGAGGAAAAATAAAATGTAGAAAGATAACATGAAAGAGACCAATGCAATACGAAAGAAAAGAAGAAAAAGAAAGACAATAAAACAACAAAACAATAAAAGCAAAATATACCTGCAACAACCCCTTCAGCTGACTCCGCATCTACAGCAGTCAGGTTGAAAGCCTGACCTCTCCTCGGAACAGCAGTCCTCTGACCGACAATCTGGCGCTGAGGAGGAAGCGGTGGCCTAACTGGACCACGAGCTTGGGCAACCTGCTGAATGGGACTCCTGACTGGAAGAGCCAACTGCTGCTGCGGCTGCGGATAAGCCCGAACTGAATGATCAGCAGCGCCACACCTAAAGCATCGGCGACTGGCTCGAAAATATTTCTTGTGCTCATGCCTAGACACCTAGCAGAAGTCGCAAAAACCACCCTCGGAAAACCAGCAGAAGGGTACGGAGCTGCCCTGATAGGACGGGCGGGAAAAGGCCTCCGAGCAGGACCACCAGAAGGCCTAACTACAGTAGAGGAGTGCGGAACAGTCCGCTGAGAAAGAGCCAAACTACCATGAGCCTGCTCCTGAGCATGGGCTACCTCAAGAGCTTCTACGTAAGTGCACAAGCGAAGGGAGACAAGCTGCACCCTAATCTCACGCTCAAGCCCCAAAATGAATCTACCAGCCCAGTCTTCTTTGTTCACCACAAGAACGGCTGCAAAGCAACTGATTCTAGTAAATTCTGCTGCGTACTCGTCTACAGACCTGGAGCCATGTTTCAAGAAAGTCTCGTGTTACAACATTGTATGTACAATATATAACAAAATTTCATTACTAGAAATAAAGACCAACCTGTTTCAGGGCCAAGATTGTTGCTCCATCTCCACTCTAGTGCTGCTAGGAAAGAACTTCTCAAAGAAGCCCCTAGTGAAAGTAGCCCAAGTGATCGGTCTTTCGAGTCTTTCGGACTCGGACCTCCACCAAATATGAGTCAAGTCCACCTGCTAGATGGCAACCACATCCACTCGATCTGCATCTGCAACTCTAGCTGCCAAAAGCAGTTGCTCTGTCCGAATCAACCACAGTTCAGCCTCCAAAGGCATCTCAGTGCCTGAAAACCTATCGGGATGCAACCTCATAAAGTCTGTGATTGTACCCGAACGGGGAGGAAGAGCTGCCTGCATAGGCACAGCAAGCGGAGGAACTTGAGCAGCTTCCAAAGCAGCCATCACCAAATCACTATGGTTCTGCTGCATATTGATCAAGTGCTCAAGCACAGTGGTGACAACCTCAATCCCAGGCAGATCATCCTGGGTACGGGAACAAGAACCTCTACGAGCAATAGTCTACAAAAAACCAAAAACAATCAACATCCAGATCAAAGTCAATAATAAATAATTCAGTTATGCATGCATGGTTGGTGAAATGTTGAGCCGATCCCAGTTTGAGCCAAGCTTGTCTAATATATTAGGCAACTAATATATTAGCCAAATCTGGGCTCTGATACCACTAAAAACCTTATCACGCCCCGATTCCCAAAAAGGAAATACGGAATACGGATACGTGACTAAGCCCAGCGAATGATTTTCATCATTCTTAAGCTATTCAGAATCTTTAAAATATCTCATAGAAATAATCAGAGTCGGAAGCAAAAGAATCAACCAAGTATGCATAATCGAATCAAATATACCAACAGAAATTTATTTGAATCCAAAATATATAATCTCAAATAAATCAGATCTAAATAAGTCAATATCCTAGGTCGGATTGCCTAAATACAAATAAATTCAAGTATCAAATACAATTGTTCAAATAAGAAACAGAAATAATAATAAAAACTCCAACACTAATATTTCATATCACCAACTCCATCTGGTACCTGTTCTCCAAAGTCTGCAATTTAACAATTGCAGGAATAGAAAAAAGAAAACAAACTCCTATCAATGCAAGTTACGGGCCGCTTGTAATATAGGATACAAGTACATGGGATAAATAACAAATATAAAATAACAACAGAACAAACATAGCATGGTATAAGTATATCAACAGGAATATAATATCTAACATGAATCAGGAAAATAAATCATATAGCATGGTATACTAACAGATACAGATAACATGTGTCAAGTGTCAAGTGTCAGATGGTATGCAGACAGATATACAGATGATAGTGTCAGATGCTAGTCAGACAGATAACAGATAATCAGATAACAGATATTAGATAAACAGATACACATAACAGATAACAGATGTCACGTTCTTATAAGTCTTGTGTGATTACTATCTAGGTAGCACTTCATGCATCCCAGGTTTATACTACATGGTTTCTACATTCAAACAAATTACGTTTCGATTTCGTAGTGGATTCCATAGGGCAGTGTACTCAGGGATCAGACAGACAGATATCAAATAATTAGATCAGACAGACAGATAGAACCTATGGGTTCTCTTCTGGGTACACCTTCCTATAAGGAAGTAAAGTAGTCAGGGTCAGATAAATAGAGTCGTGAATCATGTAATCATGAACACGTAACAGATAGGAAACACCGGCCATCTTCTCAGTACACATTTCTATATTTTCCACTACGAGATCTTTCCCTTATCCTCGGGTTGGTCATTCTATTATTATTATCAGACAGACATGTATGTACAGAAAACAGATTAATAATAGCATGGTATAAACATGTAATAGGTTCAGGGTGACAGATAAACATGTACAGATGATATACAGTTCATAAAGGAATAGAATCATGCAAATGCTAGTTCAGGACAGCAAGACACTAATGTACTAAAACAGGGATTTCTGTTGCTACAAAAATGCAAATCTTGATCGGTCGAAGGATCTGGAAAATAGACTCCCTTCCAAATCCAGCAAATATATATAAGTCATACAGTATTTCACAAAAATATTACTCAAAACTTATTTGAATCCAGAAAACACGTTCAGTTATAAACCAGAAGATTGTATTCATAGTCAGGAAAACTGCATGAAAACTTATTAATTAAATTCATGAAAAATGTGGGGTATTCCCCAATATGTGTAGTATCAGAATATAAAGTATCATAATAGTTTAGTCAACAAAAATCAGAAAATATCAAGATGTAGTGGTTTTGTAAATCTGGAATTGTAAACACTACAGTATGAAAATAGCAATATCTCACAAACAATAAATCCAAATCCAAATCCGCCAAAAGGTTAATAAAATATGTACAGTAGGATAACTTTCATATTCACAAATATTTTAGAAACAGCAAGTAGAAATAGGTCGAAAATCAAATTTTTTACTGAACAGTAGTAAATTTTTTCACGTAAAATCTTTATTTGCAAGCATGAAAAGGTTTGTAAAACTCCTCAAATAAATCCACCAAAATTCTGGGTAAACCCCAATCAAGTCTAGAAGTACTGTGCAAAATTTCAGATCAAAATACAAATTTTAACATCATAATAAAAATAGATTACTTCAGAATTCATAGAAAATAAAATCTGAAAATCTTTCGACACTACTGTATTAAAATCGACATAACTCACAACTCGTAAATCGAAACTGAGATCCGTCAAAGGGGTTGGAAAATAGACATAATTCTCTACAAATCATGTTCACAAAATATTTTCAAATACTGACCTTAATAGGGTCTAAGATACTGATCAACATGAGGGAAACAGAAAGTACAGATTTGTTCTTCACATACAAAACAACATAGATCATACGAAATTCATCCAAATCAACTCAAAAAATGAAATATAGTACACTAGATGTCCAAACAACATGATATAGGGTATTTCACAAGTATTCGACAAGTATAACACGAATAACATATCAAATACAGATATCTCAAGATAGCATGAACATATACTTCAAAGTGGTCAACCATAGGTTGTATCATGTCATATGTATCGTGAGGCAACTATGGTCAAATCATCACTATAGAGACAATATCAACAAGGGGATTCACACATAAATTGTCTCTAGAATCTAACTACACTACAAGCGGTATTTAGTACTTGTATTTGCAAAGGAATTTAATACAAGTTACTTGCCTCAACCGACGACGAAGACGACTCCATGCAAGACTAATGGGAACGGATTCCCAGAGCAACGAACTCAAACGAACGAAATGAACCCACGAACTCAACACGGATCACACGAACCGAAGTGAGCAAACAAACTCAAAGCCTACGAAGTAACGAATAACCACACGCACTCAAATAGAGAGTGAGGAACGGGAGAGACAACGGCAACGGCAGCAGCTAGGGCCTCGCTGTCGTTGATGCAATCAGATGGCTGCGTCGAAGAGAGAGTAGCGGGAAAACTGATGCTACAGCTGCTGCTCCGACGGGAGGTGCTGGATGACTGGTGTCGGAGAGGACGGGGCGCAGCACTTCGATGTTGTGCAGTAGCAGAGCGATAGGGAGAGGATAGGAGATGGGTTCAAGAGGCTGTGGGTGCAAGGTGGGAGAGAGAATGGGGGTGATCGGGGTGCACAGGGCGGAGCACAGGCTGAGGACAGAGAAAGAGAGAGATAGAGAGAGTTGGGAGGCTATAGGTGGCTGAAGAAGGGTTTGCATGGGTTTAAATACAGGGAAGTTAGGGTTTTTGATGGGTTGAAGTCGGCTGAAATGGGTTCGGGTGTATGGGGTTGATGTTAACGGGTATTAGAATAGGTGAGTTAGTGTATGGGTTTAACAGGGCCTAGTTTGGTTAATCTGGATGTTGGACTTGGGCATTAATAAGGTATTTGGTTAAAACAGATCTGGTTAACAAGAATGGGTTTAACTTGGTTTTTGGGGTATTGGTTTAAGTGGATAATTTGAGTGTACATAACGGGTCTGGATTAGTGGTGAGGGTATATAGGTTGTAGGATATATGGCTAACGGGTAAGGGTATTAGAGAGTTAAAATGGGTATTAGGGATCCAAAAAAATATATATAGATAGGGCACAAATAAATGAATTAAAATACAAAATGGAAATAATAATAAAAATTTAATTTAATAATGAGGATCAAAAAATACTGGCACGATCAAATAGAGACGAATCAAAAGGAGACAACCGAATCAAGAATTCAAATAAAAAGATGATAACAATAAAAATAAATATATTGAAACAAAAGGTCCAATATACGGTCCAAGAAAAAGATACAAATAGGGAAATACACTAAAACAAAAAATACACTCAAAAATACACAGAATGGAAAACAGGGGTTATATATATATGTATGTATGTATGTATGTATGTATATATTTGAATCTATTATGAATTGTATTTTGGTAATTTTAAGTTGGCTGCATCTTCATAGGTGCAAAGTGATTAATTATATGTTATATGTTATTTTTTTTTATATCAGAAATAGTGTTCATCATGTCTTCTCTTAATGAACAATCTATCGCTCAACCCGTTAATACCGAATAATCAAGTAATTCAAATACTCAAGTACGAAAACCACGAGAAATAGATCATAAGTGTGGAAAGATTTTGTAAAATATGATGAGGATGTAAAAGAAATGGTGGATGGGAAAGAGATAGTGGTAAAACGTAAAAAGGCCGAGTGCATACACTGTCATTTCAAAACTAGTGTGGAAAGTAGACTTGGAACTACAAACCTAAAGAACCATATAACAACATGTTCAATGAAACCGAGAGCCGATATACGCCAAATGTTGATACGAGCATCCTCCAAGAAAGTTGATGGAACTTGTAACCTAGAAAATTTTCAATTTGATAATGAGAAGAGTCGTTATAAACTTGCACATGCAATTTTTGCTCATGAATAACCATTCAATATAGTGACACAGAGAAGTTTTTGGATTATTTTTGTTGGTAGAATTCTTCTTCAAAAGGCAAAGGAAGTAGGGAGTATTGGCTGATTTGGTAGTTTGAGGGGGAGGATACGCTTGCAAATCTCATGCTTTGCAATAGTTCCCTTACAATGTCGGTAACTATAATGATTTAGCTTGGTTTTTTCTTTATTTAGAGTTGTATACTCGCCACTCACTAGGTAGTAGGAATAGTGAACGAACATGATGCACATCCTATATTTACAAATTTGATAGAAGAACTTAAATACTTTTCCATGATAGAGCTTACTTTTGTTTTTGTTTTACTTAGTGGAGTGTTTATTTATTGTTCTCAGGGTTGATCTGCGAGTAACATTTTCTGCAATATTTGCTGCACATACGTCTTCTTCCATGACATTATAAAATCTGGGAGAAGTTGTATGGAGAAAACGAACATAATTATTTTTTGTTTACCTCAAGTTGTTTAGAAGGGTGTAGAGTGGTTCTGGCCAAGATGAGTTTCTGCATATCAGATAGTCACATTGCTTAAATTTGATTTTGTTAGAGAGCAGTATTTACATGTCACTGGGGAAGAATGTATGAGTCTTTGGGGAGTGAAGGTAAATTAGCTGCAGTGTCCTATTCACATTTCTCTTGGTTAGGTTTGGTTTATTTTAGATTGTGACACCATTTTCTCTTTTCATTCCTTGCAGAGGATGAACCATCCAAACATCATTAAGCTGAAGGAGGTTATAAGGGAGAACGATATATTGTACTTCATATTCGAGTACATGGTATTCTTTTATGAAACTTCCTGATGTATGCTATTCGGCTTTATGATGACTTTTCTTTAATTCTACCAGGAATGCAATCTACATCAGCTTATGAAAGACAGAAGCAAGCTTTTTTCGGAAGCTAAAGTTTGAAATTGGTGTTTTCAAATATTCAAAGCTCTAGCTTACATGCACCAACGAGGCTATTTCCATCGTGACCTTAAGCCTGGTATTTAAGCTAAATTGTTCCTTTTGCATTTTTTCCTTCATCTTGTTCTTTAGTTTTTCCTTATTTGTAATTCCTGAGAAGTACAATATTGATTGCACAAGTGAAGAATTATTGAGAAATGTGTTCTTCCTGTCATCTAGTTTATTTACTTTTGCATTGCTGATGCTTGTTGCATGATATACAAAGAGTGGTAAATTTGGAGAGAACTTCTGAAGATTATTTACTTTATGTGGTGATTAAAAAATTAATTTCTGGTTTCAATCTATATGTATATCATGCATTTAATGTTAATCTTAATATGTATCTAGATTAAGGCTAATCTCAGATTAGAAGGCAATAACTTCAATATTCTAGCATCTTCGTTTACCTGAGTGTCCTAACATAAACTCATGTAAATCCTGTTTCCAGAGTGAGGAGGCTCTTAGCCAGTCTGACCCAAGAGAACATCTGAAGAAACTAGTTGATCCAAGACTTGGCAACAATTACTCTATGGATGCTGTTTATAAGGTAAAATAGCGTTCCTATAAAACAGATAGCAAGCTAAGGCCTTTTTGATGGAGAATGATGATAATTGAGGTAATTTTTGGTGGAGATAGAAGTATAGAAACGTCTTCTGCATGGCTTGAAATTAAGTTATATCCTTTACACATTAGACACTAGACAGAGGCAAGGATAACATGAGGTTGGATTGAAGTTGAAATACGTCCACTTATTTGAACTTTGAAGGTGAGATGACTAGATGCATCTCAAATTCAAAAAAAAAAATTGAGGTGGATGGAATGATCGATAGAGGTTATCTCTGCTCCAGAAAGAATTCCAAACATGTTGGAGATAGCAAAATATATGATAGATACATCTAGACAGCTTCATTTATCATTACTGATAATCCACCTCCATATCCAAATAGGCCTCGACCTCCATATCATAACTGGAGGTTTTTGCTTAGAATGAACTTAATAAATGTCTTTTTTTTCACCCTCCTCAATTGTAGATGGTGCTTCTTGCCAAGGCTTGTGTACAAGAAAATCCACAGCTGAGGCCAAGCATGCAAACTATCGTAGTTGCACTGATTGTTGAATTTTAACTGCGGAATAAACTCAACAACGATGACGAGATGTAAGAACTATAGAATCAAAAACAAGAGAACAAAGAACAACCAAAAGCAATACACAAGAACACACAAGATTTTTATCGAGGTTCACCCAAACAATGGCTACTTCCCCGCGCAGAGGCACTCCTGCGATTTCCACTAGAAATATGAAGATTACGTTTACAAATCTCTTAAGAACTCATCCCCAAGGTGTAAGGTTTCTCTCTATCTCCCTCTCTCTTAATGACGACTGGTAGATCTCTATTTTCTTTTCAGTTAACCCTAAAATAGTACACAATACAATATATATAGGATTCCACAACTTTCCTTCTCAGCCGCTCATCAATCAGCGTCGGGACGGTCGACCGCAACATCATGAAAGCCAACCTATCTTCTCCTTTGACTGCACGAGTTCCAACAGAGAGCAGGTCGGTCGACTGTACGGTCGACCGGTCACTTCTACAAGATACAGATTGAATCAGAGAGCGGGACGGTCGACTGCGCGGTCGACTGGTTGTCTTGCCTTGGTGCGGTCGGGGGGTGCAGTCGACCGCAACTCTGCTGTAGCCTCCAACTACTCTTGACCTCTTGCTCCCACTTCGACTCTCTTTCTCGTCTATCTTCTTCAACCCATTATCGTGTATTGAATCCACAAACCCCAACAATCTCCCACTTGGAGACATATACACGAAGTCTTTAACCTGTTCTTCATTCTTCCATTGGCCTAGTCTAGGCCTGTGCTTCTACGAATCTCCTCAACAATTAACCTGAAGACAATCCGATAGCGGTATAGCAAAACTGATGTTTCTTGCTATGTACCACCTTAGTGAGCATGTCCGCCGGATTCTTAGTACCAAGAATCTTAGTTAGCTTCAACTATTTCTTTTCAACCGCCATTCTGATAAAATGATACCTCATTTGAATATGCCGAGTCCTAGAGTGATATGCCGAGTTTTTCGCCAAGAAAACTGCACTTTGACTGTCACACCATAGTTCACCTATGGGTTGCTTCCTGCCCAACTATTTCATAAGCTCTGAAATCCACAACATGTCTTTCATCGCTTCTGTAAATGTCATATACTCTGACTCCGTGGTTGACTGTGTTGCAACCTTTTGTAACTGCGAAGCCCAACTAACAGTTGTTCCTCCAACTGTAAATACATACCCTGTAGTACTTCTGCAACCATCACGATCGCCCAAAAAATCTGCATCCACATAACCATGTATATGCAAAGAATCTCCCCCAAAACAAAGAGAGTGATTTGAAGTACCTGCTATATATTTAAGAATCCACCTTACTGCTTCCCAATGATGTTTACCTGGATTCTTCATATAACGACAAACAACTCCTACTGCTTGTGAGATGTCTGGTCTTGTAGACACCATCACATACATCAAATACCCAACAACTGAGGCATAAGGAACAGTAGCCATTTCCTCCATCCCTGCCTCTGTCTTAGGACACAAGTCCATTGATAACTTCAAGTGAGCAGCCAAGGGACAAGTTGTTGGCCTCGCGCCATCCATGTTGAATCTCTTCAACACCTTCTTCACGTAATCCGCTTGAAATAACCAAAGCTTCTTGCTTCTCCTGTCTCTACTAATCTTCATGCCGAGGATTTGCTTTGCTTCACCCAAATCCTTCATTGAAAACTCCGAAGCTAGCGCTTTTTTCACTTCCTTGATCTTCTCCTTACATGAACCTGCTAACAGCATGTCGTCCACATACAATGTCAAGGTAACTATATCATTTTTCTCATATCTACGAACATACACACAATGATCCGTTTCGCACCTATCGAAACCTTTCCCTCTCATGAAGAAATCAAACTTCAAGTACCATTGCTGTGGTACTTGTTGAGCCCATAAAGACTCTTCTTCAATCGACACACTATATCTTTCTTTCCTTTAGCTTCAAAACCTGTGGGTTGTCTCATGTACAACTCTTTTTCGACATTACCATGAAGAAATGCTGCCTTCACACCCAACTGCTCTAAGTGCAAGTCTTCAACTGCCACAATACTAAGCAGAACCCTAATAGAAGCCATCTTCACAACCGGTGCAAAGATCTCACTATAATCAACACTTTCTCTTTGAGAGAATCCTTTCACAAAAAGCCTTGCCTTGTACCTCTTACTTCTATCTGCCTCATCTTTGGATCTGAAAACCCATTTGTTCATAAGAGCGTGCTTTCCTACAGGTAACTTGGTCAACTCCCAAGTTTGGTTATGTTCCAAGGAGTTCATCTTGTCCTTCATGGATAACTCCCACTGAATTCGAGCCTTATCCCTCAAAACCTCCTTATGAGTCTCTAGCTCCCCCGAATCCGTGTACAGAACATGCTCGTGAACAATACTAGTTGATAAATCAAATATCATGGTTGGCCTCCTCTCTCGTGTTAATCTCCTCAATGTGGGTATCGGTTCACTGACCGGTTCAGGTTCTTCAAATTTTTCTGACTGTACTTATTCGTCTTGGATAACCTACTCATTCCTAATAGGCTCACCATGAACCTCCTATGCTGCATGTGGTACCTGTACCTGCTGCTGCACTGTAGGGCCCCCACCACTAAGGCCGCCTTCAGAATCTGTATCTGAGTCTGAGTCTGAACCCCAATCTGATTCTGAACTGGTTGTACTGTCTTGACCTATATGCCTGTCCTTGTATATGACCTCTTCATTGAACACTATATTCCTGCTGCGAATGACTTTGTAATCCACAAAATCCCAAAGTCTGTAACCATACCTGTAGCGCCCCGAATTTCTAATATGAGAGCTTAGAAAATACGTGGCACAATCCCAGCATCCACTTCAATGTAACAATATACACAACCAACACCACTAAAATTTTCAACTTTTATTACAACAAACTTTTACAAATCACAGCGGAATTCAAAACAACTCAAACAATATTTTCTGTCATTTACAACTCAAATTATCTCAAAACTGCTTTTACAAATTTACACAAAAATATTATAAATCAATCTATCTCAAAGATGCCTCAAGCATCCACACCTCCAAACTCTAAGCAACAACCTGCAACATGTGAGGCTAGAGATGATCCCTAACCCCCAAAACTAAAGGGGTTAGCCATAAATGGTGTGAGTGACATAAAATAATCAACATAATTTAATTGTAAAACATAAGGTCATCAACATGTATTAACCACAATGATAAATGAATAAGGAATGACAAGATATAAAGCATGAAAACATCATAGAATGAAAACAACAAGTGCATCTAGTCTAAAGGTCAAGTGTAGGAAAACTGGAAAACACATGCATAAAACCAAGTCAAGAAAACACCATTTCTATATGCGGACTCTCTAATGCATACTTGTCGAAGTCTATGCATCCCATTCTACATAGGTTCGGTGCAAGCCCTTAACGTCTCCACTTCATATGGGTTCAATCCCCGCTATGCGACTAATCTTAACACGATGACTACTACGAGATAAAGATAAACTGTGAGAATTAGCCCATGCTTGATAATTCCGGAGATGGATCCCTCATCTCAGGCATTTTACCTGGATAATTCCGGAGATCATCCCTCATCTAAACATTGACACATCATCACATGAATACCCCATGTGTGTCGCCTCGACTTCGATAATTCCGGAGTTCAATCCCACATCTCAAGCAAACCACTTGGATAATTCCGGAGATATATCTCTCATCTCAGGTAATTTACCTGGATAATTCCGGAGATAAATCCCTCATCTCAAGAAAGTTACTTGGATAATTCAGGAGATTAAATCTCTCATCTAAAGCCGTATTGAGGTGCATAACTCATGTTCCCGTTCATCATATCACCACTAGTGCCTGTCCTTATTATTTGTGGGTTATTTAATTACTCAACGAATCTCCTAGAGTAGTGTACCCTACCGGACAAAAATCAAAACTGAATAACTGAAATGCCTCAATGGGCCTCAACAAAATAACTCAACACCGGTATACTAGGGTCACGTACCTCTAGAGACTCAAACTCAAAAGTCTAAACAAATTCCACTAAACAAAAGTGGCTCAACTGAATATCTCAAAATCATATTCATAACTGAATATCTCAAATCAAATATTGAACTGAATATCAATGTAGACTGAATTATCTGAGAACCAATCATTCAAAGGAACACTCAAGTTACAAAAACTCATCAGTACCAGTCGACTTATACTGTAGTAAGTCGACTGTCCAGAGGAGAATATCTATATTTTTTATGAAAATAAACTAAGTAACATAAGTTGACTTATAAGAGTCATAAGTTGACTTACTAACAATATAAGATGGCTTATAGAAACATAAGTTGATTTACCAACAATATAAGATGACTTACAGAAATCATAAGTTGACTTACCAGATCATAAGTAGACTTATAAAAACATAAGGTGACTTACCAAAAACATAAGTAGACTTATAAAATTCATAAGTAGACTTATAAAAACATAAGTCGACTTAAAGGAGACATAAGTCGACTTATAAGAACATAAGTCGACTCATAAAAATATAAGTCGACTTACCAGAGAGAAATTCCAGAAATCTTTAAGAAAATATTCTAAGTGTCATTAGTCGACTTGCAAAGTCATAAGTCGACTTAAAATACAATATAAGTCGACTTAAAAGGGCATAAGTCGACTTACCAGAGAAAAATCTAAGATAACTTTGAAAAATAACTTCTAAGTGTACCAGTCGACTGAAAAGGGTCTAAGTCGACTGTCCAGAGCGGATTTTCAAGAAAACTAAAGATACAGCAGCTGGGTCATACCAGTCGACTGAAAAGTCTACCAGTCGACTGTCGGCCTTCAGTCTGCAAGGTTTTGGTTGTTCATGATAATCAAAATTAGGGTTTTCCAAAAGCAATTGTTGTTTACTAAAATAATCTGTATTTAGGTAAAATCGACAATCTCAAATAATCTCCATTATGGATACATTTCCTCAAATCAACCGTTATCTCAAAACTTAATTCTCACGTTCTAATCTCCTAATTCTTCCATTAGGATTTCCCAATACTAAATATCTTTTACAACTCAAGCCAAAATCTGATTTGTAAACTCAAGATCCAGATGTTCATCATCCGATCACAACCATGATCAATTCTTAACATGCTTTCTAGCAATACAATTTCATAAGTCGAGATCTACTCAATATTCTTAGATTCCACAAACATGATACAACCAACGATCTTTGCATTGTTCTCATGCAAAATACTAAATAATATTCATGCCAAATAATCATAACATTCGTTCACATACATTCATACCACAATACAAGGTTCATATCATTCATACAACAAAACAAAACAAAACAATGTCATATCAATCACAAAACAAAACAAAACAAAGTCACTCACCTTGATTTAGAGAAGAATCCACGAAAAAGTCTTCGTTTTGCTAGATCCAAAAATCCTCCTCCCGATCACCAAGAAAACAATATTTTAATAAATCTGGAGTTGTGCAGCGAATGACGGCTGCATACCCTCTTTTATACAGGCCGGGATTGAAAGGAATTAGGGTTTTGAAGTACTTTTGCAAAATAGTCCTTTTTCAATTTATTACTTCACCTATATAACCTTCCTTGGTTAAAATAAGGTAAATAAATCAAAATTAAATAAAATCCTCTTACCACTAAGTTTCCCAACAACCCAGCACGGCCCAGAGATAAGAAAATCCCGGATTTACACTCAGGGTGGCGATTTTGCACAAAAGCCCTCCCTTTTGTAATATTTGCAAATACCTCATAAAATATTCATAAAAATCCAGAAAAATCTGAAATAATATCTGATAATACGTATTATATTATCCAATCAAAATATTTGACTTTTACCTTCTAGAAAAACATTTGCACAAGATTCTACATAAATTTCATATTTGCAAAAACACCCTTTTTGTTTAAATCTTCACCAAATTGACTTTAAATAAAATCTAAATATATTTAAATTCAAATGATGACCATGGAGAACCAAAATATCAGTAAAAACGAATTTTCATAGTTTATTTAAGATCCAAACGACTTTTTACATAAAAGCCCCTCTCTTTGAGATATTTGTAAAAAAATAGTTTCTTTATTCAGAAAAATTCCAAAATTTAGAATACACTCCATAATAAGTATGAGAACTTATTAAAAATATCAAATTGTATATTTACACCAAAATTATTTGCACGTGTTTCGCACGTGTAAAAAGATAAATCTTTTAGAAAATATTTTATTAAATTTCCAGTAAATCATTTTAATTCATTTTCAAATATTAAAATAATATTTGAAAATACGAGGTTCTACATCACTCATTGCCACCGTAGCCAATGAACACACACCTCCTGGACTTAGAGTCCAACTTCTTTCTTCCCTGTCAATTAGTGCATATGCCATACAACCATAAACTTTCATATGCGAATAATTAACAATTTTACCTGACCATAGTTCTTCTGGAATGGCCCCATCAAGGGCACTAGACAGGCAACAGTCAAGTACACTGCCATATCAACTGTAGCGGCCCAAAGAAGGACCGGAAGACCTGCATGAAGTCTCATGCATCTCGCCCTTTCAAGTATCGTGCGGTTTATTCTTTCTGCTATACCATTCTCCTATGGAGTCTTAGGAACTATCTTGATTCCTCTGATACCTTCTCTTGCCAGATAGTTAACAAACTCTTTGCTTGTTTACTCACCTTCGTTGTCTGATTTTATTGCTTTCACCTTACAACCCGTCTCATTCTCAACCATGGCCTTCCAAGTTCTGAATGCCTCAAAAACTTGTGATTTCTCGCGAATTGCTTATACCCAAACCTTTCTTGTAGCATCATCGATGAATGTGACGAAGTATCTCTTACCATCATAAGAGAATTCCTGAGTTGGACCCCACACCTGTGTATGTACCAACTCTTGCTTCGCAAGCTTCTTTTCATGCCCACCCAACTAAAAGTTAACTGTCTTCTGTTTTCCCATCATACAATTCTTACCAAAATCCATCTCAACCTTCTTCAGTCCCGGCAAAAGATCCCTAGAACAAAGCTGCTTGACACCCTTTTCACCAAGGTACCCCAACCTGACATGCCATAGAATTGAAGGAGAACTACCTGCTGATGTTGTGGCAATGATATCTCCTGAATCACCTTTTCTGAGTAAGTACAACGTGTCACCACACTTTTCTTTTACCACCAACCTGGCACCTGTAGTCACTTTCCATTCTCACCCAAAAGTTATTATAAATCCTTCTTTGTCTAGTTTGCTAGTTGAGATCAAGTTTTTCTTCAAACTCGAAATATGTCTTGTATCATACAAGACCAATTGCCCACCATTGCGAGCCTTCACTCTCACAGTGCCTCTACCCACAACTGGACATATCTGTCCATTACTAACTGAAACTGCACCAAAATTACCTGTCCTATAATCCTCAAAAACATCCCTCATGGGGGTACAATGATAAGAAGCACCTCAGTCTATACACCAATCATCTTCAAAATATTAAATCTAGTAGATAAACACAATTCATCTTGACGGGGTTCAATACTTACCACATTGGCTACCTGTGACCCTGCTTGTGCTTTCTTATACTCCTCACAATGGTCTCTCCTGTGTCCGGATTTCTTGTAGTACCAACACTCACCTTTGCAATATCCGGTTCTTGATTTGGACATGTGATTCCTGCTCTGTGACCTCCCTCTGTTATTACTTCTACCACGGTTATCAACTGACAGCGCGGTATTGCTAGGATATGACACTGAAGTCTCTCTCTGTATTTTTCTCCTTGCATCCTCATTCATAATGCTGCTTATAACATCCTTTAGGGTTGTCGTATTAGTCATGGTGCTAGGCTCTACTGTGCCGTAACTGTCGGGAAGACTGGATAGCAACAACAACGATTGTCCCCTCTCCTCAAACTTTAAACCCGATGATTCTATCTAATTATAAACCATACAGAAATTGTTGATATGCTCAGAAACCGAACCCCTTTCTGACAACTTCAAGTTAACCAACTTCTTTAGGTGTAAGATCTGGTTCGCAGCATTCGGCTTCTCAAACATATCTGTCAACATCTCCATTACCTCCTTTGCGGTTCTTGCCTTCTCAATATGAAATAACACCTTCCTGCTCAGCGAAAACTGAATCTGCCCAAGCACTTTCTGATCCAATCTATTCCAGGCTGCCAACGCAACCGGATAGACCTCCGCCCCTTCTGGCTTCACACCAAACAACTGATCATCTAAATCTTTCTGTCAAAGATATGCAATCATTTGGATCTTCCACAATGTGAAATCCGTTCCATCGAACACCTTGACTCTACTCTTGTCTCCCATCTCAATTAATACTACCAACCTATAGCTCTGATACCACTTTGTTGAATTCTAACTACGGAATAAACTCAACAACGACGACGAGATGTAAGAACTATAGAATCAAAAATAAGAGAACAAAGAACAACCAAAAGCAACACACAAGAACACACAAGACTTTTATCGAGATTCACCCAAACAATGGCTACTTCCCTGTGTAAAGGCACTTCTGCGGTTTCTACTAGAAATATGAAGATTAGGTTTACAAATCTCTCAAGAGCTCACCCCCAAGGTGTAAAGTTTCTTTCTATCTCTCTCTCTTAATGACGGCTGGTAGATCTTTATTTTCTTTTTAGTTAACCCTAAAACTGTACACAATACAATATATATAGGATTCCACAACTTTCCATTTCAGCCGCTCATCAATCAGCATCGAAACGGTCGACCGCAACATCATAACGGTCGACCGGTCTTCTCCTTCGACTGCACGAGTTCCAACAGAGAGCGGGTCGGTCGAATGTGCGGTCGACCGGTCACTTCTTCAAGATACAGGTTGAATCAGAGAGCGGGACGGTCGACCGGTTGTCTTTCCTGGGTGCGGTCGGGGGGTGCAGTCGATCGTGCAGTCGACCGCAACTCTACTGTAGCCTTCAACTACTCTTGACCTCTTGCTCCCACTTTGACTTTCCTTCTCGTCTATCTTCTTCAACCCATTATCGTGTATTGGATCCACAAACCCCAACACTGACGACATTATCATCCACCACTGAGGACTGGGATGTCGGTGCCTTCTACGAGGACCATGCTTTAGTTAATCTTATGTCAGGTAGGTAAATAGCAATGCCCTTTGAACAGAGTTGAAAGAAGGAAAAAGGATTCACGATAAAAAAATTTGTTGTTGTATTATTATCTATGTGAGTAGCAAATACTGCAGTTATATACGAGGTCATTTTGTACAATTCATTTTTATCTGCATGATTCTACATAATAGTACTGTAAAACGGGGATATTGCCATGGGATGATAGTGTTTGTGTTCATTCTTTCTTTTCCTCCTGTTATTTTCATTAAGTAAACAAATTGTTCTCAGATTTCTACTAAAGCTAGCATACTTGTGGATATCTTATTTTCCAAGAAGAAATTAATTTTTTGGACAATTGAGTGGAGATTTAATGCGGTAGATGTTGTTCTCTAATTAACCATAGGTGAGTTTAAACAATCCATCTACCCTAAGTCTTTTATGCATCTAAAATTTAATGTTAGATGTTAGATTGAGAACTAAAACTAGATTTTATCATTTTCGATATTACAGTTTAGATGATCATGCAAACATGAAATTTGTAATTGAGAAACATCTAACACCAAGCCCATTGAGAAATAAGTTGAGTGCATACTGAAAAGTACAAATACATTATTTGAAGTTCTTCCTTAAGAAAACCCCAAAGGTAAAGTGTGTTCTTTCAGATATCATCTATTCCAAAATTCTAACATTAAGTTGTACATGCTCTTATCCGTTTTTTTCCAAAAATGTTTGCAGGGGCTCAAGTCGCCATTTCATCACTTGTGAAAGTAGAACCTCCAGCTTCCTTTGACGGGAAGCTCTGCCCATAAGGAAATTTTCTCCATTACTGCAGTTCTTCCGAAGTGCTGTCTTTTTCAATGACGCCACATCGTCCTAGTGAAAAAGGTTAAGAGTCAGATTTAAACCAATGCAAAATAGACAGGTAAGTGTGTACTGTATTTATTTTTATAAGAGTTATATATATTTGAAATAAATTTTCATTCACCGCTTTTGTTCTTTTGATTTCCATTTTGTGATTAGGTATGAAAATCAATATCCACAATTTAGTGATATACATGTCTTAAGCAATAGTTAAGAAAAATAAATAGCAAAATCTTTATATTTGATATCCGAATTCGTATCCGTTATCCGGTAGACCGAACCCGATTCGTTTCCGTATCTGAAAATTACGGATACGGATATGATTTTTATTTTCCGGGTCATATCCGTATCTATATCTGAATTCGTTTTTGAAATCCGTATATAGATATTGGTATAGTCAATATTCGATCTGTATCCGATCCGAAAACATCCCTAATGTTGTACTGTGAGGGATTTTATGCAGAAAGAAAGAGTTTGAAGGACTAATAAAAACCGACGGTCAAAGTTTTGGCCTAAAGAAAATGTTCTCTAATAGAGAAAATGTTAACAATGAAGAGTCAAAGTCAATATTGAGGTCTGGCATGACCCAGTCTCCTCTTCCCCATTGAGGATAGGGTCCTGGTTGTCCTCCTTACAATCATTCATTTTTTTTTCTAATTTTTTTAAAATTAAACTTATAGAATAGTAGTATACCAAATACAGCCTCCATTGACTATATAATTATTAGTATATATGATTATTAGATATGATAACTAAATATCCGTAAATTATATGGGAGATCACACATCCAATATGGAGTACACAACTTACATTCTAACTTTCTGAACATCTAATCTCTATGGCTTACATATAATGGGGAGAGTTGAAATTATAATTTGTCAATATAAAAATCTTATATGTACAACTCAAACTCTCCTATTAATTACAACAAAAAATAACAAATAAATAAAATTTCACCTATTTAAAATGTGCAACGCACGCACAAAATAAAATTTTAATATTTTTTAACACCAAACATACACATATGTTGCACGTACAACTCAAATTCTACTTATAAACACGTGCATTGCACGTACAAATCGTAGTTTTTCCTTCAAAACATTTTTTCAATTACGTGCAACGCACGTCCAGTTCCAAAACTATTTCTTAACACATATATTGCACGTGAAAATCCTCCAACTCTTATCAAAACGTGCATTGCACGTGAAAAATATTATCTAATATAATGAGAGAATTGAGAATGTCATTTGTACACAAATAAACTCATGAATCGCCCGTGCATAATTAATGTAAAGGAGATCTCAGGTTCGATACCAGCTTACGCAGAAATTTTTACCTTAAAAATATATATATTTATTAAGACGTGCATTGCATGTGTACATTTTAATTTTTACTTTTAAAAAAAATTATTAAGACGTGCATTGCATGTGTAAATTACTAGTAATCATAAAGAAAAACTAAACTGTATAATTTAGTCAATAAATAAAACTACTGCCAAAATTTTTTGTGTTCCATTAAGATTTTTTAAGAAAACGAGATACAATTAAGTAATAAAGAGCATGATACTCATGTTGGGTTTATGTCTTGCGTATTATGTTCGATAATAAGAGAAGACGGTGAAGCGAGCAGAGAAATCGAAGCGAAGATTGGAGGTGAAAAGAAGCAGTTGTGCAGGTTGTACATGTTGAGAATCAATTGATATGGATAGTCGATCATATTTGTTCTCTGGTTTGGGTTTGACTCATTGCAGTAGACTGCCTTAAGAGGGCAGTCGACTGCCAGCTGCGCACCAGCTTATTGGGTCTTATTCAATGTGAGTCTGTTTGAGCCCAGTTTCTTATCCAAGTACGGTCGTAGGGCTCTTATTGTATGGTTATCTCTTCAAGATATTGGACGGCTATTGTATCAAGAATACAACATAGAGTTTATTTAGATCTCTATATATACATTGTAATGACATCCTTTAAGAGGTAAAAGAGAGAGTTTGAGAATTTTCCATTGTAAATAACAAATATCTTCTATTGAGGCTTGAGAGATAGATAGGTTCTTGGTGAAAATGACTGAAACTCTTGTATCTTCTCTAGTTGAATATCTTGTTTATTTTTCCCCCGGATTAGGGTTTGCCCGAACCCGAAAAAAATTGTTTGCTTTGTGTGTTTGAATTGGTCTATGATTTGCTTGGTGATTTGTTCGTAATGATCGTGTCGCAAAATTCTTCATAGAATTCCTAGCAATTGGTATCAGAGAGTCAGGTTACAGAAAGATGTTACTCGAGTTCCTTGGAGTTGATAAATCAATTCACAAAGATCCAGCGGTTTGACGGTAAGATCAATTTTGATCTCTGGAAGGTGGACATGCAAAGCATCGGTTCAACATGGCTTGGATCTAGCCGTAGAAGGAGATAAAGAGAGACCAATCGGCATAAAGTATGAAAATTGGGATGAGATTTGTTCAAAAGCCTTGGATTTAATCTGGCTGTTATTGACGAGCGAAGTCAGGTGCAGAAGAAGTGAGGCAGGTCTATGGGCGAAACTCAGAACTGACTACTTGGGATAGTCGTTACAAGATCCGATGTACAGAAAAAGAAAACTTTTGTGTTTCTCAATGAAGGAAGGTACCACTCTTCAGGATCATGTAGTAGAGTTCAATTATCTGAACAGAGGTCGATAAACGCAGATGATCTTAAAGCTTTCAACTTCATATATTGTCACGACCCGCTTTCCAAAAGAATACAAAATACGGTACGTGACTAAGCCCACCGGATAGTTTTCACCATCCATAACATGTACGGATCTGCTTAACTCATCACAACAATGAATTTAGCAACATACTCAACCAGGCATCCAAAAACTATTATAACTCAACGGTATTTATTGCAACAATAATAAATATCCCAACAAATACAAGATCTGAAACAAAACAATAATCCTAGGACTACAAGCCCAAATACAAGTCTCAATACAGTTCATGAATAAAATAGTTCATCAAAACATTTTAGCAAATTTTTCAATGCGCAGCTCAAAACTTTTGCTCACCAACTCCAGTAGGCAATTGATTAGCAAAACCTGCTCATATAGCAATTACAAGGAAAATAGGAAGACAGGAAAACATAACGCCTGTTAGATGCAAGTTCCGGGCCGCAAGCAGTACAAAAAGGAAAATGAAGGGAAAAACTATACTAAACAGGAAATACTGATATGGAGAAAGCAGCAAATATAACAGTCTGTAGATGGCAGTAAACAGCAGAATAACAGTAAGAGTATAAAATTGATAGTGAAGTCAACAGTAACAGTAAATCAACGGTAACAGTAAATCAACAGTAACAGTAAATCAATAGTAATAGTAACAGGGTGTGACAGTGAAAACAGTTGTTCTTATATCCAATGTTTATTACTATCTAGGTAGTAATTCATGCATCCCAAAATATACCACATGGTTGCTACAAAAAAAACAGTTTTGTTTTAAGATTTTGTAGCAGAACTTCTATAGGGCAGTATATTCAGACAAACAGTAACAGTAACATCAACATCAAACAGTGTCATGGATCATGCCCTCATGCATCCAGAAATAAAAAGTAGGTACCATAATAAACAGTGGGGAAAACGAATTCCATTCCGAATATGTATTTCTATATTATCCACTACTCGATCTTTTCCTTAAAAACCTCAGCTTGATTAGTTTTCTTTATTAATAAACAGTGTGAACGGATACAAACAAGCCAAAGACATGGCAAGAACAAAGGATAAGTCTAAGATAAATTAGGAAACACAAATGGGTGACAAAAACAACCTATGACAGTCAAAACAACGAAACTTTCAGTTCTGGACAGCAAGACACTACTATACCAAATCTGATATTGTCGTTTCTACATAATAGCAAATCTAGATCCGTCAGAAAATCTAGAAACTAGACTCTCTGCCGATCTAGCACATATACTCTGCCGATCCAGCACATATACATAAGTCCCATATCAGCCACAAAAATAGGGCTGAAAACAGTGTTTAGTACAGAAGTTATGTTCAGCTAGAAAATGCAAAATCTTGTTTATAAGTATGAAAAGTGTCTAAAATCATCATAATTAAATCTGAGAAAAATTTGAAAGATTCCCTAACATATCTAATTTCAAAATATAAAATATCATGAAATTATATTACAGATAGTATAGTCAATAAAATTGGAAAAACAGAGTAATACGACAAATCTCAATTCTTAAAGTTCAGATACTGCAGTACCAAAACAGAGATAATTCATAAAATATAATTTGAAATCCAAATCCGTCAAAAGGATGATAAAATAGATTAAACAAGATACAGTTCATATTCACAAAGTTTTCATAAAAAACGAATAGAATCAGGTTGAAAACATAGTTCTTTACTGGACAACATGCAGTTTGGAAATATATCGATTGGTTTCATAAGTAAGAAATAAGATACAAAAGTCATTAATTAATTCCAAAAAAATTGGGGATTGATTCCAGTCATGTCTAAACATACTCAGCAAAATTTAGGGTTCAGATTCTACTTTTAGTATCAGGTTTAAAATAATATTTCATACAAAATACATGTAGTTCAAAATCTAGAATATACGATATGTCTGCAGTATAACAATAGTAACTCATGCATCAAAAATCAGAATTCAGATCCGTCAAAAGTTCTGGAAACTAGAAAACAAAGGCTACAAATCATGTTCACAAAGTTATTTATTTTACTGATGTTAACAGGGTCGAAATTACTGTACAAAATAGGGCAGCAGCAAACAAAAGTTCTTTTGGGCATTCTATCAACAAGTTAACTACAAACGGTCCAATCTAAGATGTCCTACAAAGCATGGTATATGTGGGTTACTCAAATCAGCATTGCATGTATATAAATAGTCTATAATGAGATAATACATCCAACAAATATCCATGTAACAGTTATCTACGACATACTGTGTGTCACAACAACATACAATCAAGATGTCATCTAATCTAAATATTTTCATGCAACGGGTGTCAAATATTGTGACTACTCATGATTAAGAGATGATGTTAATGGTTAAACTGACAAGATATGATCATCATAAGAGTACAAACATTTTCATACTATACTACTTACAGTATTTAACTTGTATGACAAAAAGAACACATACAAGCTACTTGCCTGTTATAAAGATGATGGAAACGAAGATGAAGATTAGAATAACGGGAATGGATCCCGAACAACGAACACAACGAACAAAGAGACGAGAAATCACACCACCCGAAACACTGCACAAGACACACGTGCACACCACCACAAAAAGATAGCGACAACAAACAGCAAGAGCGGTGGCAGCACCAAGAGAAGACGATGGCGGCCTGGTCGTTGCTTACCACCGTGGAAGACGACATTGACGGCGGCCTGCGACAGCGATGGATGGCGACAGCGGTGCTGGGGGGGTGGGGGGGTGTCGCGCTGCGCTGCTCAACCGGGAACAGCGGGTTACGGCTGGGGATGAGCGTAGCGGAGAGGAGAGGAAAGTGGGGTGATCGGGGGGTCTCCGGCGTCGAAAGCAGACAACGATGGTGAGGAGAGAGAAGGTCGGGAGGTCGGGGGTAGTAGGTGACGGCTGAGGTGAGGGAGAGAGAGAGAATATGATTAGGGTTTGGTAATTAGGGTTAAGGTATAATTAGGGTGATTATATAGAGACAATATGGGTTTGTGTGAACTGGGTAGTATCCAATAGGAATAAAAGAATCCAAGAAGAGACAAATAGGCCATAAAATAGGTTTGAACAATAGACGAGATTAAGAACAAATTGTTGGTCAAATAAATCAGAATAAAAAGTTGAATCAATGCAATACGAATCACAAGAGAGAGAAGAACAACACACGATACAAAAGAGACGAAAATCAATAAAATCAGCAATAAATAAAATAACCATGAATTTTATTTAAAATAATTAAAAATACAAAAATGAGCAATAGGGGTTACAAATTCTACCCACCTAGCAAGAAAAAAAATTCATCGAAATTCAACCCGAAGTACATAGGGTAACCCCAAAAGAAAGAAAAATACAATAACCAAAGCAAAAATAATAAAACAAGAGCTACACAAACAAATGAGGAAACCTCCACTGGATATCCTCCTCCAGCTCCCAAGTGGACTCACCTGGCCAGTGAGGATTCCAAGAAACACGAACAAGCTTGATCACCTTGTTCTTCAAAACCTTCTCCCGCCGGTCCAAGATAGCAACTAGCGGGATTTCACAAGAAAAATCTGGCATCACGGATAACTCCGAGTAGTCAATCACGTGGCTCTCATCACGAATATACTTCCTCAATTGCGAGACATGGAAGATGTCATGCACTCTAGATAAAGCCAGTGGCAATGCCAGATGATAGGCCACCTTGCCTACTCGTTTCACGATGTCAAACGGTTCGATGAACCTGGGGCTCAACTTGCCTCTGCCACCAAAACGAATGACACCTAGACACGGCGATACCTTAAGGAAAACATGGTCTCCCACCTCAAACTCCAAGGCTCTATGATGAACATCATCCCATCGCTTCTGTCAGTCTTGTGCGGCTTGAAGATGCTTCCTGATCAAACTCACAGCATCCACCATTCTGGTGATCAACTCCGGGCCCAACAATTTCTTCTCGCCAATGTCATCCCAATACACTGGCGATCGACACTTACGACCATAGAGTGCCTCGAACGAAGCAGCTTTAAGACTGGCCTAAAAGCTGTTATTTTCCGAGAACTATACAAGATGCAAGTGGTCCTCCCAAGAACCTCCAAATTGCAGCACACAGGACCTCAACATCTACTCTAGAGTCTGGATGGTCCTCTCTGACTGTCCATTTGTCTGAGGGTGAAAAGCTATGCTGTACTTCAACTTACTCCCCAGACTACAATGAAGACTCTCCCAAAACTGCGACCTGAACCTCGTATCCCTGTCGGATACAATAATGACTGGAACCCCATGAATTCTGACAATCTCTTACATGTAATTCTCAGCTAGGCTCTCAGTAGACTGTCCAATTCTGAAGGGAACGAAGTGAGCACACTTCGTCAACCTGTCCACAATCACCCAAATGGCGTTGTGACCCTTAGAACTCCTCAGCAAAGCGGTCACAAAATCCATGGTGATATGCTCTCATTTTCACTCCGGAATGGGAAGAGGCTGAAGAAGTCTGGCGATCCTCTGATGCTCTGCCTTCACTTGCTGGCAGATCAAGCACTGCGACACAAATCTTGCCACGGCCCTCTTCATACCATGCCACAAAAAATGAAGCTTCAAATTCCGGTACATCTTCGTACCACCAGGATGAATAGAGCACGACGATTGGTGGGCTTCTTCAAGCAACTTCTGACGAACCTCACCCTTCGGAACACACAACCTGGACCCAAAACGAAGAGATCCATCTGAGTGAACAACCATATCGGGCCTCGTACCCACTTCAACTTCGGCTCTGAACCCTTGCAATTGCTCATCACCTGCCTGAGCCTCCTTAATCTGCTTAACAAGAGACGACTGAAACTGAAGCATCATGCAACTCTGATCAGAACTTGGCAAAATCACATCCAAATCGGACCTCCTCATCTGCTCAACAAGCTCTCTCTACTAAGTTAGGAACATGGCGACTGGTCTCCAAATCAAAGCATCTGGCACCAAGTTCACTTTACCAGGATGGTATTGCAAACTGATGTCAAAGTCAGTCATCAACTCCAATGATCGCCTCTGCCTCATGTTCAGCTCCTTCTGAGTGAACACATACTTGAGACTTTTTTGGTCAGTAAAGATTTCCACTCAGTCTCCAAGCAGATAATACCTCCATAACTTCAAAGCAAAGATCACAGCAGCCAACTCCAAATCATTGGTAAGGTAGTTCTTTTCATGCAGCCTCCACTATTTGGCCGCATAAGAAACAACTCGACCCTTCTGCATCAACATTGCACCAAGGCCCTTACCAGAAGCATCACTGTGAACCACAAAACCACCTGAACCATCCGAAATAGTCAACACTGGCGCTGACGTCATCCGGCGCTTCAACTCTGCAAAAGCTCCACTACAAGCTCCATCCCAAACGAACTTCTGATCTTTCCCAGTCAGCTAGTCAACGGACCAGCTATCCTCGAAAAGTCTTGGACGAACTTCCGATAATACCCGGCCAAACCAAGGAAACTTCTCACTTCCGAAACTGACTTAGGAATAGACCAATCCTTGACCGCAGAAATCTTGGACGGATCAACAGAAATACCATCGCCTGAGATAATGTGCCCCAAAAAGGTAACTCGATCAAGCCAGAACTCACACTTGCTGAGTTTCTCATAGAGCTGATTCTCCCTCAAGGTCTACAGTACTAACCTCATATGATCAGCATGATCCTTCCAATTTCGAGAATACACCAGAATGTTGTTTATGAGAACACCACAAATCTGTCCAGAAATGGTGAGAAAACCCTGTTCATCAGACTCATGAACACTGTTGGCACATTCGTGACTCTGAAAGGCATCACAAGGAACTCATAGTGCACTGTATCTGGTCCTGAACGCAGTCTTCTGCACATCATCTATCTTCACCTTCACTTAATGATAACCAGAGCGAAGATCCAACTTTGAAAAGACAGCAGCTTCACCCAACTGATCAAAGAAACCTTAACACTATTCAGCTCACGGTAATCCACGCACAGACGACGACTCCCGTCCTTCTTACAGAAAAACAAGACAGGAGCGCCCCACGAGGACACACTAGGCCTGATGAAACCCAAATCCAGCAATTCTTGGACCTGCACCTTCAGCTCTGCTATCTCACCTGGTGCCATCCGATAAGAACTCTTCGATATCGGTGCAGTACCTGGATGAACCTCAATAATGAATTTTACATCCCTATCTAGGGGAAATCCAGGCAACTCCTCGGGAAACACATTCAGAAAATCCTGCACTACAAGAGGTGCAGCCTCACAGCCTGAGTACAACTCCATTGCATAACCAGCATCGACAACAACTTCCTGACCATGCCCAAGGGGTAACTCCCCAGTATGGAACTCAAACTCCGCGCGGCCTGGCATCTTGAAAACAACCTTTTTCGCTCAACAATCGATGATAGCATGGGGCTCACCCAGCCAATCCATGCCAAGAATCACATCAAACCCTGAACTGTCGATCACAATCAGATCTGCTCTGAAATTAGCACTTCCAATCACCACAGGACTCTGATTGCATTCTCGGGAACAAACAAAAACACCGCCACCTGTGGTGATATGCTAAGCAACTGGCAACTCACTGCACACCAACTGATGCTGATCCACGAAGTGGGAGGAGACGAAGGAATGGGTTTCCCCGGAATAAAAAAGAACACGAGCAGGAACAGAATGAACAAGAATAACATCTACGAGAAAGCCAAAACAAGGGAAAGATGAAAAAATGAAAGATAAACAAGGAATATGGAAAATGATGCAGGAAGACTACATGGAAGAAAGATGAAAGAGAAATAAATAAACAAGGTACAAATAATAGAACAACACAAGAAAACACAAAAGAAATACCTACAACGACTTCTTCCGCTGTCAAGTTGAAAGCCTGAACTCTCCCTGGAGTAGCGGTCCTCTGACCGACGATCTGACGCTGAAGGGGAAGTGGCGGTCTAACCTGACTATGGACTGGCGCGACTACGACCTGGTCGTGCCTCCTCCGAGGACAATCTCGAACCAAGTGGTTTGTAGCACCACAACCGAGATCCCGACAGTTGGCCTTCCAGCAATCCTTGCGCAAATGCCCAGGGGTCCGACAAAAGTCGCAAACAACATCCCTCCGTAGAGGAGTAGGACGGTAGGGAGATGTCCTGACGGAAAGGACCGGAGCTGGCCTCCTGATCGGACCACCAGTAGGCCTAGCAGCAACAGCGGCGGGGTACTGCACAACCCACTGAGAAGGGGTCTCTCGAGCTCGAGTCTGCTCTTTCACTCGGGCTGCCTCCAAGGCATCCACATAGGTACGGAGATGATGGGTGGCCAAGTGCACCTGAATGCCCTGATCATGACCCAAAAGGAACCTCTGAGCACGATCCTCCTCATTCGCCACCAAGGTGGTAGCGAAGCGGCTAAGCCTGGTGAACTTCGCGGCGTACTAGTCCACGGATCTAGAGCCATGTTCCAAGAAGAACTTGGTGTTACAATACTACATATATAATATGTAACAAAATCTCAAAACACGGCACTAGTAAATCAACCAGACAACCAACCAACCAACCTGCTTCAGGGCAAGAAACTGATGCTCCATTTCAACCCGGGTGATACGCGAGAAGAATTTCTCCAGGAAGCTTTGAGCAAAATTAGCCCAAGCAATAGGCCGCTCTAGCCTCTCGGATTCTGCCCTCCACCATATGTGGGCCAAATCCACCAAATGGATGCATACCACATCCACACTGTTGGCATCAACGACCCTAGCTGCTTGTAGCAGACTCTCCGTCTGTATCAGCCACTGCTCAGCCTCGAGTGGCGACTCAATACCAGTGAAATTATCAGGGTGCAACCTCATGAAACCCGCAACAATACCCGAGCGAGGGGGAAAAACTACTGGGGCAGGCACAATGGGGGCCGGAACAACATTCTGGTTAGCAGCTTCCAAAGTGGCCTTAACCAGTTCGCTGTGCTCCTGTTGCACTTGAGCAACCTGCTGGAGCACCTGAGTTACTGCTGCCAACTCAGGATGGCCTTCTTGTGAAGACAAACCATTCCCACGAGCCATTGTCTGCACAAAATCCAAAACAATTAGCATTCAGATCAAGTTGATTAATAATTCTTTGTGTAATGCATGGCTTGTTGGAAGTCAAGTAAATACTGATCAAGTCAAGCCTGCCTAATGTATTAATCAAATTAACACATTAGCCAAACCTGAAACTCTTATACCACTAAAAAACCTTGTCACGCCCCGCTTCCCAAAAGAATATGGAATACTGTACGAGACTAAGCCCAGCAGATAGTTTTCACCATCCATAAGCTATACGGATCTGTTTGACTCATCACAACAATAAATATAGCAACATACTCAACCAGGCATGCAAAAACAATTATAATTCAACGGTATTTATTGCAACAATAAAAAATATCCCAACAAATACAAGATTTGAAACAAAACAATAATCCTAGGACTACAAGCACAAATATAAGACTCAATATTGTTCATGAATAAAATAGTTCATCAAAACATTTTAGCAAATTTTCCTATGCACAGCTCAAAACTTTTGCTCACCAACTCCAGTAGACAATTGACAGCAAACCTGCTCATATAGCAATTACAAGGAAAATAGGAAGACAAGAAAACATAACACCCGTTAGATGCAAGTTCTGGGTTGCAAACAGTACAAGTAGGAAAATGAAGGGAAAAACTATACTAAACAGGAAATACTGATATGGAGAAAGCAGCAAATATAACAGTCTGTAGATGGCAGTAAACAGCAGAATAACAGTAAGAGTATAAAATTGATAGTGAAGTCAACAGTAACAGTAAATCAACGGTAACAGTAAATCAACAGTAACAGTAAATCAATAGTAATAGTAACAGGGTGTGACAGTGAAAACAGTTGTTCTTATATCTAATGTTTATTACTATCTAGGTAGCACTTCATGCATCCCAAAATATACCACATGGTTACTACAAGAAACAATTTCGTTTTAAGATTTTGTAGTGGAACTTCTATAGGACAGTATATTCAGACAAACAGTAACAGTAACATCAACATCAAACAGTGTCATGGATCATGCCTTCATGTATCCAGAGATAAATAGTAGGTACCACAGTAAATAGTGGGGAAAACTAGTTCCCTTCTGAATATGCATTTCTATATTGTCAACTACTCGATCTTTCCCTTAAAAACCCCGATTGATTAGTTTTCATTATTAATAAACAGGTCTGAACGAATACAAAAAGACTAAAGACATGGCAAGAACAAAGGATAAGTCTAAGATGAATTAGGAAACATAAATGGGTGACAAAAATAACCTATGACAGTCAAAACAACGAAACTTTCAGTTCTGGACACTGTACCAAATCTGAGATTCTCATTGCTACAGAATAGCAAATCTAGATTCGTCAAAAAATATAGAAACTAGACTTTCTGCCGATTCTAGCACATATATATGTCACATATCGGCCACAGAAATAGAGTTGAAAACAGTGTTTAGTACAGAAGTTATGTTCAGCCAGAAAATGCAAAATCTTGTTTATATGCATGAAAAAAGTTTAAAATCATCATAATTAAATCTGAAAAAAATCTGGAAGATTCCCTAACATATCTAGTTTCAAAATATAAATTATCATGAAATTATGTTACAGATAGTATAGTCAATAAAATTGGGAAAACAGACGATAAATCTTAATTCTAAAAGTTCAGACATAGCAGTACCAAAACAGAGATAATTCATAAAATATAATTCGAAATCCAAATTTGTCAAAAGGATGATAAAATAGACAAAACAGGCTACAATTCATATTCACAAAATTTTCATTAAAAACGAATAGAATCAGGTTGATAATATAGTTCTTTACTGGACAGCATGCAGTTTGGAAATATATCGATTAGTTTCATAAGTAAGAAATGAGATACATAAGTCATTAATTAATTCTACAAAAATTAGGGAATGATCCAGTCATGTCTAAGCATACTCAGCAAAATATAGGGTTCAAATTCTACTTTTAGTATCAGGTTTAAAATAATATTTCATACAGAATACATGTAGTTCAGAATCTGGAATATAGGATATGTCTGCAGTAAAACAGCAATAACTCATGCATCAAAAATCGGAATTCAGATCCGTCGAAAGTTCTGGAAACTAGAAAACAAAGGCTACGAATCATGTTCACAAAGTTATTTATTTTACTGATGTTAACAGGGTCAAAATTACTGTACAAAATAGGGCAGCAACAAATAAACGTTCTTTTAGGCATTCTATCAAACAAGTTAACTACAAACGGTCCAATTTAAAATGTCATACAAAGCATGGTATATGTGGGTTACCCAAATCAACATGACATGTGTACAAATAGTCTATAATGAGATTATACATCCAACAAATATCCATGTAACAGTCATCTACGACATACGGTGTGTCACAACAATATACAATCAAGATGTCATCTAATCTAAAAAATTTCATGCAACGAGGGTCAATTATTGTAACTACTCATGATCAAGAGATAATGTCAACGGTTAAGCAAACAAGATAGGATCATTATGAGAGTACAAATATTTTCATACTAGACTACCTACGATATTTAACTTGTATGACAAAAAGAACACGTACAAGCTACTTGCCTATTATGAAGATGACAGAAACGAAGATGAAGATTAGAATAACGGGAATGGTTTCCGAACAACAAACACAACGAACAAAGAGACGAGAAATCACACCACCCTGAAATAGTGCACAAGAGGAACGTGCACACCACCACAAAAAGACAGCGGCAACAAATAGCAAGAGTGGTGGAAGCACCAACAGAAGACGACGGTGGCCCGGTCGTTGCTGACCACCGTGGAAGACTGCAGCGATGGCGTCCTGGGTGACAACGAGGGACGGCGATAGCGGCGCTGGGGGTGTCGTGCTGCGCTGCTCGAACTGGAATAGGGGCTACGGCTGGGGGTGAGCACAATGGGGAGGAGAGGAAAGGGGGTGATCGGGGGGTCTCTGGCATCGGAAGTAGACGACGACAGTGAGGAGAGAGAAGGTCGGGAAGTTGAAGGTAGTAGGTGACGGCTGAGGTGAGGAAAGAGAGAGAATATGATTTGGGTTTAGTAATTAGGGTTAGGGTACAATTAGGGTGATTATATAGAGACAATATGGGTTTGGGTGAACTGGGTAGTATCCAATAGGAATAAAAGAATCCAATAAGAGACAAATAGGCCATGAAATAAGTTTAAACATTAGTCGAGATTAAGAACAAATTGTAGGTCAAATAAATGAGAATAAAAAGCTGAATCAATGCAAAACAAATACAAGAGAGAGAAGAACAACACACGATATAAAAGAGACGAAAATCAATAAAATCAGCAATAAATAAAATAACCATGAATTTTTTTAAAAATAATTAAAAATACAAAAATGAGCAATAGGAGTTACATATATTCACCGCCAAATTTTCCCAACTTTATAACCACCTTGGTAGACAGGAAATCTGCCAATGAGAAATTTTCAGTAACAGGTGTGATCGAGGGCTTGAAGAATGATGCACTTAGAAAGGAAAGTTTGGTGTCTACATCTGTCAGTTGCTTGGTTGTGGATTGTACTTCAATTGAAAGGAAAAGTGCACGTAAGGGTGGGGTCCGTTGCCACCATTGTAGATGGACTGAGCATTACAGGAGAGATTGTTGCAAGGGGTTGAATTAGAGGGGTGCTAACGTGATTAATGCAGCTGAATCAGGTAATAACTTAGACTGCATTCTTGTTTCAAGTTCTATATCTGTGGATTTCTGCTGGTCTTTTGATTCGGATAGTTCTTCTCATATTTGCTCCAAGAGGGCGATGATTTCTACTTACAAGTGTACAATAGGTCATTGTGTAAGAACGGAGATTGGTGAGATTTGTGACATGGTGGGTGAATGGATAATGGAGTTGGAAATGGCAGACGAAAAGGGGTACACACTAGGGAAGGTCGTGCATATTTCTTTGTTGAAAGGGAGTCTGATATTCGGAGAACTCTGGAAGCATGAGGCGGTAGGTACATAGCTCGATGTGGAGTTCTATCAGTTTGGAAAAGATCTTAGTAAGGTGATGCAGAGAAAGAGGGGTATTGGGTAGAATCAATACAACCTCTACCAGATTTGTGGAAACAAAAAATCTTGTAAAAGTTATTTAAAGGCCTGCATTCTTAAATCATTAAGTAGTTCGCCACCACTAGAATCACCAAAGCGAGACTGTGACGTTCGAATATCAACGGGAGGTGAAAATGCCTTAGGGTATGTGGAGTTCGTACGAAGGGTTGATCCTCCATATTGACACCTACTGGAATATGTCCTTGAAGGGGGCATACAATTGAATAAAAACAGGTGGAGGTAGATTCAACTAGCAGAATAAGCCATCGAACTAAGTTGTTTGCAAGTGGAGATGAAAAGAGTTTAGAAGAGTTTAAATCACACAGGTGTGGAAGAATGAGTATACAATCCAATATGAAAATTGTTAGGATTATGTCTTGCACTATATTCGATGAGAAGAGAAGACGGTGAAGCGAAAAGAGTAATCAGAGTGATTGGAGGCGAAAAGGAGCAGTTGTGCAGGCTGTACAAGTTGTGAATCAATTGATAATCGACTGTTCCTATGGACAGTCGATTGAATTTGCTCTCTGGTTTGGGTTTGACTCATTGCCCTAGGGGGTAGTCGACCGACAGCGACACATCATCTTATTGGGCCTAATTCAAGGTGAGTCTGTTTGAGCCTAATTTCTTCTTCAAGTAAGATCGTACGGCTCTTTGTAAACATACACATCACAAGGAATTACAGGTGTAATGTTTTCCATCAAAACATTTCCAGAACAATATTTATTCAATTTTAAGGAGCACAATTGTGTTGATGATTAGTCTGTATTGGAACATCAGGGGTCTTAATTGCCTTGTCAAACAAAGGGCGATTTATCATCTCATCTCTACATCTCACCGTGATCTCATCACCATTCAAGAAACTAAACTAGCATCCCCCACTCCTTCTATTCTTAGATCTATTGGAGGATCCTCAATCTCTAAATGGATTTTATTGGACGCCATAGGATCTAGGGGAGGTATTCTACTAGGCTTCAAAGAGACGGTTTTCTCTCTTATAGCGATTCAGCGTCTCAATTTCTTCCTGATCGTTCAACTTTATTGGGTGCCTCTTGATGCCCAGTTAATGGTGATTTCGGTGTACGGTCCATCATCCTTTGAGGGCCGTCAATCGTATTGGAACGAATTCCAAGAGCTCCTACCATATTCTAACGATCTCTGTATTATCTGTGGCGACTTTAACGTTACCAGATTCGCTTCCGAAAGGTCGAATGATTCCCATCTTGATTACCTTTCCGCAAAGTTTAATGACTGTATTCGTTCGCTGCAGCTTTCTGACATCCCGATCTCGGGCAGATCATTCACTTGGTCCAACCTCCGTCATCACCCGACTATGGCCAAACTTGATCGATTCTTGGTTTCCCATAAATGGATAAACCAATTTCATAACACATTCGCCAAGGCTCTACCCAATCCCTCTTCTGACCACGTCCCCATTGCTCTGTACTCTAATTTCCCCTTCCCGCATCATCACAAATTCATGTTCGAAAAATTTTGGTTACAGGACCAAATTTTTGTTAATCTGATCGTTCTATGCTTGTCAGCCGTTTTCGGATCCTCTGGGCTAGGTTCCATTCTCCTCAAACTTCATGCCATCAAATTCGGCTGTAAAATTTGGCGCAACGAAAGACAGTCCAATACTAACTTCCTTAAAAACTTTTACCTTTCCTCCATTGAAACTATTGATAAGATGGAGGAACAGGGTTCTATCTCTGAAGCGATGTTTGATGAACGGCATTCTTGCGAACGGGAATTTTCCGAAATTCTGCTTCAAGACCATCTAAAATGGGCTCAAAGAGCCAAATTTCGATGGCTCAAAGAGGGAGACTGCAATACTGCTTTCTTCCACAATTTTGCATCCTACAGACAAAGAAGCAACCGTATTTCTTCTATCGTAGACAATGGCATAGAATTCTCAACAGACAATGAAATTCATCAGGCGTTCCTCTCTTTTTATAAAAATCTCATAGGCTCTCCTAAGCGTAGAGCCATCACTCTTGATTGGAACCACCTGTACGGGCCGCAAGGTTTCGACCTATCGTCCCTCGAGGCACCGTTTTCCATGGATGAAATCAAATCGGCGGTTTTTTCGTTAAAAAGTGACGCCGCTCCGGGACCGGACGGTTTTTCAGCTTTCTTTTTCCAAAAATTCTGGAATTGGTTAAAAGATGATCTTTTCCGTATGTTCACAGAGCTTCATCTAGGCTCTTTCTCTTTCGACCGTATCAACTATGCTCACATTGTTCTCATCCCTAAAATTATGGGAGCGAATTCTGTGGCTAATTTTAGACCGATTAGTCTGATCAACACCACCTTCAAGATTATTATGAAGGTTCTGTCAGCTAGACTTAGCGATGTTATCTCCCCTCTCATCGATCCGGCCCAATCGGGTTTCATCAAAGATCGCTTCATCCTTGATAGCATCGCATCAGCCCAAGAGGTGATTTCTCTTTGTCACAAGACTAATTCAGGAGGTATTCTTCTTAAATTAGACTTTCAAAAAGCATACGACAACGTCAGTTGGGATTTTCTCTTTGATATTCTTTATCATAGGGGCTTTGGACCCAAATGGATGGCTTGGATTAAATCAAGCCTTTTTGCCGGAACATCTTCGATCCTAATTAATGGTGCGGAAGGCAAAAAATTTAAAATTAAATGTGGACTTAGGCAAGGAGATCCTCTTTCGTCTCTACTTTTCTCGCTGGTAGCAGATGTTTTCAGTAAACTCCTTCGCAACGCTTGAGAAGCCCAGGCCATTGAAGGTCTGGGGAACTCCCGCAACTTCCATGGAGTACTGAATCTGCAGTATGCCGACGACACAATTATTTTTGCCAAACCAAATGTTCAATCTCTTAGAAATCTTAAACTCCTGCTCTATTGTTTCGAATTAGCCTCAGGGTTATCGATCAATTTTCAAAAGTCGTCCGTTCTCTGGTTAGGGGGATCGCCTAACAGGCAAGACAAAATTTCAAATTTCTTTAACAGTCCTACAGCTTCTTTTCCAATTACGTATCTGGGTATTCCACTCAGATGGGGTAAATTGCATAAATCGGATTGGTCCCCTATGATTGATAAGGTCGAATCCAGGTTATCAGTCTGGTCAGGAAAACTTCTCTCTCGAGGAGGTAGATTGATACTCCTCAATTCTGTCCTATCCGCGATCCCTCTTTACATGATGTCCTTCTACTTCTTGCCCTCTTGGGTTATCAAGAGGATCGATCAGATCAGAAGTAATTTCTTCTGGTCTGGATCTCCTATTCACAAGCTCGGCTCGCACCTGTGTAATTGGAAACTCATTTGTTCTTCTAAAGAAGCTGGAGGTTTAGGGGTATTGAATCTTAGACATCAGAATATGGCGCTTTTGGGTAAATGGATCTGGAGGTTTCTCAAAGTCGAGGATTTACCCTAGATCATCAGTATCAAATACAAATACTTTTCGGTTGATAATTGGTGGAGTTTGCCACCCAACTCCCATCGTAACGCCTCTCATTTCTGGAAGGGGGTGTGGAAAGCGGCGGCAGCTTTCCGTTGTGGCATAGCCCATGCATGTTCCAACGGATCCATGGCCAGATTTTGGACCGATCTCTGGATCGGTAACACTACTTTGGCCACCGCTTTCCCGGTTATCTTCCGTCTCGCTTCCGACCCCGCTGCTTCAGTGGTCGAGTCGTACACCACCTCCAACCAACAAAGGCAGTGGCTGATTAACCTTTCGTCCAATATTCCTCCCCATTTAGTCACTGAACTTGACAATCTTCATTTCTCTCTCAACAATTTTGTTTGGAGGGACAAAGAAGAATTGTACTGGCGTTGGAATACGTCAGGAACAGTCTCGGCTCAATCGTTCTATCGATTCCTTAATTTTAGAGGCATCTTATCGCCTTTCTATGACCTTGTGTGGAAATCCTGCGCCCTGCTTAAGGTGAAAATCCTTTCGTGGTTAGCGCTCAACAATAAGCTTCTGACTGTTGAAATTCTCAACAAGAGAAATTTAGCATGGGGTCAATCATGTCCTCTGTGCTCCTCACAAGCAGAAAATGCGGACCACTTATTCGTGAGTTGCGACTTTACCAGTGCTCTTTGGAAAATTTCCTCGCTCGCTTGGGAAGTGTCAGTTATTCCGTCCAGTCTAACCGACTGCTGGACTAAGCTTCCTGCGTATAGCAAATATCACAAATCGTGGTATTTGTCTTTTCAGATTATCGTCTGGATTACGTGGATGGAAAGAAACAAAAGAATCTTCCATCAAAAGGCTTCACCCGCCCATTCTATATACGACGAATTCTTATACCTATTTGATTTTTGGTCATCCTCTCTAACTCGCAAAACCAAGGATTCTCTGCTGTTTCACAGATTGGTAAACGCATCACATTGCCTTCGAAGTCTCAATGCCATCTAATGCTCGCTTTTATTTAATGTTTTTGGCATCGAGTATTTATCTGTTTTTACCTAAGATCTGCGTGTTTCAGCTTTGCTGAATCCTATTTCATCTATTATTGTTCTATGTTTTTGCAAATACTGGTAGGCATGACTCCCTTTCAACTATTTTTGCATGCAGGGATGAATGAGCATTCCAGTGCTCAGTTGGTTATTTTGTCTGGTTTCTTTTGGAAGGGTGATTAACTATCATTTTGTTAGGAGTGAGGTGTGATCTCTTCTACCCTTCCCGAGTTGAGGCTTGTATCTTCGTCGCACCTGCTTCCTATTGTTGATCTTCTGGTAGCTTACTTAGTTAATATGAGGTCGGTTGTAATTTTGGGAGCTCCATGACTTCTTAACCTGCATGTTCTAAGTGTTATATGGTTGACTTCTCTCCTATTGTAATTAACCTGTTAGTTCTCTACTTCCTTCTTAATCTGAATGTTCTAAGTTTTATATGGTTGACTCGCGGTTGATTTTGTTATTGCCATTGGTGCGGCACCTTAGTAGTGCTGGTTTTGTGGGCAATGGATTACTGGTTCAGGTCGATTCACCGACTCAATTGCAGTGATTGTCAGTGAAAGCTTGATTCATTGCTCAGCTTTTGTTTTTCACTGCTTTTGAAGGGCTGATTACCATTTCATTCCCTTCCATAGTTGGACTGGCAGGTGTGTAGAGGCACTTCTGTGTTCTTTTGATTGGTTCCGACTGTGTACTGATGATTTGGATGTTTTGCATTTTTTGGTGAGGAGGGGGGACGGTCTTCTCCCTCCATCCCATTATACTTCCATTCGTTGCTCCTCTGGGAGCTTAGTTTGCTTTTATGGGTTTGCAGTTATCCCGGAAGCTTCATGGATGCTAGCTTCTCTATTCTATCATTATACAATTAGACTATCTGGAGTTTCTAATTTAATTATGGTAGTTTAGATGTTTGTATTGGAGTCCCCCATAGTGCGGCATCTGTGGGATCTGTTTCAGAGGTTCATGTCCGCTCGGCTGAGTTTGATACTCTTCTTTTAAGCGCTAATGTTGTAGAGGGACGTTAGTCCATTGGGTCGCCTAGTTTGTTCGAGGGACCTTCGCTGTTTCACCTGGTTTACATCCGGCATACTCTCTGTCGCTCCTTCGAGGTGTTTCAGTGAATGTATCGAAGGGCCTTCGGATCCGAGGTGTTTCCGCCTAGGCTTCCTCTTCTCGCCGTTTTGTTTTCTTCAAGAGGTCACCGGAGGGGGCTCATCTTCTGCTTGCTCGCCGGCAGGAAGGCCTCTTCCTTGTCATATTCGGTTCTCTTGTATATTGTTGTAGTTCGCTGTTTAGTGGGCGCCTCAGCCTGTATTTGTATTATTTTTGTTCGCTCATCTTTGTTTTACATCTTGTAAAACTTCTGATTACTTACTTGTATTTTAACGTTTATTTTTTATTAATATATTTTTGATGGCTGGAGCCGTTTGGCTCTATCCGATATATTAAAAAAAAAAACAATAGTACAACTCTTTATATTACATAACTTTTGCAAAATATAATTACAAAATATGCTTCTGTTCTGATTCCTCGATACTAGTGCCAACGTCTTTTGGTATTTTATAGTGAACCTGATATTTAAAACGTAGAAAGGCTGAGCACAAAAAGGTTGCCCAGTAAGCCTTGTACTGTTGGAGTGTCAAAATGATGAGTAATAATTTGGATGTATAATTATTACGTGATAAATATATGAATGACTTCAAAGATGACGTAAATGATCTTACAATCATAATGTAACCGAATTGTTTATAAAAACCTTTCTTTTGTGATTTCCATTTTTTCTTTAATAATCCATCTCGATCTTGATAATACTGGTATACCGAGGGTACTCTTCACCCTCCTTTTTCTAGAGATAATCTCTACGATCCATACCGATCGATACCTTAAAATTTTTACCATAAAAGCAACATGTATATAAGTATTTCAAAATCCTTTTTACTATCTGTAATACATATTCTTGTTTTTATTTTTTTTCTCCTTCTTCTTCTTCTTCTCCTATAATCTGGGTGATGAGACCCTATTTATAGGGAAAAGAAGGCCCATTCCCTCCGACTACCTACTGGTTCTATTCTTTATATCTTTTGGATTGTGTGAGTTAGCTTAGCCTCCACGTTAACTCATTTCTCGGCAGCCAAGTTTATCCCAATTTCCAATACAACTTCATCCCATCATTTAGTACTAGTAGTTTACACGTGCGATGCAGTCTTAATAAATATAGTTTTTTTTTAAAGTAAAAATTAAGACGTTAGTCTGTATTTGATCTAAAGTCTCATTTACAATAGTTATGCACGTGCGTTGCACGGGTTGGTTGATGGACAAATTACACTAAGGCCTTCTCCCATTATAGTAGTAGCGATTAATAAACATAGTTTTTTTTAAATGTAAAAAATCAGACGTAGTCTGGATTTAATCTAAAACCTCATTTACAATAGTTATGCACGTGCGTTGTAAGGGTTGGTAGATGGACAAATTACACTAATGCTTTCTCCCATTATAGTAGAGATTAATAAATATAGTTTTTTAAAAGTAAAAAAATCAGAGGTAGTCTGGATTTGATTTAAAATCACATTTACAATAGTTATGAGGTGTGTTGCACGGATTGATAGATGGACAAATTACACTAAGGTTTTCTCCCATTATAGTAGTAGAGATGACTTGGCAGCCAAATTTCACCCCATTTTCAAGACAATTATTTCATATAACTTGGCAGCCAAACTTCAGCCCATTCTCATTTTCAAGACCATTATTTTATATAACTTGGCAGGGATGTGAAGGGCCCAATAGACCATTATTTTCAAGACCATTTTCATGACCATTTCCTAAGGCCATTCTTTAGATAGCCCAAAAACCTATCTCATATTTTTTATAAATTCCAAGACAGCCCATGTATGTATAGCCCACGTTGACAGCCCATCTCTCAATTTCATTTTATTTTATTGTATATTATAATCATTATTATTATTATTATTATTATTATTATTAAATATTATTACTAGGTTTGCACGTGGGCATGTGCCTACGACACGTCTTCGGAACGATGTAGCATATGAGAAACCCTGTAAACATTAAAATATATGCAATTCATTGTAGGAAGCTATGAAAAGCTAGCCATATGCTTTTGTTTAGTTCTGATAAATAACTTGCTCTATTTATCAAAGAGGAAAAATATTTGACGATTAACTTTGGTATTCTCAATGTATTCTACTATCAGATGTTAATATAATTTCTGAGATGTACATTATAATAATGTTCATGTATAATACAAAATACATTTACTTTCTAGTCTTTCGAATGCATGAATCAGAAACTTCCATCATGCAGTTTATGTAGTTCAAGTTTGAATAGTGCGACAACAATTAGTTGTAAACAAAATTCCATATTTCCATCAGTATATGTTGAAAAATAATTATAAATGGGAGTGTAAAATCCAACTTCTTAGAATTTTGATGGTGCAAAATGATGAAATTTAACTTCTGAGAAAATATTTGCTACTTTGAGTGTAACTTTACAGGTTAAAATTTACTCAAGTAAATATCCATTTAAATCTTCCATTGCATTTGAAATCAATCAAGGAACTTGGTGAAATTTTCTACATAAGCAATCAAAATAAGCATAAAAAATCTGAATAATATGAAAATTTACAAACCTAAAATCTGAAAATCTAAATTTTTTGGGTAGAGAGAGAGAGAGAAAGAGAGAAATATAAAGATAGGTGATAGATATATTAATAAAGTAAGGAGAATTTTTGTTTTGGGGAAAAAAATATAGTTTTGGGAGGGAAACTTTTGGGAGGAAAATGTCTTTTGGATGGTAAATATGAGTCATTAATTTTGTTTAAATTGAAGAAGAGTCACTTAATAGCTTTTTTTTCAAATTGCCTTTTAATTTATTATATAGATTATTATTATTATTTAATACAAAATTCCGGATATTACACACTGTTGCTGCTGATTTTGGTGTGGGAGCAAACAGATAAATTTGTGGATTCTTTTGGAAACAAATAAGGCAAACCTATTGACTTTCACCGACGTTTGACTGGTTTCTTGCTTCTATCATTGACCTACAAAAAGTTCGATACACCGGGATTAATTCCGGCGATGAACCATCCGACGCTCAAGTCAGTAATCAGGAAAATTATGAAAGAGCGTTTATGTGAAAAAATATTGATTACCTTGTTATGGTAGGGGGAGAGGGGTTTTTATAGTCGCCTTATAATCATTTATCTCTATGTCCCGGTATTTTTGGATAAGATGTAGAGTATAAACTCGTTTCATGATAAGAGAGGCGGTTTAAACCACCTCTTAGAGATAATCACGAATTTGAATTACTCTTTAAATATCTGAATTAGTTTGTAACAAGTTGCTATCCATACCCAATAGGACAGATCCATTTTTGGATTATTGAACTTTGAAGAAAGACCCAGTTCCCAATTCAGATCTATTTGTGGTGGAAATTACCGTTTTACCCCTAAGAGCTTTAAGATTCGTGTCTGATTTGAATGGTCCCGATTTGGTTCTATTTTTATCCATATCACAAGTCCCTCACTCTTGGAGACTGAGTTTTACAGTCTTTGAGGAGTAGTTCGCCCGTTTTTAATTGCTTATAGAATTTATCAGAGTTCTCGGGGGAGTTTGGATCTTGCATGAGGTGTAACGGTGTTATTCTGAATTTGTAAAATGCCAAAAAAATATTCTCAGAATTTTCTTGATTTTTAGTGATTTTTCCAGATTTTTCTGAATTTTTTCCGATTTTAACTCATTTTTTGAATTTTTTATTCAATTTCCGAATTTAAATAATTAATTTTCAAAAAATTTAATTAATTATTCTAATTTAATAATTATATTTTTAGAATTTTTAATTAACTTTTTTTATTTTTAATTAATTTTTCGGATTTTAAAAAATATTAATTCAATTAATTAAATAATTAAATAAATAAATATTTACCTGGTGACATGACGCAATCCTGTGCGTTGATCACGATCAAGCGAGCGCGTATCGCTAGAAGGCAGTTTTTCTTTCATTTGGGCGTTGATGGCAGCAATGCTCGGATCGAGCTGCCGACCCCCGTGGCACTCCAGATCGCTGACACGTGGCATTAGTTAAATTTTTTTTCTTTTTCTCTTCTATTCTCTTCTTCTTCTGACCTATGTTCTCTCCTCTACTTCGTCTTCGAATGGCTATTGTATCAAAAATACAACCTAGGGTTTCTCTAAATCTGTATATATACATTGTAACAGCTCCTTTAAGAGGTAAAAGATAGAGTACTTCATTATAGAGAGTTTGAGAGTTTTCCAGTGTAAACAACGAGTATCTTCCAGTGAGACTTGAGAGATAAATACATTCTTCGTGAGAGTCGTTGTAACTTCTGTATATTCTCTAGTTAGATATCATCTCAGTTATTTCTCCTCCGGATTAGAGTTCGCCCAAACCAGGACAAAATAGTGTGCTTTGTATTTTTGGTTTGATCTACTATTTTCTTTGTGGTTTGTTCGTAGTTATCGTGTCGTAAATCTCGACAGGAACTTTCTAACAACTCATGCCTCCCACAATCGGTACATGATTCTTATACAACATTAAAGAAAAGTAAATAGAAATTCCATTTCCCCCTCTAATTTTAGTCATTCATTTTAATTGAAGAATGATAGACATCTAATAATATGGAAACATGAACCTCTTCCCAACAACTATCTTGGTATGCCTCTGGCTAAGGGCAAGCTGAAGAAGAGAGAATGACAGCCCCTTATTTTAAGAATAGAGAAGAGACTATTCACTTGGAAGGGAAGAATGCTCTCTAGAGGTGGCAAGTTTGTCTTCATCAACTCTGTTCTCAGTGTTCTTCCTACTTATTTTTCATCTTTCTTTAACATGCCATGTTGGGTGAATGCAAGAATTGATCAGATCTGTAGCAGGTTTATTTTGGGTGGGAGCTGATACTAGGCTTCAGGAGCTGCCTGCATGATTGGAATAAAATCTGCCAACCCAAACAACAAGGATGCTTAGGGGTTTTTAATCTACAATAGTTCAACAAGGCATTGCTGATGAAATGGTGGTGGAAGTTGGTTTCAGACAAGTCTCTTGGTTCTCAAACTCTTCTATCATTATACTTCAATAGAATTTCAAATAGCTTCTCTTGTCCGATGCATGTCTGATACTTCTGGAAAGGAATTTATAAGTTAGGAAAGAGATTTCATCAGGGGATTCATTGGTAGTTAGGAAATGGGCAATTCATCAAGTTCTAAACTTCTAAGTGGATTGGAGAGCAACACATTTCTAATCTCTTCCTAGCTTTCTACAATGATGCTTGGAATAAGACGACAACCCTTCAATCCCAGGGAATTTTTGAAGAAGATAAGTGGATTTGGAGACCCTGCCTCAACAGTAGCTCTTCTACTATTCTGTGCTCCGAGAAAGAAGAACTTTTAAAGCTTATAGCCAATCTGCAAACTTCTAACTATGCTGACATCCCCAACTAGAGCTACTCTCCCTCAGAAGTATACAGTGTCAAAGCTGCTTATTCCTTGTTCAACATCTCTGTCCTTTGGTCTCCATTCTACATGGCTTGTTGGAAAAGCATAGCTCCACTAAAATGCAAATTTTTTATTTGGTTGTTGAGTTGGGAGAAACTCAACTCCAAAGCTAGACTCCAAGCTTGAGGATGAGATGGTTGTGCATATCAGCTTGAAACCACCTTTCATATTTTCTTTGAGTGCCCGATGGCTATCAGCATCTGGTCTTATTTCATGCCTATATTTCATATACCACATCTGCTTTCATCAATATTTGAATGCTTTTCACAATGGTGCTTTGATTCACATAAACCAAAAATCTTAACACTCTTGGCACTTACTATTGCTATATGCTGGAGTCTTTGGGGGTGCAAGAAATGATAGATGCTTCAGTAATATTCATCAATCAAATGATAGTATTATAGATAAAGTCATTTTCTGGTTCTCTTTTTGGCTATATGGTTGCGGCAGCCCAAAGCAGAAATCAAAGATCATAAGTGGAAGTTGCAGGGGCTCCTGATCTCCTTAAGGGCAATCCGTCAACTTTGCTTTGTAGTCAGAAAAGCAGCGAAGAATAGCTCTCCATGAGGGGTCTGCTAAGGATTATTTTGGGGACCTATGTTGTCCTAGTTTTTGTTTCCCTCTTCCACCTCAGTTGCTATGTACTTTTGTTTTTAAACTTATGTGTATGTTTTGATTGTGGGGGGTCATATTGTGTTTGTGTTCTTTAGCATGGTGTTTGTGAGTTGGATGAGAGCATCGGTTTGATACTAGTAGAAGTAGTCAAATGCCCTCTCTACGTTTCAACCCTATGTCATCTCATTCTTGAACAACAAGTGCACTATAAGAAATGATTTTTGTTAAGATCCCCACACCTAGTTTGTAGATTTTAACTATTTATAACATACCATACTTATGTGAGATATGATTTCCCTACCTTTTGCCGGTCAAAAGAAAAATCTAATAATATGTAAGCGGTGTTAGGAATTGTGGCCTCAAATACACGTAGGCACGGGGTACTTGAAGTTGGAGAAAAAGAGGAGGAGACAAAGAAGTAAGAGAAGACAAGCAGCAAGTATAAGAAGAGAAGTCTGGAGGGTTGCGATCGACCGGCTAGGAGTGCGGTCGACCAACCCAGTCGACTGGGAGTTCTTCGAGTGTAGGCGTCCAACAGAGGAGGGGACAGTCGACCGGTCTGGGAGATGCGATCGACCGGTAAGCCCTCAGGTTCTGGATCTGCACGCTGCGGTCGACCAGCTTGGGGAGCGCTCGACTGACATCGACGCTGAGTTGTTCTTTTGGGCTTACGGGATAAAGGCCCAATTTGGTAGATTTGTGTATATCTTTTAGGGTTTGCTTGGGCGCTATATATATGGCCGTAAACTCTAGGGTTTAGTATGCCGTGATCAATATTCAACTTCAAGAGAGATTGTGCCGAGTGTTTCAAAGGTGAGAGAGAGATTGGGAGTTGTAATCTCTTTTGTAATCTTTGTATTTCTTTGGGAATAAGAAGTATTGGTTATCTCTGCATATTGGTTGTGTTCTTGTGAGATCCATATATTGTGGTGACTTGTTCTTGGTTCATCTATTTCTTGGGAGTTTCTATTGCTTGTGGTGCACTTCCGCTATTAGCACTATGAGTTGGGAGCAGATTTCTCCGACAAGTGGTATCAGAGCAGTTGGTTCGAGATGGCTGATAACAAGATGAAGATAGAGAGATTCGATGGGAGTGACTTCGCGATGTGGAAGATTCAGATGATAGCGTATCTTCGTCAGAAAGATCTTGATGGTTCGTTGTTTGATGAGAAGCCAGTAGGTGCAGAAAAGGATGCGAAGGTCTTAGCGGATTGGAATCGTTTGGATCAGAAGGTGCTGGGGCAGATTCAGTTGGGGCTAAGTAGGATGGCATTATTTCATATCTCGAAGGCAAAGACCACAAAGGAGGCTATGGAGATTCTCACGAATATGTATGAGAAACCGTCGGCATCTAAACAAATTCTTCATTTGAAGAAATTGGTTAATATGAAGTTGAAGGAAGGGGGTCTAGTAGCAGAGCATGTGAACAATTACTGTATGTTTTACAACCAGATGGAAGCTGCAGGTTTGAAGTTTTCAAAGAGGGGGCAGTCATTGTTACTTCTATCTACTTTACCCGATAGTTATAGTACGGTAGAACATACTATTACAGGCACTATCACAGATTCGACGACTCTACAAGATGTGTAGTATTCTGAACGAGGAGGTGAGAAGGGTGAGAAACGGGAGATATCCATCATCATCTTCTAGCGATACCGTCATGTCCATTAAGAAGAGATGTGGGAGATCTAAGAGCAGTCGAAGAAGAAAGGATCAGAGTAGTTCATCTGGGAGTGGGTCTGATGACAGCGATGGGGGACATGGGCCTGAGTGCTGGTACTATCATAAGAAGGGTCACATGATGCACAGTTGCAAGGCTTATATGAAGAAGAAGCAGGAGAAACCGAAGAGAGATACTCCAAAGGAAGCTTAAGTGGGGCTTGTTGAGAATCTATGCTTATCAGCTCGGGAGGAGTTGGGCACTTAAGATTGGTGTATTAATTCGGGAGCTTCTTTTCATTGCACTCCGAGGAGAGAGGTGTTTGATGACTACGAGGAGGGTTCTTTTGAGCTGTGATCGTGGGGAATGGTCACCGGTATCATGTACGTGGGGTTGGTACTGTTCGCGTGAATACCATTAATGATCAAAGTATTGTCTTGCAAGAGACAAGACATGTTTCAGACTTGAAAGAAAATCTTATCTCGATTGGAAGGCTAGACAAAGAGGGGTTGTCTACTACAGTTGATAGTGGAGAGTGGTGCATAGCTGCAGGTTCAAGGGTGATTGCAAAAGGAAAGCGTAAGGGAACACTGTATTTGCTTAGAGACGTGAGGGGCGTTTCTCCTGTAGTTGACTCTCAGTCGGAATCGAGTAGTAGGTTGTGTGGGATACAACCAGTTCTTTCAGTTTGGAAGGGAGGTTATTAATTTAGTGGGAGCTGCTGGTCATGGAAGTGATCCTAGTGGGCAAGACGTTACTGCGGAGAGGGTACTTTGCGAATTGGCAGTTGAAGCTTCAAGTTGCTCTTGTGTGATAGAGAGCACTGATATCGATATGCAGGGGTGATATCGATGAGGGTAACCTGAATTGGGACTGTAGGGATTGAACAGTCTGCAGATTTTGTGGAGGTGTCGTCCACAGAGGTTTCTAGTGCAAAGGGTGCATTGAGAGGCTTTGAACCATGTCCGGTGTTGATGGAGATCTTGCGAGTTGGGGAGTCTCATAACACGAAATCCGACACGGGAGGTTGTTTCTCCGGTATTCGTGCTCTATGCGATTGATGGAGCACATCCTTCATGAGACAATAAGGGGTGGTTGGTGCACTCCACGTGGTGGAGTGGCGGAGGTGCTCTTTATGAGAGTGGGGAGTACTTAGGTCTTCCATGAAAGTGGGAGGTAGCAGAGATAATGCGAGAAAAGATTGCAATAACTTTGAAGCGTGGTGTATTTGGTCCAAGTGGGAGATTGTTAGGAATTGTGGCCTCAGATACACGTAGGCATGGGCTACTTAAAGTTGGAGAAGAGGAGGAGGAGACAAAGAAGCAAGGGAAGACAAGCAGCAGGTAGAAGAAGAGAATTCTGGAGGGTTGCGGTCGACCGGCTAGGAGTGCGGTCGACCGACCCAGTTGACTGGGAGTTCTTCGAGTGTAGGTGTCCAACAGAGGAGGGGACAGTCGACCGGTCTGGAAGATGCGGTCGACCGGTCAGCCCTCGGGTTCTGGATCTGCACACTGCGGTCGACCGACTTGGGGTGCGGTCGACCGACACCGACGCTGAGTTGTTCTTTTGGGCTTACGGGATAAAGGCCCAATTTGGTAGATTTGTGAATATCTTTTAGGGTTTGCTTGGGAGCTATATATATGGCCGTAAACTCTAGGGTTTAGTATGCTGTGATCATTATTCAACTTCAAGAGAGATTGTGCCGAGTGTTTCAAAGGTGAGAGAGAGATTGAGAGTTGTAATCTCTTTTATAATCTTTGTATTTTTTGGGGAATAAGAAGTATTGGTTATCCCTGCATATTGGTTGTGTTCTTGTGAGATCCATATATTGTGGTGGTTTGTTCTTGGTTCATCTATTTCTTAGGAGTTTCTATTGCATGTGGTGCACTTCCGCTATTAGTACTACGAGTTGGGAGTAGATTTCTCCGACAAGTGGACCATTTACCTATTTTTTGTGAGTGGAGAAGATACAAATCCAGCTCAATAAATACGAATAAAGAAAAATATCCTGTAAAATAATAGAAATAATAAAAAAAGAAAATAGAGATGAGATGAAAGAAGATTATTCTCATTCATAGGTTTTTCCTCTATATACAAATAAGTCACCCAATGGCCTATTTATAGGCTTACAAAGAATACAAAGAGACAATTACATAATTATTACATATGAATAAATATGAATGAATGTAGCGGTGGTGGTGGAGAATGTGGAATGAGTGGGGGGAGTTCAATAGACAATTCACACTTAATAATTTATTTATAACACTCCCCCTTGAATGTCTATTGAATGTAAATAAGAATATACCTCGTTAAAACCTTACTAGATAAAACCCAAATGAGAAAAACCCTAGTGAAGGAAAAAGAGTACATAATCTTTAACAGTGATATGCAATGAAGATGCTACCTCGTTAAAAACCTTTCCAAGAAAACCCAGTGGGACAAAACTTGGTGAAGGGAAAAAGAGTGCAGCGCATATCATCTCTCCCCCTGACGAGATCATCCGATTAGGACTTTCAAAAGTCGTATCTCGAATCTCGATCAATTCTACCATCCTTTCCAAAAGTTGGGGTGATAGGGTCATAGTGAGCAATCTTCTGGATTGTCGCTTGATTCTATTTGGTTAACAATGATTTCACCATTTTAATTGAAACATGAGTGAAGAAGAATTTCTAGTGAAATATGTTTCGGCTGATCGCCTTTGAAGAAACCCTCCTTTTATTGAGCTTTAAAGCCGTATTATCTTCAAATAAAGTTGTGAGTACTTCTTGATCGATTGAGGATGACATGTTCTCCAAATATATAAAGAAGTTAACCGATCAAACAAACACATCTATGCCACGCATGGAGCCAATATCTCTTAATTGATATCTGGCTTAATAGTGATATGATAAATACTCTGCATTTGCATAACCAATCAAAACTGATATGGATAAATTAGAATAATATAATCCCATATCCATGGTCCCTCGAAGTTATCTTTCATACCAGTCCAATGACTTTGAGTTGCCGAGGAACTTCATCTTACTAGTAAACCAACCGCATAAGGTATATCATAATATTTATTATTGATAAGATATATTAGTGCTATAAAACTGATATTGCACTAAGAAATGGTACTCAAGGACCAAGCAATTCCAATGCCTTTCAAATATTTAATTTGAAAAACCTGAAAACAAAAATGATGACAAAACAAGAAATTTGCTTATCTAAGGTCTTTTCATCTTAAGATATTTCTTTAAACATTGCACGACAAATAATGACAAAACAAGAAATTTGCTTATCTAAGGTCGTTTCGTCTTAAGATATTTCTTTAAACATTGCACGGCTTATACAACTCTTCAGGAGTTTCAACAGACTTTGACCTTGAATATTTAATAAATATATGTGAGCTTATATGACCATTATTATGGTCCCCTTTATCGAAAACTCACCAAGATGATTATATCATATTTTGTTCTGATTGTTTTAATCCATACAAAGCTTTGTTTCACTTTATTGATTAAACTTCCTGGGAATAGTTATTATGTGCTTCTGGCACTTTAAATCCTTCAGATAGTTTTCATATTTATGTCATGGTAATACAAACTATACAGATAGTTTGTGATCACATCTATGAGGCACGTTTTCAAATATTCATGTACTGCCAGACTTATTATATCCAACACAAGAGAATATTGCTCTTCATAATCAACACCAGGCATTTGGGTAACACCTTTGCGACAAGCCGTGATATATATAGTAATATCATTTTATTTATTTGTTTTTCGTACAAAATACACACTTTATAATCCACCAAATTATTGTCTTTTGGTGTTTGGACTATATGCCCTTGTTTTGCAAATGAATCTAATTTAAACTTGATTGCCTCTTTCCATTTTTGGCCAATTTTATTTTATTTCTACACTCTCGCATCGAGATAGATTCACGATCTTCGTTTTATTCATAATATCGCGTGCTATATTTTATGCAAAACATTGTCGACAATTATTTTTACAATGGTTCCATCTTCTTCCCGTAATGACATAGTTAATCAATATCTCTTTATTCTTATTCATTTCAGGTACCTGATGATTCTCTTTATCATTAACTATATCAACGGTCTCTTCTGAAGAGACATCCTCGTTTCAGCCATCATTTTTATTTGCTCCTTATTTTTCGGAGGATGTTTATAATTTTCTTTAGAACCAAGTGATCTACCACGCTTCAGGCGTGCCTTAGACTCACTAGTAATTATAGGTAATCCTTCAGGATACCAATTTTGATTGGAGCGTTATCAGTTGGAAATAAGATTTGGTCAGTAAATGTCTGGCAGTTAATTGACATTATCTTGTAACTGAATTATCCTTTGAAATTTTGATTCAAACTAATTTACTCGAGGATTAAAACTCTCAATGATAATTCCATTATATTTCTTTTTCCAACTGTTTATTTCCTCCCCCTGATGTTGGAAATTAAAGTGACAATCTGCAAACCTTGCAGTAAATACATCTCTAGTCACTAGTTCCATAAACGTGATTATAGATGGAAATTTCCAACATACATTCCCATTCTTCTCTCAGGTCCTCCCCCCTTTTTTTATGCGTTGTGGTAGATAAATTCATAAATGGGAAATATGTGGTTCTTGACCATGAACCAATTTTCGGGAGAATAATTATTATAATTGGTTGGTCGGATGCATGTAAGTTGTGATGAGTACAAAATGGCATGTCACCAGGTCCAAACAGAGAGATTAGATTTCATAATCATAGCTCTCACAATTCAATGTATTCATATTTGAAAAATCTTCTGGTTTTTCAATGGACTGCCACATGAATTCTCAATTATTTTCGCATCAGTAATGAATCGGGATGGTCTAACCGGTCATGCCAAACCTTAACCATCTTTGTAAACTTATGGTTTACAATATCAGTAAATTTTGGGTTTACTGTGATATGATTCAACCATTCTTATATATGTATAATACAATCCAGATCACAAAGTGGAGTAAACTTTGCAACACACACCTTTTGATTGTCATACTTAAGGTAACGCGTATACCTTGTTCATTCATAGTCTTATATCTAAACAAATTTATCGGGACTTTAGAGAAAATGGTGTATTTTGAATTCTCAATTTTGTGCCTTCAGACATCATGGAATTAGCTCTTCAGGAGCTTATGAAATTTAACTCTTCAAGATTTCTAATTTCACACAACCATATAAATTTATATAATATTGGTATGTGCTTCAACATATCTCAAATGAGAGAATATGTATTATAGAGTGTGTGTGGTAATAATGTCTTCAAGACATTTGTCCCAACTTGAATCTTGAATTTATACATATAAAAAAAAGAAAATAAACAAACTTGTAAAGCAATATATCAAGCATATATGATAATATTAAACTTAAATAAACAGAATATTATCATAACTCATAACAGACATGAAAAATAAAAACAAAACTTATAAATAAAGTAACTTGAAATGATAAATCATTTTGATCACTTCTGCTGATCATGATTTTTATCTTCAGGATAGTATATTTATCACTTCTGGTGATTATCACTTCCATCTTCAGAATGGACAGAGAAATCTGCCACCTTTAAGTGCATCATATTATTGAGGTTATGACCATCAGTTAATTCTTTCCTTTATTCTTTAATGATTCTTGATATAGATCAACAAAATACATTACCGTACTACAGGTACGCGACCGATGGTCTTGCATCATACGCCAATGATGGAATGTTTATACATTTTCTTTTCTTTTCATTATCCAAGTCCACATCTATGGCCACGATGATGGGTACCCTCATGGCTAAAATTACTAGAACAATTATACAGCATCACATTCACTTCAGGGAAATGGAGCATGTCCAATATATAAGACAAAATCGTCATTTTTCCATACATTTATAGTTAGCCACAGTTATACATATTTAGATCTACAGGATCGTCATCAATTCATACTCATTGTATTGTTATTATACAAACAATATTTTCTTCATTTCGAGAGATCTTCAGGATCTTTAATTTTGATATGTCAATTTCTCAGATAATTCTTTTTGCTATATGAACAATATTTTATTTAAATTTCAAGAGATCTTCAGGATCATTGATTTTGATACAATCATCTTTCACTCCTTCAGGGAGATTGTGACAAAAGAAAATTATAACTTTCGTTATATCTTTCGTATGATCTCATTTCGATGATTCTTTGAATCCATCAATGGTCTTTTTGAGACTTTCGGTATTCAAATGAATTTCAACATCCAAAACTCATGACAAGTAATTCTTGTCGGTTATTATCAAGAGCTTTGAAAAATACGAACATAATGAAATTATATGCATAATTAGAAATAAAAAGACGATGTCAAAATATAACTTTTCTGATACACAAGATCCATAAAAAAATGGCGAATGTAGAGCATACTAAGTTATATTGATCTTAAGGAAATGATCAAAAGTAAAAAAATAATAAGATGAACTCGAGATTAACATACTTACATATATAAGACCAAACATTTTTCTTTTTCTTCAGATAAACATGAAACTCGAAAGGAAGAGACTCATGATATATAAGACCAAATATTTTTTTCTTTTTCTTCGGATGAACTTGAGACTCGAAAGGTAGAGACTCGTGCTGATAACGTCTTGTAAAATAATAGAAATAATAAACAAAGAAAATAGAGACGAGATGAAAGAAGATTATTCTCATTCATAGGTTTTTCCTCTATATATAAATGATTCACCCAATGGCCAATTTATAGGCTTACAAAGAATACAAAGAGACAATTACATAATTATTACATCTCTACTACTATAATGGGAGAAGGCCTTAGTCCTTAACCCAACCCGTGCAACGCACGTGTCGGTAAATTATTTTTTTTTTTGCCCTTTTCATTTTCCCCCACCAAAAAAAAATTCCCCCACGTGCAAATCACGTAAATTTTTTTCCCTTTTCATTCCCCCCTCAAAACAAAAAATCCCACGTGCAAAGCACGTGTATAATACTAGTATGAATAAATATGAATGAATGTAGTGGTGGTGGTGGAGAATGTGGAATGAGTGGGGGGAGTTCAATAGATAGTTTACACTTAATAATTTATTTATAACAAAATATGAGCTTTAATTAACAAAAGAATGGCAGTATATACAAACCATATATTTAATCACTAAATGAATCACCAACTTAATTAATTTTTCCAAAATACTCTCCCCCCCATCAATCCCCTCCTCTTCTCCGCCGGCAACAGCTCGGACCTACACAATGGGCATCTGACGTGGCCGACATCCACCCACCCATCGATGCATTCCTTATGAAATCCATGTAGACAGTTACCTAACTCCCGAACCTCGTCCTTGGCTTCCAACCACCCTAGGCAAACCATGCACTTGGGCTCATGCACTGCACATTTCTTCTTGCATTTTGCAAAAACGTTTGCAAATTCCACAACCGGAAGTTTGCTCTTGAGTATAACCGAAGGCGTGACCTGTGCATTTGGTGGTAAATCAGCTGCGGCCACAAAGTAGCCGTGATCAAGAAAGGGGTCGATTTGAGGCAGAGTTTGGATGAGGCCGAAGTACGACAAGATGACCAAGACGATGAGCCGAAATCGACATATGATTTGGATTAGGTCGGATATAGGCTTTGGGAGTGCAAGCATCGGGCAAATGCAATTCAATCCCATTTTTTATGAAGTTTGTGAAGCTCGAATTGTTAGTAGAGTTTCTGAGTCGTGTATATAGAAGAGGGGTTTGGCAAAGAAGGGGGAGGAAAGTTGGGTTAGGAATTAAGGCACGTGAATGAGGTGTCGAAAATCTTTTTTGTATCTTTGGAGGTCAATCTTAATTGCAAGAATGTTAGTTAATGAAGAATAAAGTAGCAGTATTCTATTTTGCTTCTTATTCTTACTAGTATCATGCACGTGCGATACACGTGGAGGAAGAAGGAAAAAAATAAAAAAAAAAACCTAACAACACGTGCGCTGCACGTGTTTACTAACATACAAAAAACAATAAAAAATTGTTTATTTATTTGGAACCCTGAATCCCATCTCTCCTATTATAACAGTTATTATAGATAATAGTTATAGATATAGGGTGGCAGCTTTATCCGATAACCCCATCCGAGTCTGACCCAAGTTTGGTGGCATTGATCTTCAAAAATAGATCTATTTGCTAATTAAATTGGATGTAAATCCTAGATTATAGATCTGTTTTTATTTATTGAATTTGTTGGTCACCGGAAGAGTACATTCTACTAGCATAATACTGCATGCGCGCATAAATGATTGCCTTTACATTGGATTATTGCAGAAGAGGAGTGATGTTCTCTGTTACAGTCTACGAATTGCTTAACGAACTGCTTGTATGATGGGGGGATTCTACAATGAGAGGCCACAGAAAATCCACGTCTTTAACACTAAAATCACACGACATACAATTACATATCTTCAGGACCAAATTGTACTTTTTTAAATAACTTTTTTAATAAGGTTGTAGTCGTACACCTGTAAATCACCCTAGAGAGGGTGAATAGGATGATTGTGCGGAATTAAAAATAATTAAAGTAAAGTGCAGAGTAAATAAAAAGAGATAAAAACAGCAAACACAGATAGCACAAGTGACGCAGCGATATAACGTGGTTCGACCCCCTGCTCTACGTCCACACCACCTACTCGTAGCAATTCTCCGCCACAAGCTTTTCACTATACTCAAACCCCTGTACAGTGATTCTCGGATTTAGGCCGAGAGACCTATTACGCCCACATGACTTCTAACACAAATTCTGTCAATCTCACCGAAGTGGAAGAAAAAGAAAAAGCTCAAAATCTTTAATAATCCTGACTGAAGAATACAAATAGTTATCACACACACTCGGATTGATTGTTGAAAGATTAGTTCAAAAGATTTTATTCAGAAGTAACAGGTGAAGATTACACAGTGGGTTCTTCCAAATATATAGACTGAGAAGTATATCGATCAAAAATAGAAACGATACATTCTAAAAATGTGAACAACGCAAAGTTTGGTCTACAGCAATTACGATGCAGTCGATCGTTCATCTCTCTGACGTAAAATCGATAGATGAAGGGTCGATTGTTTCTTACGATACTGTGAAATGCAGTCGACTGCGATGTGGTCAACCGTCATGAGGTGCGGTCGACCGTTATCACGATGTTCATAATGAATCCACTTTATATTCTTACTAAAAACTAATCAATCACCAATCAATTAAATACATATAAAATCTCACAAATATTGAATGATAGCAACTAGTCTTGATAGTTTTCTTGGACATTAATCAATCATGTGCTCTTTTTGAATATCTTCTTTTTTTTACTTGATTTTGCAATCTTTCTTTATTACTTTCCTTCTTTGAATATTCTTGAATCTCTCTTGGATCTCTTATTGATATTATTATTTTTATTTTATTTTTGAGGGAAAAGGTAGAATCTGGCCACCCTGTTTCGTTAATAAGAGTTTAACGAAACAAACCCAGAGTACTGGGCCAAAGTACAAACTACAAACAGAAAATAAAACATACATGAAGCAAAATGACGCGTACAAACAACAATTTCCTCCAACAACCTTGGAGGGTGTGCTGACAACCCAGCTCGGTCCAGCAAAATTGTAAGTACGCCAGTTTAGCTTCGTACAGTGCCTCCACGGTACATGCACACCCACCTGAAATAAGTCTGGCAGGATTTTATCATCAGCCGATCCCTGCCTTCACCTCGCTGGGGGGACCCCATCTTTGGGCCCAAGCCCTGCAGATCGAATTCTGACCCCACGGTACATCCACAGCGATCGCACCCTCCCACCATCTCCACCACTCATCCTACAAATGCGCCAATAGCTCCCACAGCCGCTACTAAAGAGATAGCCGTGAAGAGGATACCTTCACCTCTCACACGATAGTGCTTTCTCAGGCGATTTCTCACTAAATAACTATCTCGCCCACCCCACCAAACACCACGCTCCAGGAGAGAGCCACGGAGAGGATACTTTCACCCCTCTCATGCTCTAGCTATCTCCGGCGATTTCACACCATACAGACTTATCTCGACTCATACTCCCAATCAGAAGGAAGAGGCGACGCTGTCACGAGCCAGTGGTCTAAGCTGGAGGAAGCTCAATAGCCTGATAGTAGGCGCTGTGAAGACTGCACCGGCGACATCGTAGGACACTCAAACGCGCACATCATGGAGGGACCCCATCTTCGAGCCAAGCTTCACAATCGTGCAAGATATCGTACTTCGGGAGGGGGTGCACCTCGCCATCGCCCCGATCACATTTGAACCCCATATCCATGGCGCTCGCGATAATAGGTGCGGGAGGATGCTCTAGCGCGACATAGTCGCTCCGTGACAGTTGAGACAAGCACCTCAAAAGTAGAGATAAGTGAGCGCACACCACGGAGGGACCTCATCTTCGGGCCCAAGCTCCACAATCATGTAAAACATCATAACCCGCTCATCATAGCGATTCTCAGATAGAGAAGCACACCCGGCTTCTTCACACGCACTACCAACCCTCGCAAAAACCAAATCATAGCCGCAGATCGCCGTAATTGGCTCCGAGAGTGTGGACATGGTGGCAAACGCAAAGAACAACCGGGCAAACATCTAGCAAGGCCAACCAACCCCAATCTAACCCAAACCCCACCCCCAATCAAACCATCCCCAAAACCCAACTCCGTGACCTAAGGAGGACGTCGCTCCGTGACCTAAGGAGGCACGACCCCCATCCACGATCGGCGCATCGACGAACTCTGTTGTCGAAGTGAGGCGGCGCACCGAGAGACTAGCTCGGCAATCTGGTGAGGTGAGGCGACAACGCAAAGGAAGAAGCCTTGCGGTTACGTCTTCGTCTTCGTCGCTGCGACGTAAGGGAGGAGGGTTTGCCCACCAGGGGGATGAGCTCCGCACTCTGGGAATGCGAGGCGAAGATGCAAAGGAAGAAGCGCTGGTTTCATCTTCGTCTTCGTCGCCGCGAAGTAAGGGAGGAGGGGTTGCCGCGGTAGTGGGAAGGAGGAGGGGTAGGGGGGGGGGGGGGGGGGCGGCGAAGAGGGTAGCCGCCGCCGCCCCTAGTGGTTTCTAGATCTAGGGTTTTTGGGTTCCTTTTTTCTCAGATCTAGTTTCTCTCTCTAGAATTTTCTAGACAGCTTTTTGATATTATTTGATCCTGAAAATCTGAACAACTCAATTTAAACTTATTAGTATTTATAGACACGTTTTGTACACACCAAACTAAGAGTCAACAACACCCACCTCCTATACATGCATACACTTTCATCGCATAATAAGATCAGGGGCGGAGCTACCTTTGGGGGAGGGGGGACAAATGGCCCCCCAAAGTTTTTCCAAAACACCCCTTTCCAAGTAAATTTTTTATTTGAGACCATTTTTTTTACTTGTTTATATTAAAATTTGGGACCCCAGATAGGAAAATTTTAGATCGAGGTCCTTAACTTATTCATTCTGAACTATTATTGAATTAAGTTTTAAGTCCTCTAGTATTTTACAAATTGCAATAAATCGCACTGACTCAATTAAAGTTGAAAGGGTTAATAAGTAAAAGGATAAACTTCATTCTTTAGCATTCAGTTACTTATTTTCTACTCTCTTAGTAAGTAAATTGGAAGATTGATCTCCCTCTTAGTTCGTGCTCTAACCTCAACGTAAGATCTCTCAATAACCCTTTGTATAAATCAAAATCATAATGGCTTTTTTTTTTTAACTACAGGCTAAGATCCAAAACTACCCTTCCATTTTCTAATTTCTCAGCAAGATCAAATTTTATTAATTAAAATTCACTAAACTCAATCTCTTGATAATGATTTTTATAGATTAAGCCTAATTGCATAAACATTTTCTTAGTACTTTACCAAATTCAGCTATCGATCAATTTATAGATATAGAGTTTTGTTATATGATTTTTTATTATGTTTCAATAAATTGGATTTTCCTTTAAATAAAAATCTGTCAACTACTACTCGAATAAATGTCTGGCTCCGACACTGAATAAGATATTAATCCGACAAGCAAAGTACTAACCTTCCGCCTCTTACTCAACAGCGAAGCTTAGCACCAGATTTGTGTAGACCCTTGAATGCGCTAAACCTTTTCTGTTCTTCATTGCATGTGAGACATTAACTGCTTGTTCATCATCAAGACATCAAAGATAATAATAAGGTTTCCGTTTTCATGCCCATCACTAGCACGTGTAACAGTACAGGAAACTCAAACATTGTCATATATGAGATTATTTGACATTATTGTGTCTTACAAACGAACACTAGCTAGGTAGAGCTAATGATTAAGAGGTGAAACAATCCTCATATACTAGAACTAATTCTATAACTCAAGAGTTGAAGTTGTGTAATTTATAAACAAACTAACTTAATTGATCTAATCTCAAGCACACCTTTTTTAGTGAGAGTGATATTCATCATCCATTTCTAATTAATTAGTCAGTTATCATAATGTCATCAAACTTCAAGTTTATTTACGACATAATTATTTACAAAAGTGCCCTTCGTATAAAATAAAAATTGGTGTCATTAGGGTTAGGGGTAACTTTTTTTTATCATGTTTGTGGTTCTCATTTCTTCATGTCTCCTCTTCTCCATTTCTCTCCTTCTCCCCATATTCAGGTCCACTCTTTTTCACTCTTTCAAGTTTAGGGTTCAATTTTATGTTTTTCTATCATATTCTCTTTCATGTTTAGGATTAGGGGTTTGAGTGCTCGGATTGGGGGATCGAGATGGGTGTTTATTATATTTGATCTCTTTATTGGGTTGTAATTTGATGATCAGATTTGGGATTCGAAGTGAGTATTTTGTTGGATTCCATTTCTTATTTTGACTGGATGCTTCTTTTCTCGCTAGATGAGTATGTCAATTATTCATCTTCTACGACTCATTCTGAGATCTACTCTATGATTTGGTTGCTAAATTTGAAGTTTGATTTGGGGTTTTGTTTGTTTAATTAAATACTTAATGAATATTTCTAATCATCTTAAGTTTTTTTTTCTTTAGTTCGTTGCTTACATGTATTTTTTCAATTTTTTTTTTTTTGGAACAATCGTAAACTTTACTTTTTTTTTTTTTTTTAAAATTGTTAGGGCGTGCATTGAATGTTGAATGTGGAGATTGTTACTTGGTCTAACCGTCCAAGTTCTATAAATGGATAACTTGTAGGAACCAAATTAATCCTGTAGGAACCAAATTAATTCTTCTCTCTCATCGATAGCCCAATTTCGGGAAAAAATTCACGATTATTATGTCAACGGTTTTCTGATAGTTGCATTGTGTCTCTGGTGAAGTAGATGTTGAATATCCTCTGAAAACCCAAGACATCGATCAATGCCCAATCATGTAACGAAAAATCCCAGCCTTTGATTCCCCTCCAAAACCGTGGCATCAACAAAAGCCCCTCTAGATCAAAGAAAATCACAGAGGGGGTACCCTTATTTTAGGAGAATCAAAGCATGAATCTTTTATCGTAGATGGAGCTGGTATCGGGTCGGGTCCTCCATTATCGGATCCAGACTCAAAACCTCACGGATCTAAAAATTGGACCTGGAGCCGAACATGCAAGAATCCGGTCTGGGTCCTAGTTAAAACAATCTACCTGTCAGGTCCGGTAGCGGGAAATAAATATTTGCACGTAAGTATTTTGCACCCGATATCCTACGGTTCCAACAATTTTTGCACTTAAGTATATGAATAAATATTATATTTACACATCTATATTCAACAATTACTACTTATATGCATATCCCTATAACACTATTATTCAAATTCCATATTTTTAAAGATATTTTTAATAGGTTCGGGTCCCGATCGGTTATATTTTTAGCGAATCCGGACCCGAAGCCGGAAGTGCATCAGTCTTATTTTAGGACCTGGACCCGTACCCAAATACGTATAGATCGAGTCGGTTCTGGTCCAATGCCGGGTCCGAGTCTGGGTCGGGTATCGAGTAAATGTGACAGTGCTAGTCATTGCCTTTGTCTATGCCCAATTGGACTTACGAGTATTTTCCTCAATATACAGGACGAAGCTAGAAAACTTTCTTGAGGGGGCTAACTAAAAAAACTTACTAATTCTTATCATAGCTAAGTATAAAGTAATAAACAAAGTAAAAAACATAGAAATGAGATTATAGGAATTTTTTTTAACTCATATTCGATATTGCTAATCAATAATAATTTATAATTTATTTGTTCTCGTCAATATTCAGTCAATATTCAGCATAGGTGAGAAAAATATGTCAACAGCCACATATATATATATATATATATATATATATATATATATATAGTTCTAATCAATATTCAGCATGGGTGAGAAAAATATGTCCATAGGTGAGAAAAATATGTCAACAGCCATGTTACCGCTAGATCTGGTGTGGAGGTAAACAGATGAGATTTGTGAGTTCGTAGAAAAACCTGAATAGCGGATCCAAGCCTGCTGATTCCTGCCGCGAACCTGCAAGGAAGTGCGATACACCGGGGTTGATTCCGGCGACACACCCTCCGACGCTCTTGTCAGTTAACCAGTGATGATTAAGAAAGAGCTTAAGTTGGAAAAGAGTGATTACCTGGTCACAGTGGTAGGTGGGAGGTATTTATAGTCGCCATGGAAGTGATTAGGGACCTGATTTCCCGTGTAACTGTCAGGAGTAAAATCCTCACAATTTGTTTAGGCAACTGACCCCTGATTCCCGGTGAGAGGGTAACTGCAAATCAGGCCCGTTGATTTGGTCAAATCAGTGACCCTGATTTTCCTCTTGCTGGTCTGGGTTTGTCTTGGGTCGGAACCCGTACCCAGTTGGAGTGGATCCGTTCGTGAGTTATTGGATCTATGATAAGGAGACCCAGTACCCGTTTCGGACCCATTTGCATGTGAAATTACCGTTTTACCCCTGAGCTTCAAGATTCATGCCCAATCTGGACGGTTCCGATTTAACCCCATTTTTAGCCATATCACGAGCCCCCCACTCCTAAAGACTGAGTGTGATCAGCCTTTGAGGAGTAGTTTAACTGTTTTAGTGGCTAGTGGAGTTGTAACGGAGTCCGAATGGAGGGTTTTGAATCACGAAGGGGGTAGTAAGGTGATTTTTGAAGCCGTGAGCTGTTCTGAAGCCTTGTTGAGTATTTGACGGTTTTTATCTATTTTTTCGGATTATTTATTTAATTTTGCGATGTGTTAACTAATCGTTCGGGGGCCTTAACAGTACATTCTAGGCAATAATTGTTCGTTCAAGGGCACAAAAATATTCCCCCAAATTTTTAATTATTTTCTAGAATTTTTGGTTAATTTTTCCGAATTTTTAGCAATTTTTTCGTAATTTTTAAATAAATAAAACGATTTAAATAATTAAAAACTGGTTTTTAATACCTATTTATGGCGTGGCCTGATCTGGACCGTTGATCTTGGGCGAGCGCGAATTTCCGAGAGATCTGACGGTTGTAGTTGCTCAGCAGTCATTTTCTCGCTTTTGATGCTCGGATGGGCACTTGCTCGGTTGGTCGACCGGAGGTGTAAGGGTTCGGCTGTCCGAGCGACGTGGCGCAATCTGAGCCGTTGGATGGTGGCGCGAATCTCAAGACGGGCGCATTTTCCAAGAGAACACTATCTTGTCGTTTAGCGCACGTGGCAAGATCTGGACCATTCATCATCAGGAGCACGAATTTCTGGAAGATCCAACGGTCGTGGTTGTTCGGCTGCTTTTTTTCTCCGTTTTGACGCTCGGATGGGCACTTGCTCGGTTGGCCGACCGGGGATCTGAGAGTTCGGTTGATCGAGCGACGTTCTGGGCCGCCGGTTGGGCACTTGCTTGGTTGGCCGACCGGGGATCTGAGAGTTCGGTTGGTCGAGCGACGTTCTGGGCCGCCAGATGGGCACTTGCTCGGTTGGCCGACCGGAGGTCTGAGGGCTCGGTTGTCCGAGCGACGTGGTGCAATCTGAGCCGTCGGATTGGGGCTCGAATCTCGAGACAGGCTCAGTTTCCAAGAAAACGCTATCTTGTCGTTTAGCGTCGTTGGCAAGATCTGGGCCGTCTGATCGAGATCTTACACGAAAGTTTAGGAGAAAGTGAGTTTTCTCCGTGTTGACGCTCGGATGGGCACTTGCTCGGTTAGCCGACCGGATGTCTAAGGGTTCGGCAATCCGAGCGTGGTAGCGTGATCTGGGCCGTTGAATGGCGGAACGAATCTCGAGACGGTTCAGTTCCCAAGAGCATTAGTGGCGCCCCAGGATTTGTGCGGCGTTCCAACTTCCCGGGGTTATTAAGAATGGCGCCCTCCAATTAATGCGTGGCGTTTCAGCTCCCGAGGGTCATAATGGCTGGTTCTTGGAGGGGAGGTTATAAATACCCCATTCCCCTTGTAGTTTCAGTCACAACAATGTTGAGTTTTAGCCATCGGAGGAGTCTGCCTTGGGTGGTTGCTCTTCGGCCATGGTCTCCTCCTGATTCTGACGGCCCCGATGCGGATGTCAGGGTCGGGGGAGATCAGAGCAGAAGAGGTGATGACCGGAGTCAAGGCGGATGCCTGTCTTCTTTTGAAAAATCCTAACCCTGAGGTCGTCGGATGGGTGGTCACTCTTCCGCCGTGATCTTCTCCCGATTCTGACGGTCCCGATGCGGATGTCAGGGTCGGAGGAGATCAGGGCAGAAGGGGTGATGACCGGAGTCCGGACCTGGGGTACAAGGTGCTTCGGAAGGATGGGTGGTCATCCTTCTGCCGTTATCTTCTCCTGATTCTGACGGCCCCGACGTAGGTGTCAGGGTCAGGGGAGATAAGGGCAGAAGAGTTGACGACCGAAGTCCGGACCCGGGGGACAAGGTGCTTCGGAAGGATGGGTGGTCATTCTTCCGCCATGATCTTCTCCTGACTCTCACGGCCCCGATGTGGGTGTCAGGGTCAGCGAGATCATGGCCGAAGAGGTGACGACCGAAGTCCGGAGCCGAGGGACAAGAATCTTCGGAATGATTGGTCTCTTCCGATCTCTGTCTTCCTTCCGGGCTGACGGCTTCTGATGGTTGTCAGCCCGAAGGAGTTAGAGATGGGAGGTGTGCCGATCTGCTTTTTGACCGGGCCCCGCGAGACGGTGGTTTCTTTCCAACCCTTGAACGATTCGTGGTTTCGGCTCCGAGGCCGTAGGCTTCGAGTTGCTCACGGGCGAGAGGGGAACTGAACGAGACCAGGGGCCCGGGGGGCTCGCCGAGAGCGATGCCTTAAAACTTTTAACCCAAATTTTCTCTGGCTTCTTCAGACAGAGGTGGAGCGTCTGGGTCCGAAGTGCTTCGTACGGGCGATGTGGCGCGATCTGAACCGTTGGATGGTGGCACGAATCTCGAGACGGACCCAGTTCCCAAGAAAATGCTATCTTGTCGTTTAGCGTCGCTGGCAAGATCTGGGCCGTCTGATCGAGATCTTACACGAAAGTTGAGGAGAAAGTGAATTTTCTCTGTTTTGACGCTCGGATGGGCATTTGCTCGGTTAGCCGACCGGTCCCTTTGCTGTTGGGTTCGGATCGTACATTGTTCGGATTTAGATCCTGTTGTGCCGAGCTACTTGACTTGGTGAAAAGACAAAGTCGTTTTGGGCCTTCGTGACGTTTCAAGAGCGGCCCAAAAGTCGCGCCCTTACGTTAGGAAGCCCAAGAGACTTTTCTTTTTACTATAAATCTTCACTCCCCCACCCCAAATCTCATTATTCACTTTCACTTTCTCTCTCAAGTTTTTACTTTTCACCATCGAAGTTTTTAGCTCCTGGGTGGTGCTTCTAGCTGTCGCGGCAAGGCATTCCTTTGCTCCGGCGAACTTTTCCGACCGTAACAGTCACTTCAAGGTCAGTTTCTTTCCTTTCTTTTTAGAAAAAGGGTTAAGATTACTTCTTCCGATGAGACCCCCGCCTCGGACCAAGTCATCGGCCGAGCGGGTAAAGAAAAGAAGGTGATAGAGTCGACCGAGCAGACCATTGTTCGGCCGAGCAAGAGTGGCGAAGTCGCCGAGCCACTCCAGGAGGTTGTGGCGAAGTCTCAGAATGGGCAAAGGAGTGGTCACGATAATTGAGCAGCCGAAGACGGCAGGGGCATTCGGTCGGCAGCCTATCGTTCTGTTGAGTGTGGGGGGTGTTCGGAGCTACTCCGAAGAGATGTTGGAGAAGGTGACCCAGGGCACGACCAAGTCTGTAGAGGAGAATGAGCCGAGAGAGTTGTCCGAGGTGGACCATACCATTTCGTCTCTTACGGAGGCTGATCTGCATCGGATCCGAACCGGATTCCAGATCCCTGCCGAGTACGGGCTACTTCTCCCTGGACCGGGTTTCCGAGCCAGCACTTCGTCTTCGGCTGACGCGTGCGTTTTTCCTCTCGACTCCTTGGCCGCCGGGCTTCGCTTTCCCCTTCATCCATTCATTGTCGAGGTTCTTAATTGGTACGGTTTGTGCCCTGCCCAGTTGATGCCGAACACTTGGAGGCACGTCTTGGTGTTTGTTCTCCAGTGTCAAGAGATCGGTGCTGAGCCGAGCATGTTTCTCCTTCGGAGCCTCTACCGCCCTTGCCAGCCGAACAAGAACGAGCAGAGGTTCTACCTTTTGCCGCGGACGGGCGTGAAGTTGATCGAGAACCCGGACTCGATCAAGCATTGGAAGGAGAAGTATTTCATTGTCCGAGCTCCCGCACCCTGGGCAATTCCGATAGCTTGGTCGAGGGAAGGCCTGCCCAAGCGAGCGAAGAAGGAGCCGGTACTGAGCGACGAGGAGGCAGAAGTCCTTAAGAAACTCCTCGCCTTGCCGACGCTAAGTTGGAAAGACATTACCGAGGAAGCTTTGTTCCGGGGGGGTCTCAGTCCGATCGACCCTAGTACGCTTCTGGTATTTTTACTTTTTGCTTGAAGTTCTTGAAAAAATTTTCTAAGTTTTTTCATTCGGCTTGTGCAGAGTCTTCTAAGATGGACTATAGGGCATTGATGGCGAAGGCCAAGGCAAAGGAGCAGGAGACGAGAAAGAAGAAACCCTCGATAGGGCCTCAGGGCGGCCGAGCGCCGAAGATACCTTCGGTCCCAAAGACCGCTGACCTGCAGAATGTCATCGTTCCAGAGGCCGATCCCGTGCAGGAGAAGGTCACGGCCTCCGACCCTCCTGTTTCGGATGCGCCGACACCAACGGCGAAGGGAGATGCTCCCGACTCGTCGAGCGGTGCGTTCGACGTGAGCAAGGTGTTATCCCTCCAAGTTCCGCCCCTCACTACTGATGCGGAGAAGATCCTGACTGAGGGGCACAAGCAGATCTTCGTCCCCGACTGGCAAGTGATGAAAGTCGACGGTTTTTTGGGCGACGGCAACATTTGTATGCAGGCGGTGAAGCACCTGCCGACCCCAAAGGACCGAGCGGCCCTTAAGTCCGGGCAAGTCGGGGACGCCACAATGCAGATTGCTCGGAACACCATGTCGGTGAGTGGGTCGAACACTTTCTTATTGAAGCATTTTTCTGAAATTTTCTAAGTTTCTAGGTTCGGATCCTAACGGTTTGTTCTCTTTTCAGACCCTCTGCCACTTCAACTTCTTGCTCGAAGAGTTTGCGAGCAAAGAACAAGAGCTGACGGCACAGTATGACCGGGAGAGGTCGGAGCGCGTAAAAGCTGCGAAGCTGCTCGATGCTGAGTAGCTCCTCTCGGCAAAACGTGGTGCCGAGGTGTCAGGGTTGGAGGCGAAGCTGGCTGACGCCATTCAGCAGTCGAAGGACGCGGCCGCCAAGCTCGAGGCCTCGGAGAAGGAGAATGCCGAGCTGAAGGAGGAGTTGGCCAATGCTCGGTCGGAGGTGGAGAGGGCTTGGAAGAAGACTGAGAAGATCATGGCCAGGCACCGGTCTAAGGTGGCGAAGGCGAAGAGGGCTGTCCATGATGAGGCCGAGCAGCACATGTTCAAGAACATGGAGGACGCGTACGGCCGAGCCTTGCTTCATATCGCCGCTCGGAACCCGGGGTTCGACACGTCCTCCTACCACTTCTACGACCCTGTGGAGGGGGAGGAGGAGCTTCCCCCGGCGATGCTCGGCCCCGAGGGACAGACCGACGGTGTCGAAGACCCGAGCGAGACTGAGGCCGAGGGTGAGGAGGAGGACGACTCTGAGGAGGAGAGCGAGAGCGGGGACGAGGACGAGGTCGAGGGCGAGGACAAGGCCGAGGGGTCGACAGACCAGAACGACAAAAAGGTTGACCCCTGACTTGGTTGCGTCTTTTAGTCTTTTGTTTTTTTTGTAAGCCTAACTGCGGACTGGCCACCGCTCTTGTAACGCTTTTTTGAGTTTTGAATGAAAACACTCTTTGTTTGGCCAAAAATTCTCCAAGTGTTAGTCTCCGGAATTTGTGTTTGATTAGGCTTAAAATTCTCCAAGTATTGGGCGTCGGATTTATCGCTGCTTTTCAGGTGAAGTTTGGTCCGATCACGGAGGTTTCGTACCTTCGTAAGGAGCTGACCAAAACGAAACGAGAGCTTTCACTTAGCCGAGAGAAGCGGTTTTATATGTTCTTGAAGCTGGAGGAGATAAAGGTAGCTGCGAGGGGATATTGCCGCGAGTTGAAGCAACTGCGGAAGCAACCCCGAGCTCCTTGTCCCGAAGGTGAAACTGAGCAGCTTCGTAGAGTGCTTTCCGTCGTCGAGCAGAAGAATAACGAGCTCTTGGCCGAGATCCGACACTTGGAGTTAGTGGAGAAAGAACGTTCGGCGGAAGAAGAGAAGCTAGCTTCCGAGTTGGAGAAGGTGTCATCCGAGCGCAAAAAGTTGTTGGCCGAGGTCGACAAGCTTAGGAGGATTACGATAGACAGGGGGATCGAGGTCACCCATTATCGACGGCTCGCGACCGATAGCGCCAATGTCTCGGGCTCGTCAAGACCTCTTTGTTTGAAGATCTCGGCGAAGGATGATGCTCTGAAGGATAGGATTATCGAGCTGGAGGAAGAGGTCGCGTCGCTCAAGCCTCTGCCTGAGAGGGCCAACGTTCGTAGTACGTCGTGCACTCGCGAAGAGAGCGAGAGAGGGATTACCTTCTACGAACTTGCGACTCGTTTGCCTGCGGCTAGGCAGAGTCCTGCTGACGCTCAGAGTAGTGTAACCGTCTCATCTAGCGGTGCCTCGGTCGGCGCCACAGTTGGGGTTAGTGGCGAAGGGGGATCTCGCTTCGCTGGTTTGGAATCGAGTTCAGAGGTTAGGCGTCGCCGCCCCCGCGTTTCCTTGAACCGAAGCGTACCCCTTCCGAAGAGGCACTGAACAAGTCATCTTATATTGTAAAACTCTTGTTGTAGCGTCGGTCTTGTTGTATGTAGAGTTACTTCATTGGAATAAAAGCCTGATAGTTTGTTTTAAAAATTCTTCAAGTGTTGGACTTCGGCAATGTTTGAAATTTTGTTGTTCGTTTTTTTTTCTCTTTTCAGCTCGTGGTGGTAGCTCAAGACGCCGACCCCAATCGCTCGGGTGACAACGCTCGAACCGAGGCTGGCTCGGGGGTGACGAGGTTGCGCTCGGCGAGGTGCCGAGAGCGGCTCTATGGAGTCGAGCTGGAATTACGCCGAGTTGAAAGCGAGCGGGGCCACCTTCAGCTCATCCTGGGTCAGCGAGACGCCGAGATCCGGCGTTTGGAGAGCAGGGTCGCCGAGATGACCCCTATAGGAGAGGACGAAGGTTCGCAGACCACCTTTAGCAACGCCCTTCGGATCCAGTGTGTTCGGCATAATTTGTCGAAAATAATAGCCGAAAGGGACGATTTGCTCTCCGAGATCCGTCACTTGCAGACCGTAGAGGCGAAGCTTCAGAAGGAGGAAGAGGAACTGGTGGCCGAGGTTGCCGAGCTGACGACCGAACGGGACGGTGATGATTTTTCATTTAAACACCAAATGTAGCGGGTCGGCAATGTATCTTTTGTTCTTTAAGGCTTTGTGACCTTGTTGTATGGAAAAGTTGCTTTGAACTGTGTCTCAATTATTAATAATATTTCTTTCACGAACTAGCACGTCCTTTGTAGCTCTGCGTAGTTGTTTCGGTTCTGACTGTGTTCGTCGCGCCGAGGTCTCCGACCCGGCCCCTCTCTCGTTCGTGGTTCGGCACCGTAGCGCGATCTGAACCGTTGGATGGGGGCACGAATCTCGAGACAGATCCAGTTCCCAAGAAAATGCTATCTTGTCGTTTAGCGTCGATGGCAAGATCTGGGCTGTCTGATCGAGATCTTACACGAAAGTTGAGGAGAAAGTGAGTTTTCTCCGTTTTGACGCTCGGATGGGCACTTGCTCGGTCAGCCGACTGGAGGTCTAAGAGTTCGAGCGACGTGGTGCGCTCCGAGCATACCTCTCACTCGTTCGTGGTTCGGCGGCAAGAGCGTTCGGCCGGAGGTGTCGAGCGGGGCTTCTGTCTCCTCTTATCGCGAAGTTGCGAGGCGAGTCGAGTCTTACCCAATGGTGGGCTTGCCGATCCTCGTGAGAGTTCGACGGTCGTGGGAGCAATTCCGAATGGTGACCCATTTCTAGCCCGCTGAGAAGCGAGCTTGCGGAGTAGAATCGAACCAAGTGTTGGACTCCGGAGCCATCGTTAGAGTTCAACGGTTGTGGGAGCAATTCCGAATGGCGATCCACTCTTAGCTCGCTGAGAAGCGGGCTTGCGGAGTAGAATCGAACCAAGTGTTGGACTCCGAAACCATCGTTAGAGTTCAACGGTTGTGGGAGCAATTCCGAATGGCGACCCACTCCTAGCCCGCTGAGAAGCGGGCTTGCGGAGTAGAATCGAACCAAGTTTTGGACTCCGGAACCATCGTTAGAGTTCAACGGTTGTGGGAGCAATTCCAAATGGCGACCCACTCCTAGCCCGCTGAGAAGCAGGCTTGCGGAGTAGAATCGAACCAAGTGTTGGACTCCGGAGCCATCGTTAGAGTTCAACGGTTGTGGGAGCAATTCCGAATGGCGACCCACTCTTAGCCCGCTGAGAAGCGGGCTTGCGGAGTAGAATCGAACCAAGTGTTGGACTCCGAAACCATCATTAGAGTTCAACGGTTGTGGGAGCAATTCCGAATGGCGACCTACTCCTAGCCCGCTGAGAAGCGGGCTTGCGGAGTAGAATCGAACCAAGTGTTGGACTCCGGAACCATCGTTAGAGTTCAACGGTTGTGGGAGCAATTCCGAATGGCGACCCACTCCTAGCTTGCTGAGAAGCGGGCTTGTGGAGTAGAATCGAACCAAGTGTTGGACTCCGGAACCATCGTTAGAGTTCAACGGTTGTGGGAGCAATTCCGAATGGAGACCCACTCCTAGCCCGCTGAGAAGCGGGCTTGCGGAGTAGAATCGAGCCAGGTATTGGACTCCGAACCATTGATTGAATAAAGAAAAAAAAGGCGGAGAGACGCAAGCAATCTTATAAGTATGAAAAAACATTCTTCATTGATAATTGATGGCGAGCCGTTTTTACATATAACAACTTAAGAAATGAATTACAAGTTAGATGAGATGAATGGTTCGACATCATGTGATACTCAGAGAGGCGCCGGGGCACTTTCTTGGTATTTTAACAGGTGGTCGGCATTCCAGGTCCTCGAAATCTCTCTGCCCTCTAGGTCTTCCAGGCGATAAGCTCCGGGTCGAACTACCCTCGTGATCTTGTAGGGTCCTTCCCAATTCGGAGCCAGTTTGTTCTTCTGATTGGGGAAGGAGATGGCTAGCTTTCTGAGGACCAAGTCCCCCTCCTTGAGATCGGTGGGTCGGACTTTCTTGTTGTACGCCAACTCGACCCTCCTCCGGTAGTTCTGTTGTCGTATTGATGCCCTTTCCCTCAGCTCGTCCACCAGGTCTAAGTTCGCCCGGAGGTCTCTGGCGTTCTGTTCCTCGTTGTAGGCTGCGAGGCGAGGAGAAGGTATTCCGACTTCAAGAGGTATCACCGCCTCGGACCCATAGGTGAGGTTGAACGGGGACTCTCCTGTGGGGGTCCGCTTGTTGGTGCGGTAGTTCCACAGTACGTTGGGGAGTTGGTCGACCCACAAGCCTTTGGAACATTTGTCCAACCTCTTTTTGATACCAGAGAGGATCTGCCGGTTAGCGTTCTCCGCCTGGCCATTCGACTGTGGGTGGGAGACGGAGGAGAAGCGCTGTTGGATGGCAAGGTCTTCACACAGAGCTCGGAACGTGGTCCCAGTAAACTGAGTTCCATTGTCTGTTACGAGGACACGGGGGACGCCGAACCGGCAAATGACGCTCTTCCAGAAGAATTGAAGCACTTTGTTCTCGGTGATAGTGGCAAGGGGATCGGCCTCAATCCACTTCGAGAAGTAGTCAATGGCTACGACCAAGAACTTGAACTGGCCCGGAGCTGGAGGGAAAGGCCTTAGTAAATCCATCCCCCACATTGCGAAGGGGATAGGACTTGATAGGGAGGCGAGGTTGGCTTGGGGGAGGCGATGAATGTTGGAATGTCTCTGACAAGAGCCACATTGCCGAACGTGTCGCTCGGCGTCTTGGAGGAGAGTCGGCCAGAAGTATCCGTAATTTAGGTCTTTCAGAGCCAAAGACCTAAACCCTGAATGTGCTCCGGCGATGCCTTCGTGGAGCTCCTGTAAGGCGTAGTCGGCCTGTTCCGGGGAAAGGCACCTCAGGTACGGTCGGCCGTCAATCTGCGAGAAGGAGCGCTTGTACAAGATTCCCTCGATCAGGACGTACCGCTCGGCCCTAGTTCTTACTCGGCGCGCTTCCTTTGGGTCCTCGGGGAGGAGTCCGTCCCTTAGGAATTCCACTAAGGGTTTCATCCAATTATCTTGCAGTAGGACCGGCAATGACTCCACTGAGTCGAGGGCCTCGTCTTCTATGCTCGGTTTCAAGAGGACCTCGATCAAGACGGTCTGCTCGAGACCTTGGAGGGAGGAGGAGGCCAACTTGGAGAGGGCGTCAGCTTGCGAATTCTCTCATCGAGGGACTCGTTGGATGAGTGCCTCTTCGAACCGGCTCATAAGGGTTCGGACCTTGGCGAGGTACTTCGCCATCCGTTCGTCTCGCGCCTCGTACTCGCCCAAGACTTGGTTCACAACCAGCTGAGAGTCACTATGGATTCGGAGGTGCTACGCCCCGGCACTTCGGGCAAGTCCGAGGCCCGCGATTAGTGCCTCATACTCCGCCTCGTTGTTTGAGGCCTTGAAATTCATGCGGAGGGCATACTGGAGGACGAAGTCATCAGGGCCGTTCAGGATGATATCGGCGCCGTTACCCTCGTTGCAGGAGGAACCGTCCACGAAAACCATCCAAATGGGGGGTCCGTTCGGGACATGGCTGACCTCGGGAATGGTGGATTCGACGATGAAGTCAGCGAGGACCTGAGCTTTGATCGCAGTCCGGGGCTGGTAGGAGATGTCGTGTTGGCTCAGCTCGATGGACCACTTCATAAGCCGGCCTGAGGTTTCAAGCTTGTGGAGGATCTGCTTCAGCGGTTGGTCGGTGAGGACCACAACCGAATGGGACTGAAAGTATGGACGGAGCTTCCTTGCCACCATGATCAGGGCGTGGGCCATCTTTTCTATCTTCGGATAGCGGAGCTCGGCATCCCGAAGCACCTTGCTCACATAGTAAATGGGCCTCTGAGCCCGGTCTTCTTCCCTCACCAAAACATCACTTAGGGTCTGCTCGGAAGCAGCTAAGTAGATGAAGAGGGTTTCTCTTGGAACGGGTTTGCTGAGCAAGGGAGGGTTCGCCAAGTAGGCCTTCAGTTGGTCGAACGACTCCTGTTGCGGTTGGCCCCATTCGAAAACCTTAGCCCCCCTGAGAGCCTTGAAGAAGGGGAGGCACTTTTCCCCAGACTTCGAAAGGAATCGGCCAATAGCGGTGAGGCGACCCGTAAACTTCTGCACTTCCTTGACGTTCCGGGGTGGGGCCATGTCTAGTATGGCCTTGGTTTTCTCAGGATTTTCTTCGATCCCTCGCTGGCTCACCATGAAGCCAAGGAACTTTCCCGACGAGACCCCGAACGCACACTTGTTCGGATTAAGCCTCATGTTGTGCCATCTCAATACGCCGAATGCTTCCTGGAGGTCGGCCACGTGGTCGGTACCTCGGATGCTCTTCACGAGCATGTCGTCGACGTATACTTCCATGTTGCGGCCTATCTAGCTTTGGAAGACTTTGTTGACGAGGCACTGGTAGGTGGCTCCAGCGTTCTTCAATCCGAACGGCATAACTCTATAACAGTAGAGGCCTTGGTCGGTAATGAAGGAGGTTTTCGGAATGTCCGGAGGGAACATTCGAATCTGGTTATAGCCGGAGAAAGCGTCCATGAAGCTGAGGAGCTCATGGCCCGAGGTGGCATCAATGAGGGTGTCGATATTCGGGAGAGGGAACGGATCCTTCGGACATGCCTTATTCAAGTCTGTGAAGTCAATGCATATCCTCCAGGAACCATTGGACTTCTTAACCATGACGACATTGGAGAGCCACTCGGGGTAGTTCACCTCCTGTATGAACCGAGCTTTTAGGAGCTTGTCCACCTCCTCCTTGATGGCTTGTTGCCGCTCGGGAGCGAATTTACGCCTCTTCTGCTGAACCGGTTTGCACCCCGGTTTGACGCTGAGGCGGTGCACTAGAAGCTCCTCGGAGATCCCGGGCATATCCGCGGCGGACCAAGCAAATAGGTCGCGGTTCCTCCGGATGCACTGCACCAAGTCGGAGCATAGGGCAGTCGGCAAGGACTTGTTGATGAGGAACTTTCGACTGGGGTCCTCGTCCGAGAAGAGTACTTCTTCCAATTCGTCCGCCGGCTCGGACGTGGGTCGGACATTCGGCTCGGGGATTTCTAAGGTCTCGAGGGAGAGCACCGGACTCCCAGTGGAAATCATATAGCACTTCCGAGCCGTCTCTTGGCTGCCTCTGACTTCTCCCACTCCCGACCGGGTGGGGAACTTCATCTTAAGGTGGTACTCCGAAGGGACAGCCTCCAGGGTAGCTAGGCCAGGCCGGCCCAAGATAACGTTGTATGCAGCCGGGACATCGACGACCATAAAGTCCATCGGCTCAGTCTTGGTGGTAGGGGTCTTTCCAGCAGTCACATCCAGGGTGATAACCCCTTCGACAGTTACTGGTACCCCCGTGAACCCGTGGAGCGTGTAGCCGGCCGGTTTAAGGCGGTCCCGGGACAGCTGCAGCACTCGAAAAGGCCGAGAGGAAGAGGATGTTCACCGAGCAACCGTTGTCTACCAGGACCCTCTGCACTTTGAAGTTCGCCATGCGAAGGTCGATAACGAGTGCGTCGCAGTGGGGAGTTCGGACCCCCTCGAGGTCTTCGTCAGAGAAGGTCACTGGGACGCCGAGGCCTTTGGGGGGAGGGGCGCTGTGAACTGAGTTGACCTCCCGGACGAAGGCCTTCCGAGAGGAGTTGGAAGAGCCCCGCATGGGACCTCCATGGATAAGGTGCAGAACCCGTTCTTCCTCGAACTCGGGGGTTTCATCGCGTCGCTCGGAGCGCTTGTTAGCCCCCCGAGGTGGAGGAGTGGTGCGATCCCCCCGATCGTTTGCCTTCACAAATTTGGCCAACTGCCCCCTCTGGATGAGGGCCTCTATCTCATTTTTCAATGCCCGGTAGTCGTTGGTGTCGTGGCCGTGGTCCCGGTGGTAACGACACCATTTCTCCTTGTTCCTCCTCTTGGCCGGGGTGTTCATCCTCGGAGCGGGAGGTATAACCCCTTCCTTCTCTACTTCCATCAGGATGGTGGAGACATTGGTGGTGAGAGGAGTGAACTTCTCGAACCTGGGGGGAGGGCGGCGCTGACCGCTATTGTCCTTCTGTAGCTTCTTGGACCCTTCCTCCTCTGTTGTCTTCCTCTTCAAGCCGGAGGCGGATCCTCCGAAACTCGAGAGGCACTCGGCCTCCTCCGCCCGGATGTACTTCTCGCATCTTAGGAGAAGATCGGCGAAGTTGTGCGGGGGCTTTTTGGCGAGGGACGACCGGAGGTTGGAGTTGAGGACGTTTGACTGGAATGCGACGGTCGCCACTGACTGGTTGAGGGAGGCGATAGACCTGACCTCCGCCGTAAATCTCCTCACATAGTCCCTTAACTTCTCTCCCCTCTCCTGTCGAAGGTGGAGTAGGGAGAGGCTAGTCTTCTCTGTTCACCGGCTACTCAAAAAGTGAGTTATGAAGAGCATTTCGAACTGCTCGAACGAGAAGATAGAAGAGGGAGTGAGCCGGGAGTACCATTCCCGTGCTGAACCCTTAAGAGTGGCGGGGAAGGTCTTGCAAAGCATGGCGTCGGAAGCTTGGTGGATCAGCATCAATGTCTTGAAGCTTTCGACGTGATCAACAGGGTCCGACTCCCCTGAGTACGTTTCAAACTGCGGAGGCTTGAAACCCCTCGGAATGGGAGCCTCCATGATAGTCTGAGAGAAGGGCGGTCTGCTGGGGCGGACGGTCGTTCCTCTCGACTCCTCCTCCTTGTCCATATGGCCGATGCGCCTCTCCATCTCGTGGAGACGACGGTAGAGGGCATCGTCCCTCCGGTGATAGTCGATCGAGCCCCTGGACTCGTCTTCATAGGAAGGGGAGCGGGGGCTACGGCGTCGATAGCCCTGGGATCGGCGAGGACTATGATGGCGTTGCTGGTGACTAGGAGCCGGGGGAGGACTTATGGATCAGTGGCGAGGACTTGGAACCCGTGGGGGTGTTGGAACCCTCTGGGTGTTATTGTTGTTGGGGCGAAGGTTGAGGGCCTGCAACACAGTTGCTTGGAATTGTAGGAACTCGACACGAGTGATTGGTGCCTCATCGTTCCTCGGATGATGTCGATCAGCAGGGGAATGCGGCCTTCTCCTACGACGCTCGGGAGATTCCCCCCGTCCTCTTCAGTCCGGAGACCTCCTGCCCTCTCGGCGATGAAGAGATCGCTCACCTTGATGCTGGTGGGAGGCTCCCTCTCAGGCCCGCCTCTCATCTAGATGGTTGTGAAGGTCCTCATCCTTTTGGCGATTCAGAACGGTGTTGCGGAGGTCGGAGGCTCGGGGGTTATGGGAAGCCATAGAGTCCGAGGAGGCATTGTGAATTGAGACATGGTCTGGGTGGAGAGGTTGCTTCTGCCTCCGTTGGTTCTGACCAGTAGGACCATTTGGGGGTTGTTGATTCGGAAGAGGAGGCTGGCCCTGTTGGACAGGGGGAGGAAGCTGTTCGGGCTGCGGAGCAGGATGCACGGGGACTTCCTCTTGCTGATCGACGGGATTGGGTCCGTGGTTGGACCCCCTAGACCTGACCTTTTTGGGAGGCATGGCTGGAGAAGGGCTAGTCGACGGGAAGGGGAGAGGCTGCTATTCGTATGGATTTCCCACAGACGGCGCCAATCTGTTACCGCTAGATCTGGTGTGGGGGTAAACAGATGAGATTTGTGAGTTCGTGGAAAAACCTGAATAGCGGATCCAAGCCTGCTGATTCCTGCCGCGAACCTGCAAGGAAGTGCGATACACCGGGGTTGATTCCGGCGACGCACCCTCCGACGCTCTTGTCAGTTAACCAGTGATGATTAAGAAAGAGCTTAAGTTGGAAAAGAGTGATTACCTGGTCACAGTGGTAGGTGGGAGGTATTTATAGTCGCCATGGGAGTGATTAGGGACCTGATTTCCCGTGTAACTGTCAGGAGTAAAATCCTCACAATTTGTTTAGGCAACTGACCCCTGATTCCCGTTGAGAGGGTAACTGCAAATCAGGCCCGTTGATTTGGTCAAATCAGTGACCCTGATTTTCCTCTTGCTGGTCTGGGTTTGTCTTGGGTCGGGACCCGTACCCAGTTGGAGTGGATCCGTTCGTGGGTTATTGGATCTGTGAGAAGGAGACCCAGTACCCGTTTCGGACCCATTTGCATGTGAAATTACCGTTTTACCCCTGAGCATCAAGATTCGTGCCCAATCTGGACGGTTCCGATTTAACCCCATTTTTAGCCATATCAAGCCATATATATATATATATATATATAGTAAAAGGGATATGAGCAACTTGCTGAATATTGAGTTGCTCATACCTCTTTTTCAAGGTGCTGGTTGTAAAACGGCAAGTATGAAAGGGGACCATGAATGAGTTTACTGAGAAATGAAGGGCCTGGAACAAAATATTTCTATAATCAAGAAGGTTTTGTTATTAACTAAATATATACTGAAATAGATAGTAGTAAAAAAAACTTAGTGTGATGGGGGGATTGAATGAAATGTTTGACCGATAAAGAGGGCTGGAACAATTTTTTTTTTTTTTTTTTTGATTAAAAACAATTTCTTTTGTATAATTATAAGGTTTTTTTTTTAAAACTTAGAAGAGCATGAGCCCCACCTGGCCCCCAAAGGGGCTCCTTCCCTATCGATCTAGGACACCTCAACCCGGTTGATAGACACGCTGTCTCCCTTAAGAGATTTGGTTAGAACACAGTACTTTAGTTTTCCATTTGAATAATCTTCTTCTTTCTTTCGTGCTTAGATCCTTTTCTTTTTATCTTGACATTCATCTCAATTTTGAGAAATTTAGGTTGCGCTTAGTTTGTTGTTTTGAAAACAGTTTTTTAAAAACAGTTTTCTGAAAAAGAATTTTGTGAACATGGGAGTGTTAAAGTTGTTTGATAATAATTTTTTATGAAAATAGTTTTTTGAAAATGAGAGTATAATGTATGTATAGGTTTGATTGTATGTATATACTGTATACAGTATATATACTCTGATACATACATGTTGTATACATATACATACATACTGATATATAATAATATAAAATATTTTATTATAATAAATCTTTTTAATAATATACATATATATAATAATATATAATAATTATAATAATATATATGTAATAATAATATATTCAAATTATATATTAAACAATTTATTATTATAATAATAAATTATATAATAATATATATAATAATATATAATAGTAATATATAATAATAATAATATATATTATAATAATAATAGATTATTATAATAGTATATAAAAAATAGTATATATGAAATAATAGTATATATAAAATAGTACATATAAAATAATAATATATATAATAATAATATAATATAATAATAGTATATATAAAATAGTATATATAAAATAATAATATATTATAATAATTGTATATTATATAATAACTAGGTTTTCCCGTGGACACGTGCCTACGGCACGTTTCCGTAAACGATGTAGCATATAAAAAGCCCTGTAAAAAGTTAAATATATGCATGTCTTCGTGAAAAATGTTGTATTCTGAATGAAGTTGTTTATTGGTTTATATCTTACAGGATCATTTGTCAAGAGCTCGGAAATTAAAAAGAGTATTGTGAATCTATAACAATAGTGGATCGAAATCACTTGCTATGTGTGACTTCAACATAAGAGATTCCATATTTAATTTATAGCCTGCTATAAGCAGCAATTCTCCATTGTCATATTTTTATGTAGTTAACTATGTATAATTTTAAAAGAGGTTAAAAGAGAGATAGATAGAGAGAGAAAGCTTGTTGTGATATACATGTGAAGACCCTTTGTTAAAAGTGATCAAATACAATTACATCCCCATATTAATATGTCTAATATCCATAGCCTGCCATAAACAGGATTGTTGGCCCCAATTTTTGATATATTTTAGTGTATGAGATATTTTACATTATTGGGCTTATGGGTTTTGTGAGAGACATATTGGACTTATGTGTTTTGTGTGAAAGATGATGTAAGTTATAGATTAAATAAAAAAGATACATGCAGGTAGAATTAATAAGAAAGACAACATCAGCCCTAACTCCCGAAAATAATTACAGAGTGATTCACACCAAACACATAAGCCCAACTATCAAGCATTTCAAACATTATGAGAACATGAAGATTGCAGATGGATCGAAGACTAATCCCGCAAAAAATCACGATCAAAGATGAAAAATCATTATAATGAAAAATGCATCAATCAAGTCAAAATCAGTGGTCATTTCTATTCGAGAATGGTAATAGGAATTTTAGTAAAAATTTCGACAGAATCTCCCCTAAAATATTAGCCATTTTACAGCAATTCCTTACGAAATTCTGCTAACAATTAAAAATATAACATCACAGACAGTTAATATCAATCCTCCCCAGGCCAATCCAAGCAACATCACACAGGCATCATATATATAAGGCCCTGGGGGAAAAAAATCATCATATGATGCAAGATACAAAATAAAAACCAAGATTTCCTTTGAAAACGTAATGGATTTTTAGAAAAACTATAAAAAACCTTTGAAAAACCACACACAGAACCCAATACTCCACAACTTTGCGGGTATGGGGTTTAACATCACTATATTATATCATCTTATACAGATACATACATCATCTCCCAAAATACTAAATATTACACAGATTTATATAATCCCTCATTCTACATAACTAAAGTTAACAAATACATCATCCACCAACCTGTAATGAAAAAACAAATAATTTTGGATGTAAGTGGACAATTAATTGATTTGATAAAAAGACAATTAAAAGCTTCACTTACTATTTTTTTTTAAGTCAACATCAACCTGTAAGGTATGAAAGTAAATATTATAATGTGAAGAACATAAAAGAAACAATTTATTGATCTAATATGAAAGAATTATAGATGTCATAAAAAAAGAGAATTACTTCCATGGCCATATATAGTGATGTTATCCATTGCTGTTGTTTAATTCTGATGAAGGACTTGATTTGTATATAAAAGAGGAAAAATTACTTCTATTAGCTAAAATATAACTTTGACGTTCTAATTACTTTAACAAACCAATCAATAACTTACATTAGCTAAAATCTAACACAGAATTTGGATAAGCAGTAGATGATACAGTTTTAAGCTAAACGAATCAATTACTTACATTAGTACGTTTATTGAAGATTAAGACATTGGAGTTTAACTGTATTCAACATAATGTCACTCTAGTAATATAGTGAAATCAACATAATTTACGAATGATCTTCATCAGGCATGAACACAAACTCTCAGTCTCAGAAATTCTACTTGTATCATCTCCACATCAATTATTCATGTTAATCACAATTTTTTTAACTTGCAATTAAAATTCCAGTATCACTTCAATTCCACTGTATTCTTCTGGATTCTCATACAACATTTGCACTGCAAATTTGATTAGACTGGTTAAGAATCTCTGAATGGCATATTGACATTTTTTATGTAGAAGCTATTCTTTCACCAATATGATTTCTTTAACAAATAAAAGTGACATCTTCTTGACCATATCGACTAACTTTGATCATAACTAAGGTATTCAACTTCTATCAATATGGACATAAACTTTTGTATTGAACTTCTATATTCAACTCTAGAACACAATTATTTGAAATCTAACTCATCTTCTATATTCAACTTATGTATTCAACTATTCAACTTCTATGTATTCAACTATTCAACTTCTATGTATTCAACTCATCAAAGAACTAATCAACTTCTATATTCAACTTCTATGTAAAAAATCTAACTCATCACAGAAAAAGAAAGAATGAATCTACTTTTACAAAGCATTACGAAAAAATTGTACAACACAATGCACTATTGAACAACCTACTAACTTGATCTCCAAATCTAACTCATCAACATTGAACTAATCATTTTCAAAATGAAGAAACAACATACCTCAGAATCCTTCAAGTTTGCGACTTCGCGAAATCATGAATCCTCCCTCATCGAAATCAATGGCGAAAACACCTAAAAAATTTGAAATGATTAAAACTTTATCACCCAAGATTAAACTTTAGATAGAGACTAAATTTAAATCGTATTGACAAAAAATGTGAAATGAAAGCTAGAAACATTTCAAATTAGTCAGATTGTTAATTACATTGTGTTCATGTTAAATAGGAGACATGCCTTGCCAATTTTGTCAATACGATTGTTAATTACACATACTAATTACACATTATTTTCATGTTAAATAGGAGACATGTCCTGATTGTTAATTACACATGCAAAATCCTCATCTACTATGGAAAATATTTTTTCAATCTGATTTGGCAAATGTTTAGGTCTTCATCTATGCTGCATTTTTTCTAGCTTCATCTATGCTGCATTTAGGTCTTCATATATAACCTAGACTCAAACCAAACAGAAGTATACTGTTTTTACCAAAACTCTTTCTCAAACAAGAATAGCCCACATAGTAGATTTTTTCTTAATCCTATACATTACGCCTATAGTCAATCTCTATCAGTCCATTCACTCATTTCTCAGGAATTCTTTTATCGGACGGGATATGATATCCCGTCCGATATTTGCTCACACAGAAAATGATCTTCCGTCCATATATTAAAAGCCAAATTTTGGGTTTAGACGACTACAACTCATTCATATATTTTATATTCCCATATGTCAAATACCCATATTCTGGATTTAGACGACTACAGATGCTCTTAAGCAATAATCAAGGTCATTTACTTGCAAACATGAAAATAATAACTAAATGGTCCAATATTTTTCTTTTCATTTCTTTGGCTCTCCCATTCTATAAATTCCCCGGAAGTAAGAAAAGAAGGATTGACATGATTTGCACATTGAGGTTTGCACCGAAAATGGTTTGACAAATATTAAAAATAACAGAAGAATATGAACATTACTTTTTCGAATAAATGATAAATAAGCTAAGAAAGTTTTTAATGATATTTCTCATTCGTTTAAACCATGACTCTTAGCCCTTTTCGAACTAATCCACAATAAATGCCAATTGCTATAACATGGCATTCCTCGAGGGTTCTCTTCACCTTCCATACGTTAAAAATAGTATACAACTCAGTATTTTCCACAATATTACCTTAATAAAATTAGGTCGTCCCTGCCAAGTGGCTTCTTAGTTTATAAAGTTAGGGTAGGGTTTTGTTGAATCAATTTTATGTCAAAGTAGAAGCTTATAAACATGGATTTTTCCAACAATCCACACGTATTTGTTTGGTTGTACTCAGTAAAGATCAAGCGCATGTTTAGTAATTTTGCAGTTGCAACTGCATTTGCAAGCATTTGCAAGTGGGTTTCATTGCAACTGATTTGCAACTTCTTTGTTTAGGATACTCCATCATCATAAATCATAAAATATGTTGCACTTGCTAGTTATTGCAAATATAATGTTTTGTGACCATCTTGGAAGCATTGATACTGCAAATGACTTTCCTAAAGAAATAGCAGTTACAACAGTTTTTACAGCAGAGGCAGGTAGCTATAAAAAGTGTAATGGAAATTATTCCCTTGATACATACAGAGAGGCAATTTTGTCAATACAATTGTTAATTACACATGCTAATTACACATTGTGTTCATGTTAAATAGGAAACATGCCCTGTCTGATTGTTAATTACACATGCAAAACCCTGATCTACTATGGACAATATTTTTTCAATATGATTTGGCAATTTTTAGGTCTTCGTATATGCTGCATTTTTTCTAACTTCATATATGCTACATTTAGGTCTTCACATACAACCTAGGCTCGAACCAAACAGAAGTATACTGTTTTAACTAATACTCTTTCTGAAACAAAAATATACCTCATAGTAGTTTTTTTTTAATCCTATACATTACGCCTATAATCAATCTCTATCAGTCCATTCACTCATTTCTAAGGAATTCTTTTATCGGACGGGATATGATATCCCATCCGATATTTTCTCACGCGGAAAATGATCTTCCGTCCATATATTGAAAGCCAAATTTTGGGTTTAGACGACTACAACTCTTTCATATATTTTCTATTCCTATATGCCAAATACCCATATTCTGGGTTCAGACGACTACAGATGTTCTTGAGCAATAATCAATAACCTCCACCTTTCCTATAAATATAAGTTGTCTTAGGAAACCTACAATTTCTTGACCACAACAAATTTTTTAACCAATCTCTCCCTTTCCAGGCTTAGGTGTCATATTATCCTTCATATTCAAAAAATGATCAATCAACTCTACTATCTTTGAAACTATAACTATCTAAATCAGTTAATTTCCTTCCTCGCTCCTACACCTTAGTCTTCAAAATAACATTTATCTCAAGATCGCAAAGGAAATTGGATACCTTGTTTTTCCTGCACTGATGTAAGATCTCTCTACACTCTCTATGGTTAGGACTTAGATGCATGTTATGGAGCTTGTTTGCAGAGTACTGCAATTAGAGTATTATGGAGGGATTACACCTTTTCTTTCTTTTCTCCTTTCAGTCTATGTAGCATAATACTTCTACCATGGAACAACGACACTTAAATGGACACACCTTAGACCATCCAACACTCAATATATAATTAATTTCGGACACGTCTTTGACATTTACAGGACACTTTTTGAGCACATAAGTAACACTATTCAATTATTTTGTCATATTCCATGAATTTGTTTACACTTTGTGAGTTATCACTTTCATATATATCATTCAGCTTCATGTAATTTTGTAATCTTGTATGGACAATGGACTATTAATTAGTTTGGCATGCATCGCGGTCTGTTATTTATATTAAGTACATCAAGAAATATAGTTGGATCATGGATGTCATCTAGATTAAAAATAAAAACTCACTTCAATATGTCGAAACAATGTGTAAACCTACAGACATAACAATAGGCATGTATATTTGGAGGAAAATACAGATTTTGAAATAACAAATCTAATGCCCCCCTAAGTTAATAAACATATAGATGGAAGAGTTAAATTCAAATTTTAATTCAAGAAATTTTTGGAATGAAAATACATGTTCTTACTTTCTTGTTGAAAAGTGAGGGAAACTCTACGCCGACATGATGACCTGAAAAAACAACAATAACAAAATTATTTCACCAATTAAAATTAGAATAAACGACAAAATCTAAAAGATCATATAGCATGCACCGCACCAAATAATCTTGAGTCAAAAATAACCCATCGACACTGTAACTGGACCAAAAATTAAAAGCACATAGCTAGATTCATGTAGTTAACTTCCAACCACCACCATTTATAACATTAAACTAATGAAAAAAGGATCAAATTAAACACAAATAGTATAGTGAGAACATGGATACATATGAAGATATGCTAACACCAAAATGATGCAGGAAATAAACCAATGATAAAAAAAATTGATACATTTCATTGATGTGTCGGATTTATATACAAATATTTGTACTCATTTACCTATTAAAATGACTTGTTTTCGCTGATATTGTCTATAATTCACCTTATTTCTATATGATTTCATTTAATTAATTATTTTTGAAGAAATAATATTTTTGATGCAAAAAGTAAAGAATTGTGGAAAAAATCAACAAACAAAGTAAAATAATTGATTTATAAATTTTTATTGTTTTGTTGAGTTAAAATTGCGACAAATAATTTTAAAAGGATTTTTTATACGCTAATATGATATAAAGTTAGTTTAATTAATTTTAAACTAATTTAATTTATTTTATTTAAAAAATCCTCACTTCAGATATTATTTTGTGTATGCAGCAGCACGTGGTGGAAATAAAAGGAAGAAAAGAAAGAAAGGGAAGTAAATAAAATTCTGGGTTATAAAAGGAAGGAAATAAAGGAAGAATGTGGACTTTTCTGCAAAAGTGCAAACCCTAATTGTTTACTCCGTTCTCTATAAATACAAGGCAAACGACAAAGGATCTAATAAGGAGGTGACGGCTGTACCAAATACAAATAAAAAAAAATAAGAGAAGAAAGTAAGAGAGAGAGAAAACGTGTGCAAGTTCCAAGGCAAACAGTACGTGTGGGCAGTAGGGCTGCTCTTCATCGGCGCAGTTTTCGAAGTGCACCCAACGCAGCTGTGTGACCAAACGAACTCTGACATCTGATAGCTCCTTCGTTCTTTCTCTTTTGCATACCAAACTCAGAACAAAAGGGAGAGAGAGCATCAACAGCACGTGCGGCACAGCTCCCGAGCACCACGTCATCGCTCGGAGGTGACCCACGTGAAGGCGTGAAGCAGACGAAGGCTTCTTCTTCTCTCTGGCGTGGACAAAGCGACAAGAACAGCTGGCAACAGGACCCTCCGACGTGACAGAAGCACCAGGTCGACGTGACTGCGGCGATTTGACTCGGCTGACGTGGCGTGTGGCAGGCATTCTGACTTGGACGCGTCTTCAAGGCTTTTGTTCGGTATTTGAGAAGGGGTGCAATATATATATGTTTTATTATACTTTTTGTGTACTTCTTCTTCTTTAAATATTTTATAGATGAAACCCAAATGTTTTATGTAGCCAAGTTTTGTAAGAACACAAATTTTAAATCCTTATTATTATCATATTTTTCCTGGTTGTGTTTTAATTTTTATTATTTATGCGTACAATATGGTGGATAGACATTTGTATGATTTTTCAAATCATAAAGAGACCGAACAGGTTATTTGTGATTAATAAAAAATTAAGACCGTATATTGGAGGACGTGACCGTTAAGAAATCCAATTTCTCGATTAATAATTTGGTGGATAGACGAATGATTAATTGAGAATAATTTTTAGACTACGTTGATAGAGTGGTTAATATTTTTAGGATTTTGGTCGACAATTGGGAAAGGTAATATTTTTATTTATAAGGAATAATAATTTGTGTGTGTGATAAACGAGGTGAATCAAGAGCCCTCTAATTTTACCATTAAACAAATTACAAGAGCTTCATCGTTTCACAGCCCTCTCCCTCTTCACCAATTTAGTTAGATTAAATTAGATTAGAGTAATTTAGTTGTTTTATTATTCATAAAATTTGATCTTCCAAATAGTGATTCATCTAGCGATATCGGTACTTAGTAAAATATCTAGTCCCTGTGGATTCGACACTCTACTCATCTATCTATATTACTTGTGCGATTTTGTACACTTGCAAATATCAACATCAAGTTTTTGGCGCCGTTGCCGGGGATTAGTTATTCTTTTATTGATATTGAAAAATTGCTAGATTATTGCTAATTTGGATATTTTTTTGTAATTATTTTTATTTTATTATCATTTTACAACTTTATTTTCTTCTTACTAACTTTTACTTTTATTTATTTTTCTTTATTATTTTTTTATTTTTATTTTTATTTTTATTTTATTTGTATTTAGTTTTCTGTTCTTATTCTTCGTTTTATTGTTTTATATTTTTTATTTATTTATTTATTTATTTTTTACTTCTTTATCTTTTTAATTTATTTTTTGTTATTAATTTTTTATTTTTTATTTTTTATTTTTAGTCCTTCATACTGCGTCCTAAACGAATTAAAGGAGTACCGTGCACATGGCCTTTCTTTTATCAAATCAGAACATTAAAAAAAATGGATGGTGGCCGATGCAGGTCTTTATTCTTAATGAAGTTTTGATGACAAGAACTTTAAATGCAGAACATAAAAGTCTGATGTGTTGATGTATTATATCTAGCACTAAAAAAATTGGAGCTTTGATGACATCAGAACATTAATATATAAACTGGAATCCTGGTTGGCAATATGCATGAAAATTTTGATTGATTGATTTTTATCAAATCAGAGCATTAAATGATCAACTGGATGAATGAAAAATTTCTTTTATGCTGTTAAAATTTTTATAAACTTCTGTCCCATTATTAAGAGGCTTTCATATTATTCTAAAACAGCACCTCTTTATCCTTTTGACTTATTTATTTATTTTTTTCTTTTATTTATTTGTTTTTTAGGGTTTAGGTGTGTATGCCCAGATCTTTACCATTGGAGCCTATACTCTTTGATCCAGAGATTGAAAGGACTTTACGACAGATTAGAAAGAAGAAGAAAGAAAACACCGCATTCTCTTTATCCATGGCGAACAGAGAGGAGAACAAAGCTTTGAGGGCTTATGCAATGCCCTCAGTTAATGGAACCTTATCAAGCATAACAAGACCTGCAGTTGAAGCAAATAACTTTGAAATTAAACCATCAATCATTCAGATGGTTCAGCAGAACCTTCAATTTGGAGGACTACCACATGATGACCCAAACACTCACATCACAAACTTTCTTTAGATATGCATACCTTCAAATTCAATGGAGTTTCTAATGACGCCATTCGACTTAGACTTTTTCCTTTCTCACTTAGAGATAGGGCAAATTATTGGTTGAATTCTTTACCACATGGAGCTATTACTACTTGGGAAGGTGTAGCACAAAATTTTTTGACAAAGTACTTTCCTCCAGCAAAAACAGCAAAGTTAAGAAATGACATCACAACATTCACTCAACTTGAGACAGAGTCATTATATGATGCATGGGAGAGGTACAAGGATCTATTAAGGAAGTGTCCTCATCATGAACTTCCAAAATGGCTACAAGTGCAAACATTCTATAACGGTTTGGGGGCTACAAATCGATCCATGGTAGATGCAGCAGCTGGAGGTGCTTTAATGAGTAAAACTCATGAAGCAGCTTATGACCTTTTAGAAGAAATGGCATCTAATAATTATCAGTGGTCCTCAGAAAGAACAGTGCAAAGAAAAGTGGCGGGAGTTTTTGAACTTGACCCTATTTCTAATTTAAATGCAAAAATTGATATTTTATCTAAGCAAATAGGGAATATGAATGTTAATGCTATTCAATCTAATATCATTTGTGATTATTGTGCAGGAGCTCATTCTAGTACAGATTGCCAAGTGGGGAACCCTTTTGCGCCATCAAATGCAGAACAAGCAAATTATGTGTCAAATTTTCAAAGGCAAAATAACCCTTATGCAAGCACATACAATCCAGGATGGAGAAATCACCCCAATTTTTCTTGGAACAATAATCAAGGAGGAGCTAGACCACAACAAAACTTTCAACAACAAGAAAAGAAGCCAGCATTAGAAGAAGTGCTCAAGCAATACATGCAAAAGACAGATCAAGCAATTCAAAATATTGCAAATTCAACTTCGGCTTCCATCCACAATCTTGAGGTACAAATTAGTCAAATTTCTAACATTCTTAATGAAAGAGCTACAGGAACTTTACCAAGCAACACAGTTGTAAACCCAAAGGAGCATGTGAAGGCAATAACACTTAGGAGTGGGGCAACAATTGGGCAGCCACAAACCAAAAATGTAGAACGAGATGTGGATGAAAAACAATGTGAGAATGAACAAACAGTGGAGGAACAAACGCAACACAAAGGAGAGGCAAGTCAAACCATTTCAGGGGAGTTAAATTCTAACACTTGTAATCAATCTATTCCTTTTCCACAAAGACTTAAAAAGAATAAGCTTGATAATCAATTTGCAAATTTTTTAAATATTTTCAAGCAATTGCATATCAATATTCCTCTTATTGAAGTTTTAGAACAAATGCCTAAATATGCTAAATCTTTGAAGAACATTCTATCAAACAAGAGGAAGCTAGAAGAGCATGAAATGGTGATGTTAACTGAAGAAAGTAGTGCAATTTTGCAAAAGAAGCTTCCACCTAAACTTAAAGATCCAGGGAGTTTTACAATTCCTTGCACTATTGGAAATTCTTCTTTTCATAAGGCACTATGTAATTTAGGAGCAAGTATTAATCTCATGCCATATTCTGTTTTCTTGAAACTAGGTATTGGAGAAGCAAAACCTACAACAATTTCTTTGCAATTGGCGGACAGATCAATCAAATATCCACGAGGGATCGTTGAAGATGTTTTGGTAAAAGTTGACAAATTCATATTTCCAGCTGATTTTATTGTACTTGACATGGAGGAAGATGAACAAATCCCTTTGATTCTGGGGAGACCTTTTCTTGCAACAGGGAGAACATTGATTGATGTGCAACAAGGTAAATTTATTCTAAGGGTTGACGACGAACAGGTAACATTTGATGTATTTAAATCCATGGAGTTTCCCTCAGAAGTTCATGCATGCTTTCTAGTAAGTGAAGTCATGGAAGAAACACATTTGGATGAAATTGCTAAATTACATTTAGAAGAATGCTTAACAAATTCAGAAAAACTTGAATTAGAAAATGAAGAGATTTGTGATTATGATAAAAATTTGAAAGATACACCACTCATTTTTTCATCACCACAACAACTTGAGCTTAAACAACTCCCATCGAGTTTGAGGTACGCATTTTTAGGCCAAAACTCCACTTTTCCTGTTATTATCAATGATTCTTTGAATAATTTTGAAGAAGAAAAATTGTTGAGAGTTTTGAGAAAACATAAAACTGCCTTGGGATGGAACATTTCTGATATAAAAGGGATTAGTCCTTCAATTTGCATGCATAAAATTCTAATGGAGGATGATTTTAAACCTATTGTGCAGCCACAGCGAAGATTAAATCCATCAATGCAAGAAGTGGTTCATCAGGAGGTAGTGAAGCTTTTAGATGCAGGTATCATTTATCCAATTTCAGATAGTGCATGGGTAAGTCCTATACATGTTGTGCCAAAGAAAGGAGGAATAACTGTGGTAAAAAATGATAATAATGAGCTAATACCAACAAGAACAGTCACGGGATGGCGAGTATGCATAGATTATCGAAGACTAAGCGATGCAACTAGAAAAGATCATTTTCCATTACCTTTCATTGATCAAATGATTGAAAGACTTGCAGGCCATTCTTACTATTGTTTTCTTGATGGGTATTCGGGGTACAATCAAATTGCCATAGCACCAGAAGATCAAGAAAAGACAACATTCACTTGTCCATATGGAACTTTTGCATATAGAAGGATGCCTTTTGGTCTTTGTAACGCCCCAGCCACATTTCAACGCTGCATGATGTCCATTTTTTCGGATATGGTTGAGAAATTTATTGAAATTTTCATGGATGATTTTTCAGTTTTTGGTAATTCATTTGATGATTGTTTATCTAACTTATCTTTGGTTTTGCAGCGTTGCGAGGAAACAAATTTGGTTCTAAATTGGGAGAAATGTCATTTTATAGTAAAAGAAGGGATTGTGTTAGGCCACAAAATTTCCTTTAAGGGAATTGAAGTGGATCGTGCTAAAATTGATGTCATTGAAAAGCTACCACCACCAACTAATGTTAAAGGAGTGAGAAGTTTCTTGGGTCATGCAGGATTTTATCGAAGATTTATAAAAGATTTTTCTTTAATCACTAAGCTTCTTTGCAAACTTTTAAATAAAGACACACCTTTTAATTTTTCTCATGATTGCCTGCATGGTTTTGAAACATTGAAAAAAAAATTGATTTCAGCACCTATTATTATTGCACCAGATTGGAATATGCCTTTTGAATTAATGTGTGATGCTAGTGATGTGGCAATAGGTGCTGTTTTAGGGCAAAGAAAAGATAAATTTTTTCACACCATGTACTATGCAAGTAGAATTTTGACAGAAGCACAGCTTAATTATGCTACTACTGAAAAAGAATTATTAGCTGTTGTATATGCTTTTGACAAATTTCGATCTTATTTGATAGGTTCAAAGGTGGTTGTGTACACGGATCATTCAGCCTTAAAATACTTGCTTGCAAAGAAGGAAGCCAAACCTCGATTGCTTCGTTGGATTTTACTTTTACAAGAATTTGATGTGGAAATAAAAGACAAAAAAGGTGTGGAAAATGTGGTGGCCGATCATTTATCTCGCAATGAACCACAAGATGAACAAAAAGTGCAGGTTACACCAATCAATGAAGAATTTCCAGATGAGTACTTAATGATGATACAAACTCCTCCATGGTATGCTGATATAGTAAATTATTTGGTATCAAAAATTCTACCTCCTGATTTTACTTATCAACAACAGAAGAAATTTTTCTCTGACTTGAAATATTATTTTTGGGAGGAACCTTTCTTATTTCGCCATTGTGTAGATCAAGTAATAAGGAGATGTGTGCCTGAAGAGGAAATGGAAAGCATACTCAAACATTGTCATACTTTGGAATGTGGTGGCCATTTTAGTGGAACAAAAACAGCAGCAAAAATCTTACAATCAGGATTCTTTTGGTCCTCAATTTTTAAAGATGCTTTTAATTTTGTTAAATTATGTGATAATTGCCAAAGGGTGGGAAATATTTCTAGGAAACATGAGATGCCCCTAAATAATATTTTAGTGATTGAATTATTTGATGTTTGGGGGATAGATTTTATGGGTCCTTTTCCATCCTCATTTTCTAATAAATATATTTTGGTTGCTGTAGATTATGTCTCCAAGTGGGTGAAAGCTGTTGCACTACCAACAAATGATGCAAGAGTAGTGGTGAACTTCATTAGAAAAAATATCTTCGCACGATTTGGAGCTCCAAGGGCAATTATTAGTGATGGAGGAACACATTTTTGCAATCGTCAATTTAATGCTTTACTTGCTAAGTATGGAGTTACTCATCATGTGGCCACACCATATCATCCTCAAACAAGTGGCCAAGTGGAGGTTACAAATAGAGAGTTGAAGCGAATACTTGAGAAAACAGTGAATATGGCACGAACAGATTGGGCAAGAAAATTGGATGATGCATTATGGGCCTATAGGACGGCATTTAAAACACCAATTGGAATGTCCCCATATAGATTGGTGTATGGTAAGGCATGTCACTTACCAGTTGAACTTGAGCATCGTGCTTATTGGGCAATAAAGACACTAAATTTTGACATGAAAGATGCTGGCGGAAAAAGAATATTGCAAATAAATGAGATGGATGAGTTTCGCAATGATGCTTATGAAAATGCCAAGATCTATAAAGAAAAAACTAAACGATGGCACGATAAACATATTTTGAAAAGAGAATTCAAGGAAGGGGAGAAAGTATTGTTATTTAATTCAAGATTTAAACTTTTTCCAAGAAAATTGCGATCTAGGTGGACGGGTCCATTTGTTGTCACACGAGTGTTTCCATATGGCACAATAGAAATTTATGATGAGCAAAAAGGGACATTCAAGGTGAATGGACAACGGTTGAAGCCATACATGGGAAATGAAGTTGTCAAGGAAATCATGCACATCGAGAAAGACAAACAATAATGAAAAGATGAAGAAAGTCTGGCTGAAGACTTAAAACTTAGCGCTTCGTGGGAGGCAACCCATGTTTTCTTTTATTGCATTCAGTTTTCATTTATCTTTTAATTTATTTTATTTTAATTTTTGATTTTATTTTGTAGGATTGCATCAATTTTGAAAGTCGCCAGGCGGAGCTGTATTGAACACCTGCATTGATGGCTGTTTTTGAGCAGTATGAAGTCAGAATCTGGAAAAGTGATTCAAAGAGAAGTTGTAGACAATTGTCTTAGCTTTCCAGAAAAAAAAAATTCAGCCCATTTCGACATCTACAGCTCCAGATATCGCCAAAATCCTGAACGCTGTGTGTGCAGAAATTTAAAGACGAATCAGGAGAGATATTCTAAACTTTTTTGCATTCTTTTTGTTTTTCTTTTTCTTTCCCATTGAGGACAATGTGATATTTAAGTTTGGGGGGAAGGTTTACAAGTTTATTTTTATTTTTATTATTTTTGAAAAGAAAAACAAAACAAAAGGATTATAATTGGGCTCACCATTGCACTTTTGAGTTCTTTATGGTGATAAGCATAACAGACAATTTTTTTGGTATAAACAATTTTTTTTTATAAAGCAATATTAAGCATACTTATTTACTTTAGGATTATTGAGTTTCAAAATTCCTTACAAAATTGTGTGGGTCATGCTATTATACATAAAAGACAAATGTGATGCTTTTTCTTGTGATTATCCCCTTTGATCTAGTCCTAAACAGGGTTTAAGTAAATAGAGTGATAATGAAAAGAAAAAAAAAATTAAGAATAAAATCAATCTACTCCAATGTTTTGAGTTGCTTAGTAACTAGGGGTATTCATCACAAATGTCTACACTTACGTAGAACGGTAACTTGAAATATGAGTATGCAAAGCACTTTAAGTTTGTGACTTGTTGAGTAACCTGGTGAATTCATCACAAATGATTTGCATTCGCGTAAAAAGGCAAGTGACAACTTAAAGAAGAGACTAAAAAAAAAAAAAAAAAAAAAAAAAAAAAAAAAACTCTAGTTTGCTACTCGGTTTGTAGTAGAGAGAAGGGATAATCACAGATTGAGTTGTTGCATAATATAATTACATTAATTGCATGACAAATGCGATTGGGTTGGGCGTTATGAATGAATAATTGCACTTGAGAAAGTGGGTATGCTTAGTTTTACTTTATTTGCAATTGTTTATATTTTTAATTGTAATTTTGATGCTTGCATGATAAGATTTCTTGGTGTGATGGGTTGAGCCTACTATTATTATTTCCTTGTTCATGATTCTACTTTTTGCTCGAGGACAAGCAAAATCTTAAGTTTGGGGGTATTTGATATGTCGGATTTATATACAAATATTTGTACTCATTTACCTATTAAAATGACTTGTTTTCGCTGATATTGTCTATAATTCACCTTATTTCTATATGATTTCATTTAATTAATTATTTTTGAAGAAATAATATTTTTGATGCAAAAAGTAAAGAATTGTGGAAAAAATCAACAAACAAAGTAAAATAATTGATTTATAAATTTTTATTGTTTTGTTGAGTTAAAATTGCGACAAATAATTTTAAAAGGATTTTTTATACGCTAATATGATATAAAGTTAGTTTAATTAATTTTAAACTAATTTAATTTATTTTATTTAAAAAATCCTCACTTCAGATATTATTTTGTGTATGCAGCAGCACGTGGTGGAAATAAAAGGAAGAAAAGAAAGAAAGGGAAGTAAATAAAATTCTGGGTTATAAAAGGAAGGAAATAAAGGAAGAATGTGGACTTTTCTGTAAAAGTGCAAACCCTAATTGTTTACTCCGTTCTCTATAAATACAAGGCAAATGACAAAGGATCTAATAAGGAGGTGACGGCTGTACCAAATACAAATAAAAAAAATAAGAGAAGAAAGTAAGAGAGAGAGAAAACGTGTGCAAATTCCAAGGCAAACAGTACGTGTGGGCAGTAGGGCTGCTCTTCATCGGCGCAGTTTTCGAAGTGCACCCAACGCAGCTGTGTGACCAAACGAACTCTGACATCTGACAGCTCCTTCGTTCTTTCTCTTTTGCGTACCAAACTCAGAACAAAAGGGAGAGAGAGAGCATCAACAGCACGTGCGGCACAGCTCCCGAGCACCACGTCATCGCTCGGAGGTGACCCACGTGAAGGCGTGAAGCAGACGAAGGCTTCTTCTTCTCTCTGGCGTGGACAAAGCGACAAGAACAGCTGGCGACAGGACCCTCCGATGTGACAGAAGCACCAGGTCGACGTGACTGCGGCGATTTGACTCGGCTGACGTGGTGTGTGGCAGGCGTTCTGACTTGGACGCGTCTTCAAGGCTTCTGTTCGGTATTTGAGAAGGGGTGCAATATATATATGTTTTATTATACTTTTTGTGTACTTCTTCTTCTTTAAATATTTTTTAGATGAAACCCAAACGTTTTATGTAGCCAAGTTTTGTAAGAACACAAATTTTAAATCCTTATTATTATCATATTTTTTCTGGTTGTGTTTTAATTTTTATTATTTATGCGTACAACATGGTGGATAGACATTTGTATGATTTTTCAAATCATAAAGCGACCGAACATGTTATTTGTGATTAATAAAAAATTAAGACCGTATATTGGAGGACGTGACCGTTAAGAAATCCAATTTCTCGATTAATAATTTGGTGGATAGACGAATGATTAATTGAGAATAATTTTTAGACTACGTTGATAGAGTGGTTAATATTTTTAGAATTTTGGTCGACAATTGGGAAAGATAATATTTTTATTTATAAGGAATAATAATTTGTGTGTGTGATAAACGAGGTGAATCAAGAGCCCTCTAATTTTACCATTAAACAAATTACAAGAGCTTCATCGTTTCACAGCCCTCTCCCTCTTCACCAATTTAGTTAGATTAAATTAGATTAGAGTAATTTAGTTGTTTTATTATTCATAAAATTTGATCTTCCAAATAGTGATTCATCTAGCGATATCGGTACTCAATAAAATATCTAGTCCCTGTGGGTTCGACACTCTACTCATCTATCTATATTACTTGTGCGATTTTGTACACTTGCAAATATCAACATCATTCATTCTAAGCGCGAACACACGAACATAGCCTAGAAAAAAAAACCTTATAAGTATTTAACTTCAAAACTAAAGTAGAACACATGAACCTCAAAAGAATAAGGCACATGTGCAATCCCCAATAAACATTATGCAAAGCACACCAAATGAATTAAGTAGATGAACATCATCAAACGTAGACCAAGTAATTATGCAAACAATCGAAGGGCAAAGAAGATTCTTTGACAGAGTTCCTTATATTCATTTGTAGTTAACTTGGAGAAACTTTTATCTATATGAATAAAGTTCGCAAAATATACCTTATAAATCTTGTGATAGAAGACTTCAAGCAATCTTAGTTCAGCATCGGGAAGAGACAGCTCTACCTATTTCAAAATGTCCAAAACCCAAAAAAAGCTTAGTTAGCTAAATCGTGAAAACGGAAAGAAAAAGTTAATCAACTATTATAAATAGAATTTAAATCATGGATCATATAGCAGGTAATTGCATTCTAGAAAGGAACATAGAGCTGAATAGTTAGTTGAATCATATAGCAACATAGAGCTGAAATAATAGTAGGTAATTGCATTCTAGAAAGGAATGACAATGTGCAGAATAAGCAAAGCTAACCTTTGTCTTCAAATAATTAATCACATCACCCACAATGCTATTCTTAGGTAGCCTGATACTATGAATTACCACCTGTTGAGAAAAGATACAAATCATGTGAGAGATATGTCAAGCCAAACATTGTGCAGTAAGCCAGAACAGAAACTAACCTCATCCTTTGTAGCATGATGGAATGCTACTTTATAAATTACCACCTGTTGAGAAAAGATACAAATCATGTGAGAGATATGTCAAGCCAAACATTGTGCAGTAAGCCAGAACAGAAACTAAGCTCATCCTTTGTAGCATGATGGAGTGCTACTTTAAGAGTTTTCAAACATTGAAGTTCAGGAAGAGGAATGTCCAATACTTCGTAATATAATATGTCAGAAACCTAATGTGATTCTTCGCGTGAATACCTAATGTGATTACTATATAAGACTCTACTACATCTTAGGTTTTGATGAATTTCTCGCTGTGGCATTTTGTCGAATAGTTGGCAAGCAAAATTTCAAGAACTGTAAAACCCATCAAAATTTTCACAATAAAATAAAAATTCTATTAGGGTTTAACATCCTAATATCTGACATGTAGAGACTGGAAATCGATGGTCGGGATCAACTCAAATGGGCACAAACCAGCCATTGGTCGGGAAGAAGGTGAAGCTTGGGTGGGGTTCGGTGCTTCGATGGTCGGTGAAATTGGTGGCACTACAAAACAGACTCGATTTCCCGGCGTTTTTTTACGTCTTTGCCGGCATTTTTTTACGCCGGTGAAACCTTCACTGGCATTTATAATTGCACCGGTCCAAATGCTGCCGAAGCGAGCATCGCGGAAAGGTAGGGGTCTACACCGGCGGTTTTACTGGACGCCGGTAAATATTACAACTACACCGGCGGTCAACGAACGCCGGTGTATGGGGGTCTCTGAGTGCCATTCTTTTCCCCCCAATATACATTCACCGGCGGCCATAAACCGCCGGTATTTATCCATTCACCAGCGTTTATAGAAACGCCGGTATAGATTGAAAGTATACCGACGGTCGTACACCGCCGGTGTATGTGCGTTTATAAGTGCCCGGTTTTCCCTACTTACAAGCACCGGCGTGACCAAAAAATGCCGGTGTAGTTAGGTTCACCGGCGTTTTATAAAACGCCGGTGTTCCTTGGTGCCGTTACAGCTGGCGGCATACACCGGCGTGTGTGGGAACGCCTCTCTATCGCACACTGCAACTAATTCATTAGATAGACCGGCGTTTAATAAAACGCCGGTCTATCTGTGCCAGTTTGTTTTTCGTGCTCCAGTTTTCCGTTCGATTTCAATTCACAGTTTCATTTATAAAACCTGTAAACTAATTCACAACTGATTCAACCAATTTCGTTGCATATTAATGCGCAAATCACAACCAAACACAAGAATAATTAAAGATAATAAAGTTTCACACGTGTCATATCATCGTCCAAATTCAACAGTAACAGTGACATAATTAACAAATTAATATAGTGATGAACATCCCAAATATCCCAACAAACCAGTTTGACAACAATACAAGACATAACAACAGCGAGGAGGACATAAGAACAACAACCAGACTAGGCCGACCACAGATTCATACCCCTCGAGTAGCTTCAGTTTTGATCACCCAACTATTTCCTTCAACTGGGCGACCGCTCTGTGAAAAAAAAACAATAATTTAATTCAACAGTAGACCACAATACAGAATATACATATTTTTTGAACTTGCAAAAAGATCTACCTTATCTTAAATTATAACATCAAAGTGCCAATTGCAAATGGAATTGTTAATGATATATAGAGAGGTAAAATAATTACATTGCAATGCTAAAAATCTAGTACTTAATTTTGTTTTTAAATATATCTAAAACAACAAAACAAATGAAAATTCAGTATCTAACTTGAAACCTTTATATTCTCCTCTGATTGGGAATATCTACTATGTAAAACAGTAAAACAAATGAAAATTTAGTATCTAAGCATGTCTTTCATGGATTGTTCAGACAATCCATGAAACTGTCATCATGGAAGGAAACCAAAAATAAGAAAAATAAGAAAAATAAGAAAGGGCTCATATCAAGTGTATTTTTAGGGAACTGTCATCGTGGAAGGAAACCAAATATAGAAGCCAGAAATGGAAACAGAAAGAGGAATGGTAAAGACTTTGGATACACCAGGCTAACATAGCGGCATTTTTCTCATCTCTCTCTCATCCCTTCTTTCCCTTCAACACACGAACACAAAGAGACATCAGCAACAACAGCAAGAGCGACAAGTACAACAATAATAATAAATTATTATAAACGAGATGTCTCTATATGGGTTTCCAGATCTCCACTCGAGCCCTCTCTTTCTAATCACAGCCCAATTATGAACATAGACAACAGCCACTAAACAATCCAATCACAGCCCAATCAAAATTTGCCATCCTGGATCTTAAATCTTCAGATGCATGAATTCAGCTTCTTTAACAGTAAAAGAAAAATGATAACATAGCAGCATCTAAGCATACATGTTTCTCTATTAATTCTTCATCCCAACTAAATCATTGATGTTTGTGGCTCCAAAAGAAACCCCCACAAGGTTTGTTCAGCCCAATTCTTGTACAGATTTGGAGGATTTTGGTATACGTACAGCTAGCATCCTTAGTTCAAAGTGAACCCATTTTGGTAAAAAAAAAACCCAGTTTTGGAGGATTTTGGTATTCATACAACATCCTTAGTTTGGAAGTGAACCCATTTTTTGTTAAAAAATCATGCCAAAGATGGCAATCAGGTTCTTTAACAGTATCTGAAAATGAAAATTTTCATTATCTGAGCATATATGTTTCTCTACTAATTCTTCAGCCTAACTAAATCATGACCCAATTGTTGTACAGATCCGGAGGATTTTGGCATACAGCTAGCATCCTCAGTTCACAGTGAACCCATTTTGGTCAAAAAAACATGCCAAGATGACAATCATATGCATGAAATAAGCTTGTTTAATAGTAAAAGAAAATGAAAATTCATACAGCATCCTTAGTTTGGAAGTGAACCCATTTTTTGTTAAAAAATCATGCCAAAGATGGCAATCAGGTTCTTTAACAGTATCTGAAAATGAAAATTTCCATTATCTGAGCATATATGTTTCTCTACTAATTCTTCAGCCCAACTAAATCATGACCCAATTGTTGTACAGATCCGGAGAATTTTGGCATACAGCTAGCATCCTCAGTTCACAGTGAACCCATTTTGGTCAAAAAAACATGCCAAGATGACAATCATATGCATGAAATAAGCTTCTTTAACAGTAAAAGAAAATGAAATTTCATACAGCATCCTTAGTTTGGAAGTGAACCCATTTTTTGTTAAAAAATCATGCCAAAGATGGCAATCAGGTTCTTTAACAGTATCTGAAGATGAAAATTTTCATTATCTGAGCATATATGTTTCTCTACTAATTCTTCAGCCCAACTAAATCATGACCCAATTGTTGTACAGATCCGGAGGATTTTGGCATACAGCTAACATCCTCAGTTCACAGTGAACCCATTTTGGTCAAAAAAACTTCCCAAGATGACAATCATATGCATGAAATAAGCTTCTTTAACAGTAAAAGAAAATGAAAATTCATACAGCATCCTTAGTTTGGAAGTGAACCCATTTTTTGTTAAAAAATCATGCCAAAGATGGTAATCAGGTTCTTTAACAGTATCTGAAAATGAAAATTTCCATTATTTGAGCATATATGTTTCTCTACTAATTCTTCAGCCCAACTAAATCATGACCCAATTGTTGTACAGATCCGGAGGATTTTGGCATACAGCTAGCATCCTCAGTTCACAGTGAACCCATTTTGGTCAAAAAAACATGCCAAGATGACAATCATATGCATGAAATAAGCTTCTTTAACAGCAAAAGAAAATGAAAATTTCCAGCATCTAATCATTTATGTTTCTCTATTAATTCTTCATAGATGTTTGTGGCTCCAAAACAAACCTACACAAGGTTGGTTCAGCCCAATTCATGTACAGTTTTTTGGTATACATACAGCATCCTTAGTTTGGAAGTGAACCAATTTTTTGTTAAAAAATCATGCCAAAGATGGCAATCAGCTTCTTTAACAGTAACTATAAATGAAAATTTCCAGTATCTAAGCATATATGTTTCTCTACTAATTCTTCATCTCAACTAATTCATGATGTTTGTGGCTCCAAAGAAGATTTCAGATTCAGGATGACAAATTTTGATTGGGCTTTGAATGGAGATTGTAGTCATAGATCAATTCTTCATTGAAGAAAAATATGAATAGGGCTCATATCAAGTGTAGGAGTAAGGAACTATCATCGTGGAAGGAAACCAAATATAGAAGCCAGAAGGAGGAATGGTAGAGAATGAGGATACACCAGGCTAACATAGCGGCATTTTCCTCATCTCTCTCTCATCCCTTCTTTCCCTTCAGCACACGAACACAAAGAGACATCAGCAACAACAGCAAGAGCGACAAGAACAACAATAATAATAAATTATTATGAACAAGATGTCTCTATATGGGTTTCCAGATCTCCACTCCAACTCGTCTCTTTCTAATCACAGCCCAATTAAGAACAATTGTTCACAGTCACTAAACAATCCAATCACAGTTCGCCCTCAAAATTTGTGATCCTGGATCTAAAAACATACATAATTCCCAAAATCTGTACAAGAATTGGGAAGAACAAACCTTGTGCAGGTTTCTTTTGGAGCCAGAAACATCAATGATTTAGTTGGGATGAAGAATTAATAGAGAAACATATATGCTTAGATACTGGAAATTTTCATTTTCAATTACTGTTAAAGAAGCTGATTTCATGCATCTAATTGCCATCTTTGGCATGATTTTTTATCCAAAATGGGTTCACTGTCAACTAAGGATGCTATATGCATATCAAAATCCTCCAAATCAGTACAACAACACGGCTGAACAAACCTTATTTACAGGTCATACAATGTCATCTAAGCATGTTATGTGCCAAAGTGAGGTTGGTCATACAATGCATGAACGACACGTATTAGTTGTTTGTGAGTATGCAGTAGGGTGCAGCTATGAACATGGCTCATATCAAGTGTAGTATTATGGACTGTCATCGTGGAAGGAAACCAATTTAATATAAAAGCCATATATGGAGCCAGAAAGAGGAATGGTAGAGAATGAGGATACACCAGGCTAACATAGCAGCATTTTCCTCAACTCTCTCTCATCCCTTCTTTCTCTTCAACACACGCACACAAAGAGACATCAGCAACAACAGCAAGAGGGGGTTAGTCCAACAATAAGTATAGATTATAATAAACGAGATGTCTCTATTTAGGTTTCCAGATCTCCACTCTAGCCCTTTCTTTCTAATCACAGTCCACTTAAGAAACATAGACGAAATGCTTATAGACGACAGCCACAATGCAGACTCACAAACACTAATACGTGTCTTTCATGCATTCAAGACCATAATCTCTTTAAAAATACCAATTTAAAGACTTACCCATGTTTGTGTAACACCTCTACCTTAACTCCTCTATTTTATAATTACAAAATAGTTGTTCGTATTTCTATTATTGTGGGAATATGTTATTGTTATTGTTATTATTATACACAAATATGTAATTCTATTTGTGTATATATCTATATCTATATATATATATATATATATATATATATATATATATATATATATATATATATATATATATATATATATATATATATGTGTGTACATATATATACTCTCTATTATTAATATATTTATTTGATGGACTTGGTTTTAATTGGAGCTTATTTTGAAAAGATGAACTTTAAGGACCTAAAAGTAGTATAAGAGTCAAGGAGGGGCTTATTGATAATTTTCCAATCCTTTTTTTCCTTCTCCCTCTTCGTTCGATCAGACCGAAGCCTTCCCCCCTTCTTCTTCCTGCGATCGAACGAACCCATCCCGATCCAAACCCTAAGTCTCCCCACCCACTCCAATCTTCAATTATTTTTCAATTAATTTTGGGGGTAAGGTAATAGAAGGGTCCTCTACATCCGGGTGGTGTCGATTTGGGCGAATAGCTACACTACGGTGAGTTTGGTTTTCTTTAAGTCTTATGTGTTTGTATTATTTGAAACTTTTAGTTGTGAATTGGTGTAGTAAGAAGAGTAGACATTTCTCTTTACACTAGAAGTGATAGATTTAGCATTTAAGAGATAGAAACCAAATTGAAATAATAATGAGTGTGTTAGCTTTAGAATTTATGGGCGCATGCTATGTGAATGAAAGGAGTGTTTCTATATTTCTAGCTATGTGAAAATGTGCTAACTAGGGGAAGTTTGGGAAGTGTACTAAAGTTTTCTAGTTAAATTATTGTTCCTTGTTAGGGTATCACATAATGTTTATTTGAAAGATTGCACCTTGTCTTGTTTGGAAAGTTTGGATCTAGTAAGATCAGTAACAAAGGTTTTTACTTTGTGCAAAAAGGGTTATCTGTGAATAGTTTTGATGGGTTAAATCATTATCTCTTCTAAGCATCATACAACTTGTCTTGAAAATGGTTTTGGGAGGATAAAGAGACGAACATTTATCACTTTGGAAAACGGCCTATATATATATATGGTGTTATGGAGTATTGATTAAGATTCCTCCTATCAAGGGCAAATTTGGGATTTGGTTATTGAACTAGAGAATGGTTGATTTGATATACCTATATAGGTTGCATAAGACGTGTGAGTATGTATGATGTGCATTTAGGGGATAGATAATGTATATTTTGAGTAAATGGCTTACGGGGTGGATAATTTTCTTAATAGGTATTAACAAGTTTGATTAGAGATCGGGCGAGTGAGGATCGTCTTCTGGCTGGCTTGTCAGGTGAGTATGATCTTTTATTTTATGTGCATTATGTGTTATGACAATGTTAAAATGTGGTTTGCTGTGGGTGAAATGTAAAGTATATTGAATATAGAAAAATTCGTATGTTTGATACGGAGTAAATTATGAGGCGTACGAAATTAGTGTATATATATGTATGGGAGTATGTTGATGCTTGTAGATAGATATCTATATGCTATGGGGTTTTTATGATCAGATATCTGTATGTGAATGTATATGTATGTGTGATGTGTGATCTTATGACTAATGTGAAAAGATGGGAAGCATGGTGTGTAGATACGTTTGATATGACAATGTGCTGTGATAACATGATGAAACGATGATATGGTGTAGGTGTGATATGTGGGTGATAAATTGGAAATTTTATGTGATATTGTGCTGTGAAATGGGTATGATGTGTGTGTGACGTGTGGGTGGGAAATGAAAATTTTATATGATATCAGTGAGATTAATGACTTGTGTATGTTTATGAATTTCATGGAGATTACATGCTTTCTTGTTATGTTATAAAAAGGAGTTACATTTGTATATGGAGATATATATATGTATATATATGCCTGGAGAAATGTTATAGAAGGAGATATATTTATTTGTGGAGTTGTATTATAAAGGGGAGATATACATATGGAGAGATATTATAAAGGAGATATATTATAAATGAATATATGGAGGTATTTTATTAAAGGAGTTGTTATAATAAAGGAGTTATTATAAAGGAGTTCTATTATAAAAGAGTTATATTGAAGGAGTTGTTATATTAAAGGAGTTATTTTAAAGGAGTTATATTTATTGCCCCAAATTATATTTGGGGAACAGGAGTTATATATGTATTAATATTGCCCCAAATTTTATATTTGGGGAACAGGAGTTATATTGTGAAGGAGTATATAATAAAGGAGATATGTATATGTACATAAAGGAGAATTAAATATTGCAGTGCCGCACAATCTCCCAGGGGTTTGGGCTAGACCCCACAGGCCCGAGATACACCCGGGAACAGGAGTTATATATTGCCCCAAATTATATTTGGGGAACAGGAGTTATATATATATATATTAATATTGCCCCAAATTTTATATTTGGGGATCAGGAGTTATATATTGCCCCAAACTATGTTTGGGGATCAGGAGTTCCCTCGCTGGTATAGGGCCAGGAGGAAGACGTAGCCTCGGACGTGTAAGACTCTGTGTGAGCATCGATCCGCGTGTTATATTTTACTTTTGACTAGCCTTTTGGCTTTAGTCTTGGTTGGACAAGCGCGCAACCGTACTTTCAATCCAGCCCACAAATGGTAGATACTTAGGACACCTGGATCTGGGTGATGTGGTGGGTTAGCGGGATTGAAATGTACGGGATGGGAGGCACAGAGATCCCTGTGTTGTACGAGGAGGTCAGTTGTGTGGGCACTGAAAAGGAGAAAATATAAAGGTGTATATGTGTATTGAAAGAATGTATGTATATATAAAGCTATTGATGATATGATATAGTATGGAGATTAGTTATATTATGGGAGATGTGAATATACTACGGAAGATATATATGTATATATTGGCACTTGGTTTGAGATGAGATGTGATATTACCCAGACTATGTGTTTGGGGTGCGGTGAGTAGTACCCAAGCTATCGGCCTTGGGGTGTGATATGTGATGGCCCAAACTGTGTTTGGGATATGGAGTATATGGTGATGAGAATAAAAGTGAAGATAATGACATTCTGTGTTATAAAAGATATGTTAATGATGTGAGGAAATGCAAGTAAATTGCCATGTGTGCTGAGATGTTATGGTTGTGTTATAAGACATGGATTAATATGATATTAGGAGAAGCGATGCACATGTTTATGAGGTGATACGTGATATAATACAATAAGATAAATATCTGTATCATGAGGTTGGTAATGAAAATGGTAATGAAAGAAAGTATGCTGTGTTATAAGTTGGTGTGCCTTGGAATTGTGACTAGGAACTACCTGCCTGCTATTTCGGAGGAAATAGTGGGAACTACCTGCCTAGGCACAATTTTCAGGATGAAGGAGTGAGTTGGTGAAATGCTAGTTGTATTGTGTGATGGAAATGAAGAGTAAAGTATGATAAAATGAGAATGAGTAGGAAAATAAGTAGTGTGATGGAATTTGGATGAAAAGTAGATAGTTGTAATTTATAATGAGAGTGAAGTGATGCATGGCGAGACACCATGATATGTGTTATAAGAAATGAATGATTGTGATGAGGGTGATATGAGGATATACGATGAAAATAAATAAGATGATTTAAAGTGGTAAGAATGTGAAGTAAGGTTATGAGGTAAGTAGGAAAGAATATGCGTCGTATGTATAAATGAAAATGAATGATAAATGAAATACGTGGTTGAATAGTGTGAAGAAACTAAGGTAGTGACATTATGTGATTATTTGTGAAAATAAAGAAATGATGAGGTGATGATAATTGTGAAAAGATTAGTTTTTGTGGTGGAGAATTCAAAATGAAAGGTAAGGTAATGTGGGTTGACAGGTTGCTTGTGATTGAGTGTGAATTGATGGAGTTGTAGGTACATATTTATATATATACACAGTTACATGTTAATATGATGCATATAGTGAAGTGATGGTTTTATTCAGATGGTTACAGTTTGGCGGAATCCTTTGATATAAATTCATATGTATGGCGTTTTTATGCGAATTTAAGGTTGAATCTATTATATTGATATTCGTAAGTTTAAGTTGGTTTCTTTTTATAATTTAATTGATTTATGAGTTTAGTAAATTATACTCACACCAGAAATGGCTAACCTCTTAGTGTTTGGGGGGTTAGGGGAGTCAGAGGACTACCCTAGATCCCCTATTGTTACAGGTTCCCATCAGTGCAGAGAGGAGGCGTAGTTTGCAGGGTGAGGATTTATTTTAAAAAAAGGTTTTGTATTAATTAGTTAGAATGAGAGGTGATTTTATGTTTTAAATTGCATTATGGATGTATAAGTATGTAAATGATGATGGTGAGCATAGTATGGAGTAGTATGTGGTGGTTGTGACCCGTACCCACCTTGTTGTGGTGTACCGGGCTCTGTGGTAGGTTTTACAAAGCTTTTTCTAAAATTTTACCTCGTTTTCAAAGAAATTTATGGTTTTTATTTGATATTTGATAATCCGTTATGAGTTTGGCCCCCAGAGCATTATATATTATTGCCTGTATGTTTCTGCTCATTTTGGCTTGGGGAGCCCGTAAATTTATTGTATATTTTGTGAGCTACGGAATTTTGAGCAGAATTCCATAAGCTTTTTGTGTTTCGGGGCAAAATTTACAGGGGAGACTTTGCCAAAATTTTTCCTGAAATATAACTTTCTTAGTTTATGATTAAAGTGATATAGAAATTGAAAGATTTGAGTTTGGAGTCAAAAAAAAAAATTTGGGGCGTTACAGTTTGACTGCCACTATTATGTAGTGGCTGCTCATCCCCATGGCTCTCGTTGCCATCATTTATGTTTATCCTTTTTTAACGCTTCGGCATGTTGTACCTGTCAAGGATTCAATAACTTCATTAGAGATGCAAATTTAATTAATAACATGTTTATAATAACTATCATAAAATTTGTACTTTAGTAGGATTAACAAACCAACATAATTATAAAAAAATTAAAAAAATTAAATTTGTAACAAATTCAATTAAAATGATAGTTTGATTCAAATGACACTAAGCATAGTTTAATGTAAATAACACCAAGCAGTAGAAAATAGAAAGATAATTAAACCGGTGTATTAAAATTCACATTCAACATGATCGGAATTACAGACATAATATAACAACAAGATTTAAGACACGAAAATTACAGACATATAATATTGAGATTGAAAATCAAGTAAACTACAATACGACATCTTCCAATACATCGCCCTCTTCTCCATCCTTACGGAGCCAAGTCCCGCAAATTCCACTGTCGGTTGTGTTTACATCAAACATAGGAAACTCAGAAGCAATGTAACTGTTCATGACTTCACCGTCTTCATCTTCTGAAGTATCGCCCAGTTGGAATACATCTCTTGGTTGCATAGCGAGAGCCACATACGATTTTGGCAGGGTTGGATCTTCAATGTAGAACACTTGTTGCACTTGGGATGGAAACACAAATTGCTCATGGCTAATGTGTGTACCGATGTGAATCAATTTTGAGAAGTTTACAACTGTGAAGCCTAACTTATCCTTGTTGTTAGCAAAATTCCTATCAAACTCAGCCCAATCCCCATGAAATAAGACAACACGGAAATGAACAAAATAATTCAACTCAATGATATCCGTGAGCACTCCATAGTAGTCGAGATCTCCATCTACAGGCCTCGTGTCCGATTTGGAAGCATAACTTCTAGTCTTAGACGTCACTACCATTCCACTATTTTGAGACTTCAAATTACATTCACGATCCTTAGTACGAAATCTAAAACCATTGAATATGTATCCTCCGAATCTTTTGACCATCTTATAGAGACCTTTGGCAGGTACTTGTATTTCAGATGACACACCTTCAGGACCCAAAGAATGTACCTATTAATTTTGCGCAAATCGTATCAGCATCATAGAAAATGTAGATATAATGAAGATTAACTTGCATAACTGTAATTCACCTACATGAGATTCAAACTACTTATGAAATTTTTCATTCATCAACTTGTATTGTTCACATGGTGGTAGTCTTCTTGGTCTAGCCCTTCGTTTGATGCCCCTGACAAATTCGCTAAAAAACAAGCAATTGAAATAAGGAATAACAAAAGTAAGTTAATATCGAACTCCGCGGTTTTCACTATATTCGATTTAAATTCAAAAGCAACTTACTTTCGAAATGGTTCCACTGATGCATGGTGGTCTAGCACATATCGATGTGCCTGTTCCCACGTTAAGTTATCTAGCTCAAATGCATCAACTTTACCAACAGTAGTACCAGCGGTATCAAAAAGATATTGAGCACCATCAAGGTTGGAAATGTCTGGATTTCTACGTGGTCTACTCAAAGATGTCTCTACACCCGGCAAATACCTGGAACAAAAATGTGAACACTCCTCTGATAGATATCCCTGAGCTATTGACCCTTCAGGATATGCTCTATTTTTAACATAACCCTTTAGCCAATATAGGTACCTGAACATGTACAATTAATGAATTAGAGCAGATTAGGGGACTAAAAGAAATGAGCTTTTCAAAATTCAATTTTGTAAGATGAATGAATTCTTTTACCTCTCAATGGGGTACATCCACCGATAGTGAACAGGGCCGCCGATCTGGCTTCACCAGCAAGGTGGATTATCAAGTGAATCATTATAGTGAAGAACGATGGAGGAAATATCATCTCCATTTTACTAAGTGTCAATGCCGCCCGCTGCTCCAATTGGTTAATATCTTCAACACAAAGCATTCTTGAGCAAATACCTTTATATATGCTACAAAGATCTTTCAGGACAGTAATGACTTGCTTACACATTGAAGACCTTAAGGCCACAGGAAGGAGATCCTGCATTAGGATGTGGTAGTCGTGTGACTTTAGACCCTGAAGCCTCTTCTCTTTAAAGTTGACACATCTTGCTATGTTAGAAGAATAGCCATCAGGAACTTTAAGTTCCAGTAGTACTTTGCATAACAATTCCAACTCCGATTTTGACATTGAATAGATTGCAGGAGGTAGGAGTACTTTCCCGTTCGGTAATTCTTCTGGGTGCAACTCATGTCGGATGCCCATTGACTTCAAATCAAGTCGGCTCTTGAGATTGTCCTTTGTCTTCCGGTCATCTCCCATAACTATTCCTATACAATTTTCACCAATATTTTTTCCGATATGCATCACATCTAAATTATGTCGCAATAAGTTGAATTCCCAATACGGCAACTTGAAGAAAATACTCTTCTTCTTCCATGCACCTAAACTCGTCATGTTCTGATCCTCATCTTCACCACATAGATCGGTCTCCTCACCTTGCTCCGGCCTTGCCCTTTTCTTGCCCTTTTTGCTGACTTGTGGTTCTTTTCCATATTTGAACTGATGACCATCTACCCGCCTCAAAATATCTGAACCAGAAGAAGATCCAGGAGCATGTTCCCACTCGTCGGTACCATCAAATGTCGCTGTCTCTGCCCGAAATATATGTGTGTCAGGCAACCATCTTCTATGACCCATATAGCAAAACTTTCAGCCATTGTACAACCACCTTGAACTAGTTTGGTCAGCACAACATGGACATGCATAACGTCCTTTAGTACTATATCCAGATAAATTTGCATATGCTGGAAAATCATTGATTGTCCAAGACAACACGGCCCGAAGAGAAAATGTTTCTTTAGCCACAGCATCATAGGTTGGAACACCCACACACAATTTCTGAAGTTCATCTATTAACGGTTGTAGGTACACATCTATATCATTTCCAGGACCTTTCGGTCCAGGAACTATCATGGACAAAATAAATGAGGACTGCTTCATGCATTTCCAAGGCGGCAAATTGTATGGTATTAACACAACCGGCCATATGCTGTATGTACTACTCATTTGCCTGAAAGGGTTGAAACCATCACTAGCTAGTCCAAGTCTCATATTCCGAGGATCTTCCGCAAAATCAGGATATCTTTCATCAAATTTTTTCCAAGATTGAGAATCGGCAGGATGTCTAAGAATCTCATCATTAGTGCGACCTTCAACATACCATTTCATATCAGAAGAAGTTTTCGTAGACATAAACAACCTTTGTAGCCTAGGAATCAGAGGAAAGTAACACAGTATTTTGGCAGGCTTCTTTTTCCTACTTCGCTTAGTAGATCCACTGGCTCCCTCGTCTTGATTTGGTCTTTCTGTCCATTTCGAAGAACCACACACTTCGTAATTCTCCAGACTTTCCTTACCTCTCGTGAAAAGCATACAGTCATTTGGACATGTTGCTATCTTCTCATACCCTAGATCGAAAGAACTTAGGAATTTTTTGATTTTATAGGCTGAGTTTGGAATACAGATTTCAGGAAATGCTTCATTCAACAATTCAAGTAGCATAGTGAAAGACTTAGCAGACCACCCGTTTAAATATTTAATCTGAAATAGTCTGACAATGAATGACAATTTAGAGAATTTGGTGCAATCGCGGTACAACGGAGTACTAGCATCTTCAAGTAACTTAGCGAAAGATTCTTGCTGCTTATTATTTTCAGGGGCGGGGCCAGGCATTTCCTCGTCTACCCACCACCAATGTGTGATGTTTCTGTTGACTCGTTGTGAACTTGGGTTGTTGGGTTATTGGTGTGAAAAGGAATATTATGAATCCCCATGGCATCTTGCAACAAAGCATGCATCTCATCGGAAACGCTTAAGTCTTCATTCACTAAGGGCTCATCTTCATTTTCTAATACAACCAGACGAACAGGAGCTGACGTATGATCCTCTCCATGACAAAACCACCTTGTGTACCCTTGAAGAAAATCGTTGACAACCAAGTGTGTATGTACTACGTCACATGTCCTCAAATTACAATTTGTACACTGGAGGCATGGACAAAGGATTAGGTTGGGATCACGGGAATGTCATTTGGCAAAGATAATAAAATCTTTAATACCATCACGGTACTCCTTGGATAATCGTGGTTTACTAATCCAACTTCTATCCATTATAACAATAGCACACAATCTGAAATTAAAATTTGATATATTAAATAGTAATAACAGTAAAAGGCATTTTGTATATTTAATTTCACCTTTTTGAAAACCATCCCTAGCTGCAAATAAATAAACGATATAACAATTAACTGTAAAATAAAGAAATTGTGGTTCCAAAAAATGTACAAAAAAAAAATTAAATCTTAACACAATCTACTCTATTCACATAATCCTAAACTAGCTTTTGTGGAAATTATCACAACCACCTTAGTGGTATTTTATCGCACACCCTGTGTTCGAGTGTAATATCAATTCGACTATAGTCTCCACTGTATTTGGCTTTCCGTTCAAGGAGATGATGATGGTAAAGGGTATTTGCTGAGGAAGAGGAATCGGACGAATAATGAGGACGTCGTGCTGTAAATACGGTAACAAGAAGATCTGATGACTCATGAACTATTCTATTCATGGCTACTAATAATCACTTACTTATCTCATAATAATAATAATAATAATAATAATAATAATAATAATAATAATAATAATAATAATAATAATAATAATAATAATACAAAACAAAAGAAACTAGTATGGCTACTAATATGTTTCTCTATTAATTCTTCATCCCAACTAAATCATTGATGTTTGTAGCGCCAAAAGAAACCTGCACAAGGTTTGTTCAGCCCAATTCTTGTACAGATTTGGAGGATTTTGGTAAAAAAACATGCTAAGATGACAATCAGATGCATGAAATCAGCTTCTTGAACAGTAAAAGAAAAATGATAATTTTCAGTATCTAAGCATATATTTTTCTCTATTAATTCTTCATCCCAACTAAATCATGATGTTTGTGGCTCCAAAAGAAACCTCCACAAGGTTTGTTCAACCCAATTCTTGTACAGATTTGGACAATTTTGGTATACATACAGCATCCTTAGTTCACAGTGAACCCATTTTGTTAAAAAAAACATACCAAGATGGCAATCAGATGCATGAAATCAGCTTCTTTAACAGTAAAAGAAAATAAAAATTTCCAGTATCTAAGCATATATTTTTCTCTATTAATTCTTCATCCCAACTAAACCATTCATGTTTGTGGCTCCAAAACAAACCTCCACAAGGTTTGTTCAGCCCAATTCTTGTACAGATTTGGAGGATTTTGGTATACATACAGCATCCTTAGTTCACAGTGAACCCATTTTGGTTAAAAAAACATGCCAAGATGACAATCAGATGCATGAAATCAGCTTCTTTAACAGTAAAAGAAAATAAAAATTTCCACTATCTAAGCATATATTTTTCTATTAATTCTTCATCCCAACTAAACCATTCATGTTCGTGGCTCCCAAAGAAACCTGCACAAGGTGCGTTCGGCCCAATTCTTGTACAGATTTGGAGGATTTTGGTATACAGCTAGCATCCTTAGTTCACAGTTAACCCATTTTGGTTAAAAAAAACATGCTAAGATGACAATCAGATGCATGATTTCAGCATCTTTGAGTTTGAAAAAGAAGGGAAATCGAGAGATGTTACCGAAGAGAGAGAGAGAGAGCGGGGCGACGAGTGGGGCGACGACGCGGGGGCGTAGGAGATAGAGAGAGAGCGGGGCGACGAGCCTCCAAATAGAGAGAGAGCGGGTTTCCGATCACAAATTCACCTCCAAATAGAGAAAGGGAGGAGGGAAAACGAAAATGACGAAGGGACGAAGGGACGATGATGAAGGGTCGGGTGCTGTCGAAGATGACGAAGGGGCGGAGGCAAAGCGCGCGAAGTAGAGCGAGGAAGGAGGGAAAACGAAGGCGCCCCTTTTTTTTGGGGGTTTGGGAAATTGGCGAGCGAAAGATTAGGGTTCGTGGGATTTATTTCAGCTAATTCACCGGCATTTTAATAAGAAACGCCGGTAAATGTATCGGTATATTCACCGGCGTTTCTTATTAAAACGCCGGTGAATGATACACTTCACCGGTGTTGTTAAATAAAACGCTGGTGAATACGCAGATTGCCCGGCGGTTTAAAGCGACCGCAGGTGTATAACCATCCCATCTGTCGCGCCATTCCTAGTCGCTCCCTACCCCGGCGCTACTGGTAAAACACCGGATAATATACGCCGGTAAATCGAGTCTGTTTTGTAGTGTGGTGCGGAGCGATGGCGGGAGCGACGACGACGGGCGGCGCGAAGTCGGGAGGGGACACAGGCCGAGAGGGGGTTGCGCTGTGGCTATGGTTGCTGTTGTCGACAGAAGGAGAAGGGGAGGAGAGGGGCGCGCTGTCGTGGCTAGCGTCATGGAGGCAGGACGACAGGGGGGGTTGCGAAGGCGCCGGAAATGGGATCACGACGGGGGAGAAGGTCGGGAGATAGGGTAGGAAGAGAGATGAGAGAGAGAGACTAGATCGAGACGAGGGGAGAGAGAGAGAGTAAGAGCGGGACAGAGATAGATACAGTGAGAAAGAGAGAGAGAACGGGTTGATTTTGGGGAAAAAGAAAGAGAGTGTGTGAGTTTTGAATTTGTGGAGTTTGAAATTTTGGGCGGGAAAATATATTTTGTGAGAGTAGATCTGGTCCCTTGATTTTAGGAGAGATTGAATGTGAGCCACTTGATAGCTTTCATTGTAATTTATTATATAGATATGAAATAATTTATTATAATAAACATATTTAATTCTATACATATATATAATAACATATAATAATTATAATAATATATATGTAATAATAATCTATTATAATTATATATTAAACAATTTATTACAATAATAATAAATTATATAATATTATATATAATACTATATAATAGTAATATATAATAATAATAATAATATATTATAATAATAATAGATTATTATAATAGTATATATGAAAAAATAATATATATTATAATAATGGTATATATATATATATATATATATATATATATATATATATATATATATATATATATATATATATATATAATTATTATTATTATTATTATTATTATTATTATTATTATTATTATTATTTTTATTACTATTATTATTATTATTATTATTAGATATATAAAGAAATAATAATAATAATAATAATAATAATATATTATAAATATATATATAACAATATATTATAATAATAGTATATAAAATAATATATAATAGTAATATATAATAATAATATATATTATTATAATAATAGAATATTATAATAGCATAAATAAAATAGTATATATGAAATAATAATGTATATTATAATAATAGTATATATATATATATATATATAATAATAATAATAATAATAATAATAATAATAATAATAATAATAATAATATATAAATATATTTACAGAGAGGATGTGAAAAAACAGAAAATAGTTGAAGTGGAGTTTTGTGAAAATTGATTTCACAAAACAAACTAACCAAACGAGTTTTGGGGTTTTGGAAAAAAAAAGAAAAAAACAACAAACCAAACAGTCCCTTATCCTTTTAGTCACTTTCTATCTATTTTTCTTCAATTCAATTTATTTGAGAAAAAGAGAGAGTTGTTACAAATGTCTGCTCACTAATAAATTGACATGAGAGAAAGGAGTGAAGTGAGAGGAGAGCAAAGCGAAATTGGAGTCAAAAGTGTGTTTGTTACTGCCTGAAGGATGGCAGTCGACTTCCAACAGTGGCGATCGACCGCAAACCCTCTGGTTGATCTCGACCTGGATGCAGTCAACTGCCACCTTGGGCATTTGACTGCAAGGGACGGCTGGCAAATTTTTTTAAACCGAATCTTTAAGGTTTGTTGAGCCTAAGTTTGATCTTCAAGTTATAATCATACGGCTCTTCTTCTAAAAGTATATCTTCTGACTTATTGGGCGGTGAAAAATGAAGACTACAACCTAGAGTTTCTGGACCGCTATAAATATAAATTGTCGTCTCCATGAGAGGTGAGTACTTTATATGAAAGTTTCCATTGTAAACAATAAATTATATTCTAGTAAAGTATGAGAGGAAGACAGATTTTTTATGAGAGTATTCTAACCTCTTGTATTATTCTCTCTAGTTAAACAATATGTTTGATTATTCCTCCATTGTCCAAAAAATGAGTGTAGTAGATGATGAGGATACTAAGATCGATGTGTGGTAAAATCAGAAAAGATAGAATTAGAAACAAACATATACGAAACATGCTAAAGATAGCTCTTACCTAAGATAAGTTATGAGAAAATCATCTCAGGTGCTTTGGACATGTCACACGTAAACCTAGTAGTGCCCCGTTAGAAAGCGTGATTTGTTAAGTATTGAGGTTAGAGTTAGGGATAGGGGAAGAAAACATAAACTTACTTGGATAAAAACGGTGAGAAAATATAAGATAGCTTGTGATCTTATAGAGGATATTGCTCTAAACTGAGCAGAATGGAAAACAAGAATTCATGTAGCCGATCCCAACTAGTTGGAAAAAAGGCTTTGTTGTTGTTGTATTTAATTCGTCAAACTGGAACCTATTGTGCATTGGTGCGTTCAGAGTGGTCTACATTCTTTCTTGGTTATTCATCATGATTGGTTGTCACCTCTCTCTACTGCGCTAAATCGCCGTATTTCTGCAACATATAATCTCTGTATTGCAATGAAATCGTTTGTCATGAAATAATTCTTTACATAATATATACAAGTACTTCTTTTGATATACACGATCCATGGCGTTGAGTCAATCTAAATTACTGTTTTTGGTGCGGATGTTTTAGAATTTGATCCCTCAATCAGTCAATTGATGATATTGAGTCAATTGATGAGTATTTATGATTTAGAGCCACAAATTACAATATTTAATCACTCATCACTTAACCGCCATAGTCGAAACATTCAATCTTCTGTGGAGACAAACATTAGTGGGTTGCAGTATCTGAGGATTTCCAAAGGAGTCTCTTCTAGCATAACAAGTTGCTACAGCAGGTACAACCTGCACTTTTGTCAGATAAAATAAGGGGCCAAAAATATTTATATGTAAATTAATGGGCATAGTTATACTGGACCGAACGGCCCACATACTATCTGAGCCCAAATTAAGTCAAAATTGATATTATGTTTACCTTGGCTTGAGCTATTCATTCTTATGTCTCAAACTTAAAAATGGCCTTAAAGATTTCGGCTATTGAATGGATTCTGATTTTATGGGCCACATTTTCATATATATATTTCATTTACATAATTGATTTGATATGATTATTATTATTATTATTTTTTATCAATTAGAATTTTGGTGTCTATTTAATTTTCTACTCAGTAATTTATAAAAGATTCATGATTTGCTTTTAGAGTGAAAATAGAAATTTTAGTTATTATGAATTACTAAAGTAATATGGTCTTTACTAAAAATGATTTTGTCAACTGATTGTATATGTATCTAATTTAGAGTGACTTTTTAATTACAATTAAGTGATAACTTGCTGCAAATCATGATAAATAAATCATGATAAATAAACATCCAAACACCAATGCATGTGAGAGTAAAGTCGCAAGGCATAAGGAACATAAGATTCAAACAAGTGTTACCTTATACAAATTGCACAGTCTAAAATAGTTTTGAGAGACTTATAAAATTATATATAACTCTAAAAAAGCGTGAGAAAATTGGAAGAAACTTATGAATATCATCCCTACCGTAATTACTGAAATCTTCATTATCATTCCCAAATAAGCAGATAGTTCACTGAATCATTGTCAAACCATAATGTTATCCAATTGAATAATACTGAAGTTAAAAATGCATGCAATGAAAAGATTTTATAAATTCAACCAATTTATGTTAACATGTAACTTTTATAACATCATTAATATTTAGTTATACATTATAAATCATGCATTATAGCATATGTTAGGATAAAGATGATAGACTAAGAAAATGATATATAAATAATTTGATGAATTGTGTTCGCTTAATAATCGAATTCTAAGTTAGGGGATAAGGGTGGGTTTGGGAAGAAACGTGAGATTTTGTGAGATTGAGAAAGTATGAAGGGAAGAGACTTATTTAAGGAATTGAGATTTTTTTAAAAATAAAATTGTGAGTAATGCACGTGTTAGTTAATAGGAATTTCTACTTTTTCTCTCATTTCTCTATTTCAAAATAGAGATAGGAAATAGAGGGTAGACGCTCTCTCCTATTAGTATAAGATATAGATATAATTACAAAATCCAAATCCATCAGCAATTCAGCATATATTATGTTTTTAACCTTGATGTGTTATAATTGTTAGTATATCATTCTAGTACAATAAAGTCATTCAGTTTCGATATTATTTATGATATATATATATATATATATATATATATATATATATATATATATATATAGGGAAAGGCTCCGTTGCACACTGGGCTAGTGTGCAAGCTCGTGAGCACTCACTGTGGGCCGTCCGATTCGATTTGGAGATCAAGATCATAATCCAGCGGTTGAGAAGCATTCCGCTGCTCTGCCTAATATGGGGGGGGGGGGGGGGGGTATAATCGTAATTTCCCTCCCCCCCCCCACTCTCTACCTCACTCTGGCCCTCTCTCTCCCGCTCATCTCTTTCGACTTTGGCGAAAAAGAGAATAACCCAAACCCTAGCTCATCTGCTCCAACTCCCGATCAATCGCTCATCTGCTCCAACTCCAGCCTTGGTTTCTCTAACGTCGATCGCTCATCTGCTCTCTCTCCCGCTCATCTCAAACCCTAGCTGCGAAACCCTAAAGAAAAAACCCTAGCCCCCTTTTCCCCGATAGCTCAGCTGCTCTCCCCCTTCGCGTGTCGAACCCGTTCTTGAGGCTCATTTCCTATTGGAATCGAAGGCACCCAATCATCAGTGAAGGTATTTTTTTTTTTATTTTTTTTTTTCATAAATTTTTTTTTGGTGATTTTTTTTGTGAGAATAGCTCGAAGATACAAAGAAATTAGTAAACTTTCTTTGTATCTTTATTTCAATTTTATTTCTTGGCCGTGTTTGAGAAATCAAAAAATAACTTTAAAACATTTTAAGATAGTCATAAATCAATCAATTGAAAAATGAGAGGCTCAATCAACTACCATTAAGAACACGTTTCATACAGGTGGAAATGAATAACAATGTAATCTTTGCTAATGGCGAAGTTAGAATTAATTGAGGATTTTGTGGACCTACCCACCAAAGTTTCCAACTCAAATTTGTGTTCTCTGATCTTCTTAATTTTTTACTAATTAATTAACTAAAAAGAGCATTGCTTTGGCATAATAATAGTCTAACATTTTGGATTACTATAAGAAATGATTGATTATCCTGAAGTTAATGAGATACTGCCAATGAATGTGACAAAACTTGGTTTAGTCTGATAAACAACCGGGTTCTAAATTAAAATGCAAGTATTGTATTTATACAATTTAATTAGTTAATCAATGATTTATTTAGGAAAAATGATATTTGAACAACCATTTCAAATAATTAGGATAGCTAACTTAAACGAATCAATGAATCAGAGGTCCTACTATATATGAATTTTTTTGGTGAATTTTTTTGCTAATGTCAAATTTTTTTCGTTAATTGCTACTGTTGAAATAAATTGCTACTGAGATTGAATAACATTTCTTTTTTGGTACAAGTATGGAATCAGAGGTCGACGAAGATGATGTGAATTCATCTACGGACAATAGTTCCGAGGAATCTCATGATAGTATCAACTGAGGGAAGTATTTCATTTCTAATCATTTTTGGTAACTATTGATATCCTACTTTTATTTTTGAGTACGGGATGAATTGATAGGCAGTGATGAATTTATTTTCTTGTTTACCAACACTATATACATAAAGATGTATTTGCTCTCCGTACACATCTTAGTGGCTTTGGCCTTGGCTGATACTTACAGCAGTTAATTTCACTTTTACCTTGCTTCGACTTTGGTCTTGGCTTTCTGGTTACCTGGCTTTGGCTGTGGCTATCTGGTTACCTGGATTTGGGTTTGGCTTCGGGTAATGTGCACAATCAGATCGAACGGGCTTGCACACTGGGCTAGTGTGCAAAGGATCCTTTCCCTATTTTGCACACTGGGCTAGTGTGCAAAGGATCCTTTCCCTATTTTGCATATAGATTCCTAACTGATCTTTGGTTGATTTTGCTTGAACTTATACCTGCTCATTTCAACATTGTTAGTGACCAAATTTAATTGCAATTTTATTTTGTTTTGGATTCACTGGTTGAAATTTGGCTAACATGAATTACGGATGTATTTAATTGCAATTGTGGTACCACATGATTGGGATTGGGATTGTGATTGTTAGGCGTCAATTTTGGCGTGGCAGTGCAACTGCAGCCGAATGTGACTACAACATCACAGTTTCATGAATTGAAGTTATTTCTGAGCCTACTTAAATTCATTTCATGAAAACAATCATCCTGTACTTTACAATTACTCTATGGTATCTAATAAATCTTTATAATGTTGCTTCTTGAATTCTGATGCCACTGATGCTGCAGATGATTAGAATGCCACTGATGCTGCAGATGCTGCTGATGCCACTGATGCTGCAGATGCTGCTGATGCTGATGAAGATGCTGCTGATGATGCCACTGCTGCAAGTTCATAACTGCTGCTGATGAAGATGCTGCTGATGATGCCACTGCTGCAGATGCTGCTGATGAAGCCATCAATGAGGCGGTTTGAATAGAGCCGTCAATTTTTGTAATTTTTGTTGCTAGTCTCATTTCTTCCATCCTACACTGATACTACTTAGTTCTGAAGGTGCAGGGATTGTTTCTGGCTTGCTAATAAAATTCTGTAGTTATGAACTTGCAGGTATCTGTTTGCGAATTATGTTTGTAATTTCATTGAGTGTTTGTTGATTGATTTGATTGGTTGTTCAAACAGTAAAGATTGATATTTACATATACTAGTTTTGATTTTGATTCCTGGAGATCATGCCCCTTTGGATTTGGCTTAGCTCATTTTGGTTTAATGTGTTATAAAATTAGATACAGATATGCTTCAGTTCTTTATTTTGATGAGCAAATAAGTTGATGGGATTAGCTTTGTGTGAATCATGTTTTGCTAGAAATGTTTATGCTATCAGTTAATCTATTAGTTTATATATGCATGATCATGTATTAAGCTAACTTGAAGTTTTCAGATGCGCAGCTCAAGTCTGTCGAAGAAACTTGATCTGTCGTTCATTAATTATCTGATAAGAAGATAGATAAATTTGTATTCATGGGATTTATTGTCAGATTTCTTTTAGTTGTTTCCAATTTGTGAGTCAGTACAAGTTTCTGCAAAGTTTATGATCCACTGAACGATCGAACAATTCCCCACAGATGTTTCAAAATTGACGGGTCGACATGTTTTCTGAACAAAAATCATATGTTTTCTGGAAATGGTTTGAATAGAGCCGTCAATGAGGCGGCAATTACAAAAATTTACAATCCAAGTTTCCCTTTGTTTTTTTAGTTGCAACTCGAAAGAAGAAATAGTAATTTTTCCAACCACTCCTAATTTTACACCAACAATAAATTCCGATACTTACACCATCAAAGGAATTCATGAATTACAGCTTGGTTAAAAAATTCTTGGCTGATACTTGGAATTGACCTTGGTTGTTTCTTACTACATCATAATTTCATGCTCATAGAAACAACGCTCAAACAGAAACTACATCAGAATTTCTTACTACGTAAGAATCAGCCACAGAGCTCAAACAACACAAACAACGCTCAAATAAAAAAGCTCGAACATTAACAGAGCTTAGAATATTTTCTGAAACAGCAAATATAGAGCTGAAATAGCCTGAAAACAACAAAACTTAATTACACTTGCATCTTTCAGAATTTTTACTAAACATTTCCGAATCCACAATCAAACTCTCATCATTTCTCAAACAATTCCGAAGTATTTCACAAATTTCCATCATGTTCAATAGAAGATCTAAATTAAGAAAATTACATGACATATTAGAAAGCCAGACAACATTAGACAACATTACATTCCATTGTGAGCAACCTTCACCTAAGTCCATACCTGTACCAAAATTGAAATGTTATTCAATCTCATTAGCAATTTATTTCAACAATAGCAATTAACTCAAAAAATTTGACATTAGCAAATTCGACGGTAGCAACAACATCGAAAGTAGCAAGATCGAAAGTAGCAATTTGTGCAGAAAAAAATTAACCAACAACAAAAAAAACAAAAAAAAACCCAAAAAATTAAAAAAAAATTAAAAAAAAAAGTTACCTTCAGTGAATTCCTTCGATTCGAGAAAGATAAGAGCCTCAAGAACGGGATCGGCACACAAAGGGGGAGAGCAGCTGAGCTATCGGGGAAAAGGGGGCTAGGGTTTTTTCTTTAGGGTTTCGCAGCTAGGGTTTGAGATGAGCGGGAGAGAGAGCAGATGAGCGATCGACGTTAGAGAAACGAAGGCTAGAGTTGGAGCAGATGAGCGATCGATCGGGAGTTGGAGCAGATGAGCTAGGGTTTGGGTTATTTTCTTTTTCGCCAAAGTCGGAAGAGATGAGCGGGAGAGAGAGGGCCAGAGTGAGGTAGAGAGTGGGGGGGGGAGGGAAATTACGATTATACCCCCCCCCCCCCATATTAGGCAGAGCAGCGGAATGCTTCTCAACCGCTGGATTATGATCTTGATCTCCAAATCGAATCGGACGGCCCACAGCGAGTGCTCACGAGCTTGCACACTAGCCCAGTGTGCAACGGAGCCTTTCCCTATATATATATATATATATATATATATATATATATATATATATATATATGGAAAAAGGGGTATGAACAACTTGCTCATTTGGTAAATAAGCAATTGATGATATGGCATGCATGTGATTGGAAAATCCTTAAAAGGGTTAGTTGTCCAATGTATCACATGCATGCTACATAATCACTTGCTTATTTACTAAAGAGTAATGCTACATCCACTACCAATTTCACTACATTTCTCTTCACTATCTTAGGTGGCACACGCCAATAGGTAGGGGAAGATAGAGTAGGTGGGGGGATTCTCCAATAGGAGTATGCCACCTAAGATAGTGAAGAAAATGGCAGTGAAATTGGTAGTGGCTAAAGCATTACTCTTTACTAAATGAGAAAGTTGTTCATATCTCTTTTAACCATATATATATATATATATATATATATATATATATATATATATATATATATATATATATATATATAATTTATTGAGAGAGTATGTCACCTAATAAATTACATTTGTAACCAAACAAACACGTGCATTGTAACTCAACAAATACGTGCAATGTACATGCATAACTAATATAAAGGAGGTCAGGAGGTCTTAGGTTCGATGTCAGACAACGTCGAAATTTTTTAAATATATATATATATATATATATATATATATATATATATATATATATATATATAAAGGCATGCATCGCACGTGTAAATTACTAGTCTACTATTTTAATGGGAGCGTTTGTCACCAAACAAACTCCATTTGTAACCAAACAAACACATGCATTGTAACCCAACAAACGCATGCAATGCACATACATAACTAACATAAAGGACTTCTTAGGTTCGATGTCAGACAACATCGAAATTATATATATATATATATAATCCCATTCGGTTGCTCAATACTTTCGGTGAGCACTCTTGAAATAAAGACCTTATGAAAAATTCAAACCACTCATATTGTTCTATATGCCTAAGATAGCCTAACAATAAAAATCAAGTAATTTGAAGTTCATTTGCCCATCCATCATGCTGTTATAATTTTCAGCCATACAATTTTGGGATGATGTAAATCATGAACAAATGAACTTCAAATTAATTGATTTTTTATTGTTAGGCTATCGTAGGCATATAGAAAAATAAGAGCATTTGGATTTGACATAGGTGCTCTATTCCGTGAGTACTCACGGAGTGCTCACCAAAGTAGTGAGCAACCGAAGATATATATATATATATATATATATATATATATATATATATATATATATATATATATATATATGATGGAGATGGATGGACAAATGAATTTCAAATGACTTGATTTGATATATTTAGACTAATTTAGACGTGTAGATCAATGTGAATGGTTCAGATTGTCGATATGAAGGCTGGAAGGTCAAGTGCACACGGAGGGTAGTGCACAATAGAATGGGACTCTCTCTATATATATAGACAAACCTTCTGTTGTGCACTAGCCATGGAGTGCACTCGGCCTTTGGGCCTACGTATCGACGATCCGAACCGTTCACATTGATCAACACATCTAAATTAGTCTAAATATATAAATTAAGTCATTTGAAAATCATTTACCCATCCATCATGTCATTACACAAAATATATATATATATATATATATATATATATATATATATATATATATATATATATATATAGGGTCTTCCATTGCAAACGGAGTGTAGCGTGCAAATGCACTACTAAGCCAGAAGTCATTGTTTGAAGCAACGACTTCACTATACCCAAGGACGTTGTTTCATATAACGGCTTCAGTGGTTTGCACTGTTTGCATGCTATATATACACACACACACACACACACACAAAAGCATTGTAGCATGCAAATAGTGCAAACCACTGAAGCCGTTATATGAAATAATGTCCTAGGAAATAATGAAGTCCTAGGAAATAATGTATATATATTTCCTAGGACATTATTTTATATAACGGCTTCAGTGGTTTGCACTATTTGCATGCTATATATATATATATATATATATATATATATATAAAGCTTCGGTTGTGTACTCCCTGGTGCACACAGCTGTGTGCACTCGCCCTCATCCGTCCGATCTACTCCTTCATCATGAATGCGATCTAATGGCTAGTAGAAGTCCTGTTCATTTCACTTAGGTTGAGGGTTATTTTGGTCATTTCCCTACCCCCATGTAAAATCCCTAAATCAGTCGCTTTCCTTCTCATCGCTCTCACGCTCTCCTTCTCATAGCTCTCATCGCCCCAAATCGAAACTCTAATCCACCTCTATGGAATTCCCCAATCAAAACCCTTTACCTCATTGAAATCCTCTACCTTTCTTAGGGTTGGCAACCGGATCGACTGGGTCGGGTCGGGTCGGACCCGCCTGGGTTGGAACCGAAGTTGGGCAGGTCCGGGTCGGGTCGGTTGGTTAACCGGGCCGGGCCGGGCCGAGCCGGGTTGGATTTGGAAAATGTCGACCCGCCCAACCCGTGAACCCATTCGGGTCCAACCCGGGTCGGGTCGGGTCGGGTCGCAGGTTGGCCCGTGTGTTTGATTTTTTTTTTTTTAACTTTTAAAAAATTTGTAGTAGTAGTAATAATAATAATAAGAATAATTAAAGAGTGAAATTGCTAAAACAAATGTATATATTATTCATATGATTTCAACTTATACAAATTTTCAACTTTTTTAAGAGAAACAAAGAATTATTATAAATTGGTTCTATACAGTTACAATTTTCTTCTATAAAAAGATAATTTTCTTCAATTTTGTAACTTATTTATAAGAAACAAAGATTTTTTACAATTTTTAATCCATTTATAAATTTCTTGCATATGTTGGTCTTCAATTTGTTGTTGTTGGTCTTCAATTCTTCATGTTGGTTGTTATTGTTGTTGTTATTCTTCCGGCGAGTTGCTTCCACTTGTAGACGTGTTGAACCCTATTTCTTGAGTCCTATCTTCGACATTCATCCAGTCTTCCTTACAGACGAGCATCTCCAATGATTGGGGCTTCAAGTAATTCCTGTAATCGATTAGAACCCTGCCACTTGTAGAAAATGTACTTTCTGAAGCAACTGTAGAGACAGGATGGACTATGAGATCTTTTGCCATATATTTAAGAATACTATAAGTATGTTCATGGTCTTTCTACCATTGTAAAATATCTAGTAAAGAAGTAAACTTTCAGAATCTTGTTGATTATACCAATGTAATTCATTCGGTTGATTAGTTTTAGCATTTTTTGATTGAATTTTTGCAAGTAAATTAAATATGGCATCATCTAATATATTCTTACCCTTACCTGTACAAGTAGTAGAAGAACAAGTAACTAAAGTAGTACACTACAACACACGCTGGATTTACCGGCGTATTTTTTAATTTACACCGGCGTTTAAAAATGTCGGTGAAGCATTCACCGGTGTTTTTAAAACCACCGGTCCAAATGCCGCCGAAGCGAGCGTCGCGGAATACTATGGGTCTACACCGGTGTTTTTTCATGCTGCTAGTAAATCTTGGTTATACACCGGCGGCCGTAAAAACGCCAGTGTATGGGTATTTCTAAGTGCTGTAATTTTGTTTGGAAGCTATACCGGCGTTTGTAAAAACGCCGGTGTAGGTATATAATTTTTTAAAAAAAAAATTTTTTTTAAAAACATGCAGATTTGGAGGATTTTGGTATACATACATCATCCTTAGTTGACAGTTAACCCATTTTGGTAAAAAAATCATGCTAAGATGACAATCAGATGCATGAATTCAGCTTCTTTAACAGTAAAAGAAAATGAAAATTTCCAGTATCCAATCATATATGTTTGTCTATTAATTCTTCATCCCAACTAAATCATTGATGTTTGTGGCTCCAAAAGAAACCTACACAAGGTTTGTTCAGCCCAATTCTTGTACAGATTTGGAGGATTTTGGTATACATACAACATCCTTGTTGACAGTTAACCCATTTTAGTAAAAAAATCATGCTAAGATGACAATCAGATGCATGAATTCAGCTTCTTTAACAGTAAAAGAAAATGAAAATTTCCAGTATCTAAGCATATATGTTTGTCTATTAATTCTTCATCCCAACTAAATCATTGATGTTTGTGGCTCAAAAAAAACCTGCACAAGGTTTGTTAGCCAATTCTTGTACAAATTTGGAGGATTTTGGTATACATACAGCATCCTTAGTTGACAGTTAACCCATTTTGGTAAAAAAATCATGCTAAGATGACAATCAGATGCATGAATTCAGCTTCTTTAACAGTAAAAGAAAATGAAAATTTCCAGTATCTAAGCATATATGTTTGTCTATTAATTCTTCATCCCAACTAAATCATTGATGTTTGTGGCTCCAAAAGAAACCTGCACAAGGTTCGTTCAGCCCAATTCTTGTACAGATTTGGAGGACTTTGGTATACATACAGCATCCTTAGTTGACAGTTAACCCATTTTGGTAAAAAAATCATGCTAAGATGACAATAAGAATAGGGCTCATATCAAGTGTAGTTTTAAGGAACTGTCATCGTGGAAGGAAACCAAATATAGAAGCCAGAAAGAGGAATGGTAGAGAATGAGGATACACCAGGCTAACATAGCGGCATTTTCCTCATCTCTCTCTCATCCCTGCTTTCTCTTCAGCAAACGCACATAAAGAGACATCAGCAAGAACAGCAAGAGCGACAAGAACAACAATAATAATAAATTATTATGAACGAGATGTTGTTGATTCTTGATTTTGATGATCACAACACAGTGCAACATGTGTCTATGTTATACAGCTAACATTGCAGGTTGTACATACAACAGACTATTCTAGCTGAACAAATGAACAAGCTCAAAGGATACAGATAAAGACTTCACTCTGACAAGATTCAAGACTTCACTCAAGACAAGACTCAAGACTCAAGACCTTAGCTCAATTATGTCAAAATTGTAGTGTCTTGTAAAAACATTGTATCTTACTTTTTGTTGAGTCTTAGTCTGATGTAAAGCCTTGTCACACACACACACACTTAAAATTTCATAATGTGTCTCTTAAAAACCCCCAAAAAGAGTCAAAACAGTTTGAAGTAATTTAACTTTTGAGTACCAGTCGACTTAAGCCTCTGCCAGTCGACTGATAGTACAAAACTGTTTAAATTTATTCAAACTCTGATCAGTCGACTCATATGGCAACCCAGTCGACTGTTCGAGAGCTTTTGACCGTTTTCTGTTTTTCAAAATCGAATTTTTTCAAACTCAAAAGCTTAGATCCGTTGGTTGACAGTTGGAGTAACTGTCTCCTAACGTCCAGTAGATCAAACTCTTTAAGTAGAGTTCAGATCTCACTGAAAAGATCTACAGAATTCTCTTTGAAATCCGAGCAATCTTTGTGAAAAATTCTAAGTGATATTTTTGAGAAATAAAGCTTTCAAGATCATACTCTCTGGTTCTCTACACTCAGTCCAGTATAGCAACGAATTCGCTCTGGACTGAGTATAGAAGTTGACCTTGTTTATTAGTCACGTGCATCAACACATACACCAACAAGGCTATAGGTTGGCTGTAAAGTATTTCTTACTCTTTTGCTCTCGGTTGGAGAGTGTCTGTGACTCTAGGTTGTAGAGTCGGTTTTGTTTCACTCTTGGTAGTAGAGTTGGTCTGCTTTCTCTGGTTGAGAGAAAGGACTACGGGTTAGACAAGGTTGTTGTCGTAACGCCGTAGGGTATTCTTGTAATCTTTTTCAAGAATAGTGGAAATCTCAAGTGGGTTGCTTGGGGATTGAATGTAGGTCGGGAGGACCGAACCAGGATATATCTTGTGTACTCTGTGATTGATTGTCTTGATTTTGCATTTATTATTGTTTATTTAAGTTCTGCAAAAAGTGTCTGGATAGTCGACTCCTTGCACTATCAGTCGACTGGTCAGTGTCGTTTTAGTTGTAGTTTCATTATGTCTTCAGTCGTCTATCTTATCCATCAGTCGACTGCATAGAGTTATTGTTTTTATTTTATTTTGGTTATATCAGTCGACTGGTTCATAACCAAGTCGACTGCACCGAGAAAATTTCCGCAGTTTTTATTAACACTATTCACCCCCCCTCTAGTGTTTGTTGTCTCGCCTACAGGATCCAACAGATGTCTCTATTTGGGTTTCCAGATCTCCACTCCAACTCGTCTATTTCTAATCACAACCCAATTAAGAACACTTGTTGACAGTCACTAAACAATCCAATCACAGCCTAATAAAAATTTGTGATCCTGGATCTAAAAACTTCAGAATTCCCAAAATCTGTACAAGAATTGGTCTGAACAAACCTTGTGCAGGTTTCTTTTGGAGCCAGAAACATTAATGATTTAGTTGGGATGGAATTACCCAAACCATGCTATGTTCACCAAAAACAGTAGCTTCAACAAGAATCAACAAGAAGCTAGCCTAGCCGAAAATCAACAAGAAGAACCAACAAGAAGCTAGCTTAGCCGATAATCAACAAGAAGAACCAACAAGAACCAATGCTAGTTTATTAATTTACGATCATGCTCGGATTTTGCTAAAGTTTCAGCCAATAATCAACAAGAACCAAGAAGAACCAACAAGCCTCTTGAACCATCATGCTAAAGTTTCAGTTGATGAAAATAAAAATAACGAAGCTAGCTATCACAAACATAAACATCACAGAATCAATCGCACCATTACCACCCAAAATTGAGTATCAAACCATTACCACCCAAAATTGAGTATCACAAACGAAGCTAGCTATCCCTAAATCGAGATCTCCCCTAAATTGAGTATCAAACCATTACCACCCAAAATTCCCACAAACATAAACATCACAAAATCAATCGCACCATTACCATCACAAAATCACACCATTACAATCAAACCATTACCATCACAAAATCAAGAAGTAGAGAGAGAGAGAGAGAGCGCGCGAGAGAGAGAGTACTTGCGATGAGAGAGAAATGACTGAGCGGGGGTCGAGGAAGGGAAGGAGGCCCAATGGCGACGTCGCGGGGAAACTTAGGGTTTGGTAAAAAAAACGAAATGTGCTAAGGGTTTCGAGGCAGGATTGGGGAATTAATCCCTGTATATTCACCGGCGTTTTTATTAATAAACGCCGGTGAATGTGAGGGGATTTGTGGGGTATATTTCCGCTTTTTATTCACCGGCGTGTTTTTATAAAAACGCCGGTGAATATTATAATTCACCGGCATTTTTTAGAGGCCGCCGGTGTATAACTATACATTTTTGCGGCCCTATCCTGGTCTTATCCTACCCCGGTGCGATTGGTAAAACGCCGGGAAAAATACGCCGGTAAATCCAGCGTGTGTTGTAGTGGTAGTACTACTAGATGAAAAACTTCTATCATAATAATCATACAAGTTATTTAATATCGATTCAAATTTAGCTAAAAATGTTTTGCAATCAATTTCAGATTCATCTTCCCCAAGTAAAGTAAAAAAAATTTCAATCGAACTCTTCGTGCCTTCTAATTTGATACGAAGATCTATCACAATAGCAATACAATACAATATAGGAGGAGGATTAAAATACTTCAAAAATTTGGTGTATGCAGGTTTCACAATATGACCAATAAAAGCATCATTGATCATTTCTTTGAAAGTTTGCATCATAGTAACTATTGAAATAAAAATGCTACTAGAAGTAGATTCATAAGATTTTGAAAATTTTAAAGTTGCGGTTTTAAAAGGTTCTAAAATTTTTAACAAAGATTCGGCATAAAACCAAGCTTGGGAAGTCATTTCAAAATTTGGCATATTTTTTGCCATACAAAAACTACTTATACATACTTTATATTCAGTAACAACATTTAGGAAATCAAAAGTAGAGTCCATCGGTGTTTAACATCCTTTGGAAATTTTCTAAAATGTACATTTTTAAGCCTACACCAAGCTTTCCATTCTTGAAATATAAGGCCACTTAATACAATAAAATGTACGCAATTTCTAATATTATTTATATATGACTCGACTATTTTTAATGCATCTTGAACACATAAATTTATTATATGACATGCACATCTAACATGAAAAATATTGTCAGATGGAGGGTTTAATGCGGTTTTTAATATACTAATTGATGCATTGTTGTTAGATGCATTATCAGAACTTATACACATAATTTTATCGCGAATATGAAAAAAATTCACAAATTTCTAAAATACGATTTGCAATTTCATTACCACTATGGGGATATGGCAACACAGCAAGTGATATGATCTTTTTTTGAAGGATCCAATCACTGTCGGTCCAATGACAAGTTATTGCCATCATTGGAATATTGTTGCAACCTTTCCAACAATCTGAAGTCGGAAAAACTCTACAAGTTAAACTCCATAAAATGGCAATCAAAGCTTCTCTCATTTTGTTGTACATTTTAAAACAATCAGACTTCAAAGTATTCCTAGGGGTTCTTTTAAAATGCGGGTTTAAGGCGGTTTGATTAAAAGTTTCTAAGTCCCTACTCTTGGAATAGGAAAATGGTAACTCTTCTTTGATTACTAGTCGGGCCATTTCCCGACGAACAAGTTTGGGATCATAAGAATGACTATCAACTACAACGTTCCTAGGGTGAATTTTTTGTTGGCCGGGTAGGTCTACAAGAAGTTCTTTGTGCACATTTTTGATGTGTTGTTTTATTGTACCCGTCCCCTCACTCTTCTTCCATTTGTATGGCTTTGAACGTGTTTTACAAATTTTGATACCTACACCCGGATATACTTCGTCGGGAATATAATCATAAAATTTGTATCAATCACTAGTTTCCCCTCTAGTTTTCCTACTACTACCCGGTTGTGTTGTTTTGGTTGCTTGTGTTTGTTGTTTTTCTTCTATGTCTATGTCTCCTACAAATTCATTCTGTGTACCAATGTGTTCGGTCATATGGTACTCTTCGGCGGGCTCAATTTGTGGGATTTGTGGGATAATTGGAGGCCTACGAGAAGTGCCGGTAGAATCTTGTCCACTTTGGCTACGGCCGCTACCTCGTGATTTAGACATGTTAATATAGTAGTGTATGTCAAAAAATTAAATACAATCTAGGCGAGATAAGTTTTAATAAAAAAAATCTAGAAAATAATAGAAGGGTTGTGAGAGAGAAGATAAAAAAACTAACAAACAAATATGATAAAAAAATTATAACTACAAAAAAAAATATCAAGACAATAAGAGGGTTGTGAAATTTTGATACAGTACTTCGCAGTATATAGAATGAGAGTGAAAATAAAAGTAGAAGTAGAAGTAGAAGTCCGGACTCGTATAAAGATAGAAAGAGAGCTTTTTTGTTGGAGCCTTGGAGGATTTGAAGACTTGAAGACATAGTTGAATGTTGAATTCGATACGATCGGAATTTGTCGCTTCTATGTTAATGTTGCTAACTTCTTTGTTGACAAAATTTCAAAAAATTGAGATTGAATTGAGTAGTAGTAGTAAAGAGAGTAAGAGAATAAGGTGTAAATTTTTTAGATTGGGTTTAAGGGGTATTTATTGGGAAAAATACAAAAAACCAAAAAAAACAAAAAAACCAAAAGAAACCAAAAAAACGGATATAACAGAGTCGTTGCTCTGCTTTCGGCCATTGGACCCGTGGGCCGTTGGACCCGCAGGTCGAACGTTTGGTTGGACCTGCGAGATCCTATGGTCGAACTCCGATGGACGAGCTCGTGGCCGTATTTTTTTAGGTGGAGCTTCGTCGAGTTTCAAAATGGTGGAGCTCGGCAGATCATCGAAGATGGAGCTTTGGTGAACAAGGTTGGCAAGGAGGTGTTGTACCTCGGTGATGAAGTCTTGGAGTTGGTTTCGAAGATGAGAAGCTTTCGAAGGCTGAGTTTCAAAGTTCGTGGATTTTATTGTTTCGAAGACAGTGATCTTTCGGAGAATGAGTTTTGAAAGTTCGGGTTTGGGTTCAAAGTGCAACTGGGTTTGGATTGTGTACCCATAGACCCGCTAACTTTTAAAACTTAGGGTATTTTGGACTTGGTGGGTTTTTGGTATGCGGGTCTTGGTTTAGAGACCTGAACACATATTCTGATGCCAAAACCCAAGTCATGCTTTCTTCTTTTGAACCTGAAGTACCTACTTCATTGTGCGCACCAAGTGTTTGTTGCTTTGTCTAGCCTATTGTGCCCACCAAGTGTTTGTTGAATTGTCTACCCCCATCGAACCGTTCTTTCATCGGCCGAGCATTGTGACGTTTGCCCATTTTTTTGATTGACTATTCCACTAATGGTATAGTGTTTTTACTGATTCGGAGTATAATCCAATCGTTAGATCTTGTGTATGTAGCTGACATGGAAGAGCTGTTGTTGAGGCAAACTTCGGAAGGCAGCGGATTGTAAACTTACTGTTTGAACCCAGCAAGTTAATAGAGAACTCTGTGATTGAGCAGGATGTTTTGGACTTGCTATTTGCACCCAACAAGTTTTGAAAGACAACTCTTAGGTAGAGTTGACACAGAGCTGTTCGTTTGCCCCCAGCAAGTTTGTGAAAAGGGAACTCTCAAACGGAGTTGATATTGAACCTATCGTTTGATCCTAGCAAGTTTAGAGATAACTCTGTGACAGAATTGGATGTTTAAGCTTGCTGTTTGCACCCAGCAAGTTTTGGAGAGAACAAGCTATTGATGGAGCCTGGGCAAAGTGCAAGGTGTTAATCTCATTATTTGGAGTCGACAAGTTGTTTGATGGAGCTCGAGCTGAGAGCAGAGCATTGAACTCATTGTTTGGACCCAATGAGTTGTTGACGGAATTTGAGCGAAGAGCAAGGAGTCGAACTCATTGTTCGAAGTTGTTGATGGAACCTAAGAAGATAGCAGAACATTGAACTTGTTATTTGGGACCAACGAGTTGCTGGTGGTGCTTGAGTGGTGATCAGAGCTTTCAACTCGTTGTTTGGAGTTAAGGTATTTTTGAGGGTGAGCAGAGGGTTGAATTCGTTGTTTGGAGTCAATAAATTGTTGATGGAGCTTGAACAAAAAGTAAGGCGTTGAACTCGTTGTTTGGAGTCAACAAGTTATTGATGGAGCCTGAGCAAAGAGCAAGGCATCGAACTTATTGTTTGGAGGCAATGAGTTGTTGATGGAGCCTGAACGAAGATCAAGGCTTTGAACTCATTGTTTGGAGTCAATGAGTTTTTGATGGAGCTCGAGCGGATAGCAGAACATTGAACTCGTTGTTTGGGGCCAACGAGCTACTGATGGGACTCGAGTGGTGACCAAGGCGTTGAACTCGTTGTTTGGAGTCAAAGAGTTGTTGATGCTCAAGCGGAAAGCAGAACGTGGAACTCTTTGTTTGGAGACAACGAATATCTTGCTGGAGGAACTCAAGTGGCATGGCGAGCGCCGAACTCATTTTGCAGAGCAAATGAGTTGTGGGTACTCTGAATCTTCTTAATATTGAAGTGAAGTACATTGTGTTTGTTCAGCGTTGAGGTGATTCCATTCTTCTTTTTGCTGACAAGTAGTTTTGTGCATCGAATGAGGTCCTCGGGACAATGAGCTTGCTCTCCTTCGTGATACGATGTGCTTGACAGCACTGGGACACGTCCATTTGCACAGCGCTTCATGGGAGACGGAGTTGGAGCTTGCTCAGGTGAAGGTGGTAGGATAAACCTGGAGCTTGCCTGTCTAAGAGAGACTTGTCTTAAATTTTATCGTCAGGAGTTGAGGCGACCCTGGGAAGCTGTTAGTCGGCGGGAGGCCTGTGAAGAGGTTTGCTTCTCTTAGGCAAAGCATCCCTCTACTGTGTATCTGGAAGAACGACTTGTAGGACAACTTGTTGTTCACTACTTGTAAAGCGATCTATGGTTTTGTACTTGTAGATACTTGTAGTGAAGTTAGATCTGAAGGCATAGATTTGCGAAGGCTTTGTGATTTGAAGAATTCTTATCATATGTTTGATCCTTGTTGAGAAACTTTTCCTTGAGATTAATGAGCCGTCGACTGGGTTCTTTGTAGATAAAGAACAAGACCTCAAACTTTTTGTGTATAGCTAACGAACTGTCGATGATATGCGTAATGTCTGACAGAGTTTAGAACTTATCTGTCTTGTACTCAGTTAGTTGTAGGAGCAACTATGAGGAAGATTTATTTTCCAAACTTGATGTATGGGTGTTTAGCTATTTATAAGAGCAATTTTGAGGGAGATCTGTTTTCCAAACTTGCCATATGGGTCCTCCAACAAATTGTGAGAGTCACATCGAGTGATGGGTTGAACTCTAAATGTCACTTTTGCAAGTTTTATTGGGGTAACTACATCCATGATTTTGGACTTCTAATCTATCTTTAAGGAATTTTAACTAGTTTCAGGAAGGGATCGAAATGCAAGTTGAACTTTGAACGTACTTAATTGCAGGTTGCTAAAGTAATTCCAAGCCGTGGGTATGAATTTCGAACTTGTTAGTTTAGGTATTAACAGGTTGCAGGATCAGATCGAATGACAAGTTGAACTTTGAATTTGCTTTAATGTAAGTTGCTAGAGTTACACCGAGCCATGGATATGGATCAAACTTGTCTTCGAGGCTTTACCGAATTGCAGGAGCAGATCAAATGGCGAAACAAACTCCAAACTTGCTTTGTTGCATATTGCTCAAGTAACTTTGAGCCGTCGGTATGGACTCCGAACCTGTCTTATAAGGATCCTTTAAGGAGTTTTTGGTGCTATTTTTAGGAGTAGGCTTGGCGTTTAACTCATTGTATGCATTCGTAGAGTTGTACAATAATTATGCAAAAATTAATACTAAATTTTATTGAAAAGTAAAACTAAGTGGCTGCTCTAGTAGCTGGCCTTTATTACATGCAATAACCTGTAGCGAAAGCGATTTTTATTGAAAAATAAAACTAAATGGTTGCTCTAGTGGTATACCTTTATTTAGAAAATATCGAAAATATATAAAGGATGCGGGCTTTAAGCGCCCTTGTTGATGTTCATGAGGTCTTCCACTTTCCAAGTTCCTACTGATATCTTCTTGCCCCCGTGTCTTCAAGTTCATGAGCCGCTGGGCGAACAACTTGGTAGACCTTGCTTGGACTTGCCTGTTTTAGAGCGAGCCTCCCATTATTTTGCATAGAGAATGTGAGATCTTCAAATTTTCCGATGTATTTAGGCATGAATGTTTCTTTCCATTGAATGAGCAGAGTGGTTTCGGGTAGGGAATTCAAGTCTATTACTGGATTCTGACCAGAACAGATTTAGATCTGGTGGGAGATGATTTGGCAGGTTTGGAAGTTTTTGGTAGTATTGCCTATGGCAGTGGCTTCAAGCTTGTTTACAGTCTTGGAGTTATTATGACTGCTTTCTGGCCATAGTTCTACAGCATCGAGGGGGAGAACCGAGCCCCCCATTATAGCGATGTAGCATGCTCGTGCTGCATGTTGGCTCCCTACAACTTGGCCTACGCCTGCTGTTTTCGGGAACTACATCCTCATGTGATAGGCAGAAGCAATTGCATGAAAAGGCCGCTAGGCTTGGACGTCCGAATATTGCATTATACGCAGTTTGACTTTGACTACCATAAAGTCCAGTGCTTCCGTTCAAGTGGTTGGAGGTGTTCCTACTGTTACATCGAGTGTGATGATTCCTTCTATTTGAACGGGGACATCGGAAAATCCGTGCAGTGTGTAACCGGCAGGCTTGAGTCGGTCTCGGGAGAGCTTGAAGCCGTTGAAAATATTCATGAAAAAAATAATGTCGTTGTCCACTAGGATGCAACGTACCTCATGATTCACCATGAAAAGGTTTACGATTAATGCATCACAATAAGGTGTTCAGACACCTTCTAAGTCCTTATCGGAGAAAAATATCATGACCTCGATGTTCTTGGCAGGTGGGATGTTATGCCGTGAGTTGACTTCCCTGACAAATGCTTTGCGAGAGGAGTTGGAATCTCCCCCCAACAGGCCTCTGTGAATAGAGTGAAGAATAACCATATGTTCTGAGTTTTGTGATTCGGAGGGCCACTCTTGTCGCTTATTAGTCCCCCCGTGCCGGAGGGGGTTCGGCGTTGTTGCTTTGTTGGACAAATTTAGATAGATAGCCCCGATGATTTAGGCCTTCAACTGTTTCTTTGAGGTCTCGGTAGCTGTCGGTAGTGTTTCAATGGTCTCTGTGAAACGCGCACCACTTGTTCTTGTCTCTTCTTTTGCTAGTTGTGGACATATTGGGGGGAGGGCAGATTATTCTGTCCTTCTCCACTTCCATGAGGATGGCTGATATGCTTGTGTTGAGAGGAGTGAACTTGTAACACCCCGAATTCCATCTACATGTAATTCGTAGTACAATATAATCTTTTACTTCATTTTGTACAATTTTACAAGGAAATTTAGAACTTTTTATTTACACAACAATGTTTATTACAGAATTACACAGCGTAAGTTAAATAAAAATACAACATGAAAACAGCTCTAATATCAGCAGCTTAAATATAATTTTTGTCATCAACTGTCTTTAAGTTCTTGCCAATCCAATCAAGCCCTGCACTGAAAATCTGTGGGCATGTCAGTTGCTTACAACCGACACAATGTTATAAACAGTGATCCTTTTATGATGTATTATAACGAAATCTTTTACTTTAACAAACACAAACTTGAATGCATATAAAAGTGTAAAGAGTGACTATCCTAAACATGTCAGTGTATAATATGATTTAATGCCTAATGCAGATGTTATACTACAATGACACTAATGCATATTTATTCGGATTCTACGCATCCCATACTACATAGGTCCGAGGGCAAGCACCTACGTACTCCACATTAAAGGGTTTTATCCCTCGCCATGATAACTACCCAGTAATAAAACAATGTTTAGACATTCCACGAGTACGGATTCCAGTCCCGAAGATCCATCGCCTGACTATACAGAATTCTCGTGGTGCGAACATCCTGCAACTGTCCCTCTAGCCTTGGTATACGCATATACACTGGAGTACGGCCTACTATCTGCCCGACTAATCATGATCCTGGAATCCACCGCCCGATCAATCATAATCCCAAATTTAATTAAGGCACGCCTCCATCGCAAGCAACCACAGCCCCGAAATTCACCGCTCGACTGGGTCTATAGTCTCGGAATCCACCGCTCGACTATATAGGGGACCTCCACTCACGTTTGCCTAAGTTTACTAAATTTTCACTTAGTGCCTAATTCTTAAGTTTGAACATGAATAAATTATACTATCTAGAGCTAGTTTACCCTCCTACCAGTCTTACACAAAAATACCGAGAACGACATCCCATATTGGCCACTTCTTAAAAATCAATTATTCGTTTCCATTTCTTTTGCCGGTACCTGGGTATCACTAAGCCTCTAGAATCAACATCTTTCCATGTCCAACAACTTGGGTACTCATACCCTTATAACTCATGTTCATGTATTCATAATTCTTTCAATTGCTTTCATTCATTCTTATTTATTCATCAATAAGTACAATCTCAACCTATTCATTTTCACAATACACTTTTCATATTCATCAAAACCTTCTCAATACAAGTTAATTAAGATTAAAATATAATCTCTTAAAATTCATCATTGAAAACTCATCTGCTCATTTTCCTTTGATTTATTTAAACCAATTTCTAGCATCATTAAGCATGCATATACATTTTTCTTGCGTTCACATATCATCTAAGCATGAATATGATCTTTATTTTTCCAAAATATAACTTAAAACAGCAAGAATATAATTTCAATCACCTCGTTTAAGTATCATTTGCAAAACAGTAAATTCAATGTCAGAAACTGCATTTCATGCTATTTGTAAAAATCATAGATTATACTTCACGAAACTTTGCGTAATTTATATCAAAATGAAGGTGTAAAAGTCTACTAAAATTTCTCAGTTATAAGTTTTCTCAAAATACTGTATCTATAACCCTGAATTTTTCGAAATATACAGTAGGGTCGAAATACTGAAATATTGTCTATTGTACAGTCTTGAAAAATTCATTATAAATTCAATTGTTTGTGAAACTTTGGTTTCTTAGACTTTTCAGAAAGGTTAATGAGTCTACTACAATTTCTTAGTTCTGACTTTTCTCAAATTATTTCATTTGCAATGCTAAATTGATAAAAAAAACTGAATTGTGTACAGATTTCCAGCAACCAGTCAATTACTAACCAGTTCTGAGTTTAGATTTTATTAAAATAGTAAACGACCTTCAAATCTTATGAAATTTTAAAGGGATGTTCCTGACACATACAAGATGCTCCCAAAAAAGTTTTAGTTGTAGATTCCTACTACTTTATTAAATACGATTTTCTAATGTGCAAACAAAATTCAAAATAGTAACTTTTCTTTGCATGAATTAGCAACTTTGTGTACAAATTTATATACAATTCATATAATGTATTACCATGCACTGAAAAAACATCATTTCAACTTATCTACATAACAATCTTTCAATTAGCATGCATTATCATTCTAAATATCATTATCACAGATTAACCGCTACTCATATATATAATCAATTTTATATGTAAATTTTTCTACACATGCATGATACTATACTTTAGAAAGTTCAAGAAGTCACCCACCTTAATGAAGATTCTAATTTAGAAGAAAACTCCTAGAAGTTGTTCCTAGCTCCAAGAATGGGACTCCCTTCTTCTCCTAGCAATCCTTCCAAGCAAGAATTCAAACAACTCTGTTTTACTTTTTCTCTCTTTCTTTTTGTAATACCCTGATTTTCAATTATGAAATTTATTAATAATTAATTTTATTTTTTTGCACGTATTGTGCACGTGCAATTTTTGTAGTATAAAATCTTATAATTATTTTCATTGGACAATAAGTATATATATATATATATATATATATATATATATATATATATATATATATATATATATATTTATGCGTATGTGTTCTGTAATTGTTTTTTTTTATTAAGGCCCATTTTCCTTAAATAAACATAAGTTCTTTTATAACCTAAATCTAATTTATTTTTGTAAACCATTATTTGGCCCATTAAATAAAGCCCATGACCTATTTCTTTTTTTTATTACAACTTGTAATGTAGACTATTTTTATAAGATTATTTTTATAAAAATAAAATGTACAACTTTTTAAATGGGAAAGTAGTAAATGCACGAGCATTGCACGTACACATGCATGGGGCACTTGTGTGGCCGGTTTTGAATGGGAGGGAAAGGGAAAAAGAGAAGTGGAGTTGTGGGTGGTAGTTGTTTGGATCATGGTTGGTTACTACAACTTCCCCTTAAATCCTAGCCTTTTATCCTTAATCCCTAGATTGATCCTAGCCCTTCATTTGCTCCAAAATTTAGTATAAATACCCCCCCCCCCTCCCTCCCCCCTAGCCTAGTTATTCTTGCACCCTTCATTTCTCCAAAAACCTATAGTAGAGAATACAATTTTTAGTAGTGATTTATTAGTAGGAAGTGAGATAAAAGATTGAGAGTTTGAGGGTGAGTGTGTGCTTGCAATCAAGGAAGGCTAGCATCACCTAGGAGGGCTCGGGATTGCACCATTGAAGGCTCAGTTTTGGCACATCAAGGAGGAGGAGGAACACTCTTTTGGAAAGTTCGAGAATGACTCTTTTGTTTAGGAGGTGTTGCAAATTCTTTTCTCTCCAAATAAGGTGGGTTGTTTTTCCATATTTCTAATTAGATAGCATGTTAGTGTTGATTGAGATAATAATGCATGAAAGAAACTAATAAGAGTATACTTAAATGGAAAAAGGACTTGTTAATTGATTAAACTGATGCTTGATAGATTGCATGTTATCTTGTTACAAATCTTAAGTTGTATGTGAATTGTTTTGTAGCTATGAAATGTATGAATTAGAATTATTGTTAACATAAAAAATAAGTACAAAATGCTAGTAGGAGAAATTGTGCTTTATGTGCTTAAATGGACTTTCGTGATATGAGTTAGAATGAACAAATTAAGATATGTTTTTGGATTTATAAAAGAAGGATAAACAAGAAATCAATGTAGGAAATATTAATACTAAGTCGTGTAAGAAATGTCAAAATGATATATGAAAATAGTAGTATGCAATCACAATTAATTGTATGAAAAATATGTGTTTAATTACTGGAAAAATTATTTTTAAATTACTGGAGTGCTAATTTATGTTTAAATAGACATTCTGGAGATTTACAGAAATTTTAGTGAAAGCAAAACTAAAATAAGAGCTTTTGAACATCGAAATGTTCTAATTGAACAGAGAATTGATTGAAATAAAATACGAGTTGTAGTTAAGACAACTTGAGCCTATAGCTCAAGTGGTCGGTGGGCTCTTTAGCTCTACAGTGGTGCGAGTGTATGTGATCGAGGTAGCTGGTTCGATACTTGAGCACACCATTCTTTTAGATGCATTTTGAAATTTAATCAGTTTTCAGTCCGAGAATATTTAACTCCCTGACCTCTCTTTATATCGATGAGCACAAGCAGCCAAACGGCTAGTGCGTGCGGTTGGTTTCCCTTGGGTCGCTGGTTCGATTCCTGGCTTGGCCAGAATATTAAAATTTTATGAAAAGTGATTTTTTGGGTTTCTTGATGTGTAAAAATTCCGAAAAAAATACTATTATTATTCTAAATTCATGTGTGACTTATGAAAATTAATTGGGAGTTATTGGAATGAAATAAAGTATATTTTGGGAGTAAAAGTGTAGTTGGAATTATAGCTTTACCCTCGTATATTTCGTGAAAATGTGTTTTGCAAAGAAATTGAGATAAGTGTTAGAAAAGAAAAATTTGAAAGAAAGAAAGTATATGTTGTGAAGTTTGGACGAGTTATTCTTATTAAAGAATAATGTGACAATAGTGAGTGGTGAATATTCACTTTGACTATATATTTGGTGATATGTTTTTAATGTGGAAATAAATGTTGGTTATGAAATACATGATGTATAATTGAACTCCATGTATGGTTATTGACTCATAAAAAATTTAGAAATCATGTGATTGGAAAAGAGAAATGTTATTGAGTATGACAACTCAACATGTGAATTTGTGAATTGAAATTGAAAATTAGGGTGTAGCCAAAACTCACACCGGCAAGTGAAAAGTGATGAAATATGATTACTGAAATTGAAAAGACCAAGTTTGGGTCATTGTGAAATGAAATAAGACCGGTAGTAGTGAGAGGGCTAACTCTAAGAGATTAATTTTGTTCATGATTTCATTAAATTAAGAATTAGTACATAGTAAAGAGGTGATGAAAGTGAGAGAAAAACACAAGTATGGGGGCCTCGAGTCTACGATGTGGGTGTGATTCACAGTTTGTCTTCACGATGCGTCGTGACATGACGTGGGCACTACTCCGGAATTATCGGGATCTTGGCGACGCTTGTGGGATGTTTGGTGACTGCGAGAGGATCGTGTGCCATGAAGGAGGCTGAATTGTCCATAGATAGTCTTCACGATACGTCGTGACATGACATGGGATTCCCCTCCAGATTTTCTGTATATGAGCTCGTACTCATAGATCATCTAGGATACTTACCGTAGTTACAGTAGTAGAATAAGTCATGACGAGGGATTGAACCCTACAAGATGAAGAACGATTAAGAGGTTTGCCCTCGGACCTATGTAGTATGGGATGCATAGAATCCGAACAAGTGCGCATTGGTATCATGTAATATAAATAACTGCATTAAGGACTAAGTGCACGATCACAACACGACATCAATAGGGTATTCCCTTTAGTTTGATATGTGACAAGTTTGTGTTTGTTAAATATGGAAAATCAGTTATACTGTTTCCGACATAGAGAGGATGGCCGTATATAATGTTCTTCGGTTGAATAAACTGACGTACCCACAGTTTTGTATGCAGGGTAAATGGCATGATAAAGATTAAAGAAGAACTGATGCTTAGAGATTATTCAAATGTTTTTGTACTTTTATATAAATGTTGTAAATTTTGCTTCCACTGTAAAATGTAAAATGTAAAGATTTCTTGTAACTCTGATGTAAAGTGAAAAGTTTTAAATTCCTTGTAAAATTGTACGAAAGAAGTGTAAAGATCCTGTGGAATCTCGAATTCAGTGTATTTTGAAATTCGGGGCGTTACACTTTCTTATCTTTCTTATCTTTTCTTTTGTTTGATTTTTGGTGCAAGATTTCATGAAGAAAATGGGTGGTATTTATAGGGTTTGAGAAGAATCTTCTACTACCCAAATTAAGTGTTCAAATTCATAACCTACATAACCCCCTTCACTAATTGCCTACTCACCATTACTACACAAACTCCCAACTCTTCATCTCCTTCATGAATTGGCCAACTCTTGAATTTCCCACATGTGCACACTTCTCATTCATTTGTTTAATTATTTGTTTATAGCCAAGATGTATATACTTGTTACATGACTAGTGTAGGATTAAAAATGTTTATTAAAAAAAAGGTAGATTAACTAATGGGCTTTTCTTCTAATTAGTGGCTTCTCTTTTAATTAACTTAGTGGGCTTTAAAATAAACTTTAGGCCTATGAATTTTTTATAAGATAAAAATAAAATAAAATGAGAAAGAAATGTGCATGACATCTTAGAAAATTTTAGAAATAAAATGAAAAAAAAAATTATGTGCAATGCACATAAAAATATTAAAATTAATTTGGGAGAATGAAAACAGTCAAAATACAAAACTTGTATATGTAATAATGTTACGAATATTTCACGTAACAGAAAATATATGTAATCGACACGTGTATTGAAAACACGTGCAATGTGCGTAAAACATAAAGATTAAAATAAATATTTGAGTTGGCTAAAAATAGGATTGAAATGAGTTTTGAGAAAATAGAAAACATATAAATAATCAGAATATAAGATACGTATGACATTTATATAAAAATATGTTACGAATATTACTCGTAATGGTACAAAATACACATGCGTAACACACGAAGGCAAAATTGTCATTACCCAATTCTAAGGGTGTTACAGAACTTGTCGAAGCGTGGTGTTGGAGGTGGATGGCATTGACCAGCATCATCTTTCTGAAATCTCCTGGGTCCATCGTCGTTTATATTCTTCTGTTTATTCCAAGCAGATGAATCGTTTGTTTCTTGAGGATAAAGAGCTTCCTTGACTCTGATATATTTGTCACTTCTTTCTAGGAGCTCAGTGAAATTTTTGGGTGGCTTCTTCACGAGGGAGGCTTTCAGGCATTTGTTAGTGATGTTGTGGCGGAAAGAGGCAGCCGCCAATAATGAGTCTAGGGATGAGATGGATCATCCTTCGACTGTGAAGCGCTTTACAAAGTCCTTCAGCATTTCTCCACTCTTATGTTTCAATTCCAATAAGAAGACATTTTTTCAGCTAGTATCGATGCGTGCTATGAAGAGTTCCTCAAATTGGTCGACGGGGAGTATTGAATCTGGAGTGAGGCGGGAATACCATTCCCTTGCTGATTCTTTCAGTGTTGCGGGGAATGTTCGGCAACGTCGGTGGCATTGTAGATCATCATAAGAGTTTTAAAATTCTCAATATGGTCAGTCAGGTCTAATTCACCATTCTATGACTCAAATTGAGGAGCTTTGAAGTTCTTAAGATTGGGTGCATCAAGGATTATTCTGCTGAAAGGAGGATGACTAGGGTGGTAGTCCCTGCTAGAGTGGTTCCTGTCATTCTTTATCAGTTCTAGGTGATCTTCTATTTCTCGGATGCGGCGAAGGACTTGGTCGTCCTTCCCCTCGGATCTTGTCGAGTCGCCGGATTCTTCTTCTCTTGAGCACCGACTCTGATATTGACTGCCTTGGAAGGTTCAGCGAATGTCAAGCTTGAAATTTTCCAATTCGGCCCTAGTGACTGGGGCCTCTTTCTCTTTTTTTCTCTCAAGATGATTTGGATTCTCATGATTTGGGCTTCTTTCTGCAGTGCACCCTTATGAGAAGAGGAGTCTTGATCTTTGCCTTTGAGGAGAGTTGCTTCTGAGGTTTACTTGACATTCTGAGTGGGAGGCCTCGGTTCGGGCGCGCCTCTCGTCGATACGGATTCGTAGGTCGGTTCCTTGTTGTCTAGCGCAATGATTTGGCAGAGATCTCTTGACCCCCGGGGACCTCGCGAGGCCATTGAATCAATGGAAGCATTATGGACTGAGATATGGTCGTGCAGAGGACGTTATCCATCACATCTTTGTCGGGAGTCCCCTTGTGTCTCTCTGTTGATAGGAGCTTGATTAGGCTGTTGAGACAGATCCAGCTGTTGAGGAGGAATTGGTTCCTCCATGGGAGACGTTGGTTGACGAAGAGAGTTGGTGCGACAGCTTGAGGCCGCTGCTTTTCCTCTTAGTCTTGGTGGCATGACGGTAAGTCTGATCTATGTAGTTTTCCACAGACAAAGCCAATCTGTTACAGCTTATTTTGGTGTAGGAGCAAACAGATAGACAGATAGTGAGTTTATATTTGAAGGAAACTACTAAAGATCTGACCTTTGATCGTTGCCGTGAAAAGTAGTTAGAGCTCATGAGAGTGGATCTGGATCGTTGATTGAACCCCATGATCTAAATCTGACGGTTTCTGATGAGGGCCATAGACTTGCAAAAATCCTGAAATACCGGGGGTGGCCCTAGCGACAAACCCTCCGATACTTAAGTCAGAACCAGAGAGAGAAAGAGAGTTTGAGAAAGAAATTGTCAATTACCTTCTGAGTGATTGGGAGAGGGGGGGGGGGGGGGAGATTTATAGGCCTGAGAAATAGTTTAGAAGATTTATATGAATCCATTAGATTGATATAAATTCTTCATATCCTGTTGATTCTCCCCCTTAAGAGATAAGATTATCTTGTCTGAAGATAAGAGATTTGACTTATGACCCTCATGGGCTGGGTCTTTCTAAGTGGGCCTAATCTGTTACTTTTAATGGGCTTGAATGCGGCTCATGTCTTGTTGGGTGTGCCTGAAGAAGGTCCAGACCTGTTAAAGAGGTACGTCATGATTAATCTGCATGTAGAAGCTTTAAGATCTGTGTTGGAATCATACGGTTCTGAATTGCTGTGATTTTTATCAATATCAGCGAGTGCACGACGGAAGGTTTATATATATATATATATATATATATATATATATATATATATATATATATATATAATAAAACACAAAGAAAGCTATAAAGTGGCTCTTCTTCAATCCCCCCAAAAATCAAAAGCCCAGATCTAACCTTACAAAATATATTTTCCCCCCAAAAGTTCCCCCCAAAACTCAAATTCAAATCTCCCACCCAAAACAACTCCTATATTTATTATTATTATTATTATTTCTCTCTCCCTCCCTCTTCTATTAAAAAAATTAAGAAAATAAAATTTTTTAAAATTTTAAAATATTAAAATATTAAAAAATTTAACAATTTAAAATTTTAAAAACTTTAAAAATAATTCAAAAAAATCAAAAAAAAACATATAATATGTTTTTTGCTCTATGTTTGCTACTTCAATTAATTTGCTGGACCTCCAAAACTATTTTTTATGATCAAACAAGGTGCACCGTTCCGAAGACGTGTCGTAGGCACGTGTCAACGGGCAAACCTAGTATATATATAAAATAAAACACAAAGAAAGCTATCAAGTGGCTATCCTTCAATCACCCCAAAATCAAATGCCCAGATCTAATCTCACAAAACACATTCTCCCTCCCCCCCCCCCCCCCCCCAAAACAACTCTATTTATTTAATTCTCTCTCTCTCTCTCTCTCTCTCTCTCTCTCTCTCTCTCTCTCTCTCTCTCTCTCTATATATATATATATATATATATATATATAGAGAGAGAGAGAGAGAGAGAGAGAGAGAGAGAGAGAGTCCCCTTCGGTTGCACACTACTTTTGGTGAGCACTCATGAAATAAAGACCCTATGAAAAATCCGAACCGCTCATATTGTTCTATATGCCTAAGATAGTCTAACAATAAAAAATCAAGTAATTTGAAGTTCATTTACCCATCCATCATGCTGTTAGAATTTTCAGCCATACAATTTTGTGATGATGTAAATCATGGACAAATGAATTCCAAATTAATTGTTTTTTTATTGTTAGGCTATCTTAGGTATATAGAACAATATAAGCTGTTCAGATTTGTCATAGGTGCTCTATTTCGTGAGTGTTCACGGAGTGCTCACCAAAGTAGTGTGCAACCGAAGATTTCTCTCTCTCTCTCTCTCTCTCTCTCTCTCTCTCTCTCTCTCTCTCTCTATATATATATATATATATATATATATATATATACACTTATGGAAACATGGACTTTTATTTACAACTAATTATTGTCATACTATTCAAACTTGAGCTACATAATTGTTGATTTACTGTTACAAGGCGTTTCATATATTGTATCGTTCTGAAGACGTGCAGTAGGCACGTGTGCACGGGCAAATCTAATATATATATATGACAATCGGTCGTAGCTGCCCACATTTGGGAGAGATATTTTTCAACATCCCTAACATCCTTAATTTATTTCATCTATGGCCGGAATCGAATCTGCGACCTCTTATTTAAGAGTTAAAAGTCATACCAACTGAGCCACAAGTCGTTGGTAATTAATTAGAATGTATTACCAACGATCTTCCGCTTAACGGTAGATCCTTCACCTGGTCTAACCTTCATCAATCCCCGACGATGGCCAAACTCGACCGTTTCCTTGTTTCCCAAAATTGGATTTCCCAGTTTCACAACACTTTCTCCAAGGCTTTACCCAATCCCTCCTCCGACCACGTCCCCATCACCCTCTACTCTAACTTCCCCTTCTCTAATCATCACATATTCCGTTTCGAAAAATTTTGGTTACAAGACCAATTGTTCGTCAATCTTATCGCGGAATGTTTATCGTCAATTACCAGTTCTTCTGGTCTGGGTAGCATCCTCCTTAAACTTCACGCTATTAAATTTGGTTGCAAGAGCAAGCGTAACGAAAGACATAATAAAACTATCTTCCTTAAAAACTTTCTCCTAGCTTCCATCGATTCCATTGATAAGCTGGAGGAACTGGGTCCCTTAACGGATTCCCTTCGTTCCGAACGGCTATCGTGCAAGCGAGATTACGCCGACATCCTTCATCAGGACCATATCAAATGGGCTCAAAGAGCCAGGAGTAGATGGTTAAAGGAAGGTGACGGCAATACCGCTTTCTTTCATAATTTCGCGTTGCACAGGCAACCCTGTAATCGAATCTCTTCGATCATTGACAACGGTGTCGATCTTAACTCCGATCACGAGATCCATCATGCTTTCCTTTCTTTCTATAAAAATCTTATTGGGTCGTACAAACAGTGCTCTATTAGCCTTGATTGGAGTCACCTTCACGGTACTCAGTCATGGGACCTCTCTTCTCTCGAGGCCCCTTTCTCCGTGGAAGAGATTAAATTGGATGTTTTCTCTTTAAAAAGCGATTCAGCGCCAGGACCGGATGGATTTCCTGCTTTCTTTTTCCAAAAATTCTGGCACTAGCTTAAAGACGATCTTTTTCGTATGTTTTCGGAACTTCATCAGGGTTCCTTTTCTTTCAACCGCATCAATTATGCGCACATTGTGCTCATCTCTAAAATGGAGGGAGCGCACTCACTGACGAACTTTAGGCCTATTAGCCTGATCAACACCTCATTCAAAATCATTATGAAAGTTCTTTCCGCAAGGCTCACGCGGTCTTATCTCCCCTCATTGACCCTGCCCAATCGGGTTTCATCAAGGACTATTTTATCCTTGATAGTGTTGCTTCGGCTCAAGAAATCATCTCTCATTGTCACAACTTTAACTCCAAAGGAATCCTTCTCAAACTCGATTTCCAAAAAGCTTACAACAACGTCAGTTGGGATTTCCTGTTAGAAATTCTTATTAACCGGGGATTCGGTCCCAAATGTATTGCTTGGATTAAATCCAGTCTCTTCTCGGGCACATCTTCCATCATTATCAATGGCTCTGAAGGTTACAAATTTAAAATTAAATGTGGCCTCCGCCAAGGAGACCCGCTATCGTTCCTCTTATTTTTCCTTGTCGCAGATGTCTTTAGTAAGCTTCTTCGCAATGCACGGGAAGCACAGGTCATTGAGGGTCTAGATGACTCGTGCCTTTTCCATGGTGTTCTTAATCTGCAATACGCTGATGATACTATCATCTTCGCCAAAACCAAATTCTCACTCTCTTCGTAACCTAAAACTACTTCTTTACTGTTTTGAACTAGCTTCGGGTTTATCAATCAATTTTTAAAAATCTTCTGTTCTCTGGCTGGGAGGTTCTCCCAATCGGCAGAACGAGGTCTCCAATTTCTTTAACTATCCTATTGCTTCTTTCCCCATTACATATTTGAGTATTCCCCTACGTTAGGGTAAACTGCATAAATCAGATTGGTTGCCCATGGTGGATAAGGTTGAATCCAGGCTTAACGTTTGGGCTAGGAAACTTCTCTCCCGTGGTGGTAGATTAATCCTTCTTAACTTGGTCCTCTCCTCTATCCCCCTTTATATGATGTCGTTCTATTATGTCCCCTCTTGGGTCATCAAGACGATTGACCAAATCAGAAGTAACTTTTTCCTTAACAATTTCGAGTGGCGTCCGAAAGAAGATTTTTCTTGGTGTTGGAACTCAGCAGGGATCTTCTCAGTTAAATTGTTTTATAATTTTCTTAACTATCGAGACATCCTCTCCCCTTTTGCTGAATTCATTTGGAATACCTGCGCCCCTCTTAAGGTAAAAATCATCACTTGGCTTGCCTTCAACAACAAGCTGCTCATTGTCAAAATCCTCAACAAAAGGAACGTAGCGTGGGGACAGATGTGTCCCCTTTGCTCTAATAATTTTGAGGACGTGGATCACCTATTTGTTGGATGCGACTTCATTAGTCCTCTGTGGAAAATTAGTTTTCTAGCTTAGGAATTCCCTTCTATCCCTTTCAATTTATCCTCTTGTTGCTCCCACGAATAAAAAGTACCGCAGTTCATGGAACCTTTCGGTTCAAATTATTATTTGGATCACGTGGTTGGAAAGAAATAAGAGGTTATTCAGTCACTGCGCTTCACCTATCTATCCTTTGATTGAGGATTTTTTATTTCTTTTTAATTTATGGTCTTCAACGCTAAAAATCGAAGCTAGAGATTCTCTTTTCAGTCGTAGACTAGACGACTCTTTTCTTTGCCTCCGCAACCTTAATGCTTTATAAATTACTATGTTTCTGCGTTTATTGATAGTCTCTGACTTTTTTCGCAGGGTTGAAGAGGTTTATGGAATTTCTCTTTTGGATGCTGCTTCAAAGTGCACTTGTTGTCTTGTTTTGTTTCGTCCGTGCATGTTGAGCAGCGGATGTATTTTCTTTTGTTTCCCCTGTTCATAGATCTTTATTCTGACTTACTCTTGTTATCATATCTTGGTTCTTAGCAAGGGGCTTATTATTGGTAAGGCTGTCTTCTTTTGTTTGTTCCCCTGGACTTATATGGGCTGGCGTTTCTAGCCTGGTACCCTGGATGTAATTGGTGCTTGTTTGTGTGGTAGTATGGTTATATTGTTCACAATTGTGGAGCTTGTTTCTATGTTTCTTTTGGCTATGTGGTGTTTGCCTTGAGTTTACTTCTAGGCACTTTGTGTTTTGTTCATCGGAGGCCTATTCGGTGCCCCACTCTGTGCGCTGGGCATGGAGGAGCTTGCCTCTGTGCATTTTTTATTGAGATTATGATACTCTTTGTTTTTTCCCTCCACTGTTTCTAGTTATCTATATGTTTCTCTTCATTTATTTCTTCCTTTTCCCGCATCGGTGCGATCGTTTGCGGTTGAAGGCCGTTTGGTGAGCTTTTAGGGGGGGTGTTTGGTTTTTGTTGCTTGACCGTTGCCAGGTTCATCGTTACTCTTCTGGCATCGGGAGCTGTTCTTCCCTTATCCATCTCGGCGATCTGTAGCTGCCTGGTTTCGGATCTATCTGTTCTATCACTTGCTATGCAGTGGGTGTCTCTAGTTTCACGCTTTTCTAGCCGCGTATCCGACCGACCCTGCCTGCATCCGTATTCTTGAAGGATGGAGCTAGGCTTTTGGTTCACCGGGGCGTGTCCCTGGATGTTGGTGGTCTCTCCACTGTTGGGGGGACGAGAGGGCGCCCCTGGTCTCGCAGTTGGAGTCTCATATTGTTGACCCTCTCGCAGACTTATTCTCTAACTGCTGTGCCATTGTAACTATTGCCTTAGTTTGCTTTTCTTTTTTTCTTACTTCGTTTTTTCGCTGTTTCTCAACCTGTATCGATTGGTTTTACAACTTGTAAAACTTTGTATGTACAGCTTTGGTTTAATATAATTGTTTGTCTGGCTGGAGTCGCAAGACTCTATCCATTTCATCACAAAAAAAAATTAATTAGAATGTACTGGATGAGAATACATTCCATTTACATACTTCTTCAATTTACATCAGTAGGAGAATTATCTCGATGGCGACTTTCTCCTCTTTTTCTTACACCTACTGCGGGTGAAAAAACTTTTCAAACTGAGCAACTGCATCTACATTTATGTATCATCTTTATTAAATATATCTGAAGGTTGATTGTTCGAGTCGATCCAATTCGAATTAGACAAATTAGAAGACACTTGTATAAAATTTTTTATATTTAGATAACACACTTGGATAATTTGAATCATCGAAGTGGTTTTCTTGAGAGTTGACTCTTACAATAATACAACTGATTTACTCAAGAGGGATAATTACATTCTTATTTTTTGTGACATTCTTTATTCTTACAATAATACAACTGATTTAGTGACATATCCAAGTTAGCAACGTAGGATCATCATCTATTAATCCACTTGGTTAGCGCAAGCTTAATCCGCACACGCAAGCAAACTTAATCCGACACGTATGAATATGTTTGTCGTTATTATGTTCAGTTTATTGTTTCTTCAATCAATTTATGTATATATATTTTGAAATCATTTACTGCATTTTTTTTTTCTTTTGAAGAAGATGTGAAGTATAATAACTATGTTTCATTAATAAGAAGTTAATAAAATAAATAAAGAGCACTAGGCTGAGATATAAAAAATACACAGGAAATAAAACATAATACCTGCAAATTGCATGGGAGGGTGGGACAGATACAACCAAATCCAAACATATGAGAGCAAAGAAAAGAGAGGTCCCTCCAACAATGTCCTGGAGGGTGAGCAACTAAGTCGTGACACGTCGTATCAGTCCAAAGTGGAACCTATCATCACCTCGTCATCATCATACTCCTCAACCTCGAAAGTTATGCCTCTTGGTCGTGTCGCTGCAGTTGTAACCCAAAAGAAAATAAAATGCAAAATATGTAGTACCCCGAATTCCTAACTGTGAAAATTCGAGTTGCAAACCAGAATCTTACTTCAAAATAGTACAAAACACAGAAAAGTACAGGAAATTAAAAACTTTTATTTCGATAAATGTTATTCAATGTCCAAATGGTACAAATAAAATATTACAACAAGAATTTTACAATGAACTTGGACAATGACTCTTCACTTGGATGCTTATGCGGGTCGAGTTCCTCCCGCTTTCACGATCCAGTAGACCTGCACTAAAAATCTATGGGCACGTCAGTTGAATGCAACTGACGCAATGATAATAAAATCAACGGCTCTCCAAGCTCCACAAACAAAATGTTGCAAAGGAGAAAAAAAGTGCAGTCAAACACAAGTGTGGTGTATGTCATGCCCTACAGTCTAATACACAATTCTAAATGCACTCGATGCACTTACTCTAATACACTTCATTTGGAAATGTATACATCTCATACTACATACTTTCTCAAATACAACTTCAATGAAAATGTATGCATCCCATACTACATACTTCCTAAGGAGTTCGTCTTCTCCAGATTGTAGGATTCGATCCCTCGCCATGCACCATACCCTTGTACTCTCTCCCTTTCCTAACATTCATCTAGTAGCAGGTGAGGTTGGAGTTTTCTGGTCCAATTCTGCCTTTGCAGTCAGTAATGGTGTCCCCATTTTTCCCTACTGCCCGGTCCCCTCAGTCTGACTACTCCCGACGTCACCCAAAAGTTGCTTACGAGCATACAAGTGGCCCCATGGTAATTCTCGCTCACCAAGAAGCAGTCTTACTCCCCCTTGGAGATTCTTACTCTATCTCCTTGCCCGTACTAACAACATAGAACTTGACGGACTTGTAGGGTCTATTCCCTACCTCCGCCAGGACCACCTCCCGTTCTTTCCACTAGACCCCGAAAATAAACAGACGAGACTAATTCGTCCGTCCCTCATACAGGCGGGACGGTGCCGCACGTGTCCCCTTGACAAGCAAGTACAACACCCGAATAGTGCATGTCCTAACAATCAAATGACATGTTGGTCATAGGGTCCTATTATTGATTCACCACTTATAACTTAGGATTTATATGTTTTTTTAAAGCAACTAATGATCTTTATCAGTGAAATGATTAGAGAGACACCAGAAAAATTCTTGCTAGTTAATTAACTAGTCTTTTATAAAATTTCTCAACCCCAGAAAAACCAGACCAGTCTCCAAACCAGTCTTGACGTTGGCTCGATCTTGGCCCAACACGACCTGGCGACATTAGCAAAACGACCTCCATCGATTGCCAGTCACCCATGCTTGGATCTCGAACCCTTCTCTGTCCCGCGATCAAACCCTCCACGGTTAGCGATCTGCCGGCGCAAGAAGACTATCTTCATCCAAGGTACTAGAGGTGACAAGGCCACTAGCTACCCAGAACATGTAACACTAAGGGTCATAGGTTACGACTCATTACCTTAAGTGTAGACCAGTTATAAGTGTAGACCAAACACATTTATATGGAAAATAAAAAGGTTATTTGTTGATAGATGTTTTGCTTGATGCAAATGGTAGGTTGTTTCCATTTGTGTTTGCAATAGTTGATGCAGAGAGCATACAAACCTGGACATGGTTCATGAGTTGTACTCGTTGCTTTGTCACAGACTGTGAAGGTCTATGTGTCATTTCTAATCATCATGTAGGTATTTTGTCGGCAATGGACAATTAGTATGGAATATGGAAGGAGCCACTTGCATATCAATATTATTGTATACGTCATTTTGCTACTATATTTTTAAAAAAAATTGGTAGCAAGTTTTTTATGAATAAGCTCAAAGTGATCGCGTGTCAAGGTCAGCCTCGGAAGTTTGAAGCAAAGATTGCACAGCTTGAAGCGGCTAATGTTGATGGGGATAATTGGTTGAAGGAGATGCCGATTGAAAAGTGGGTAATTTCCGCCGATGGAGGTCGTCGATATGGTATAATGACTAAATCTATCAGAAGTGATCAATTCAGTTTAAAAAGGTTTCCATAGCTTGCCTGTCACGGCAATTGTGGAGATGATATTCTTCTGTCTCAACTTGTACTTTACTGACCTTCATGAAGCGGCACAGACCCTTATTAGCGAAGGAAAGTTGTGGGCACCCCGTGTTCAATAAATTATCGAGTTATGGCGTGAGAAATTAAATTTGCATAAGGCTATAATGTTTCATAATCGGCTTGGTGTTTTCGAAGTTAAAATCAGCATTAGAATGAATAATGGACATCAAAAGGGTGGACATTGGCACACTGTTGACCTCGGTAGCCGTACGTGTACTTATGAAAAATTCCAGCTCTACCACATTCCATGTTCTCATGTATTGGCGGCTTGTTCCTCCTGTGCAATTGATTATCAACATTACATTGATCTATTTTACTCTAAAAGTTCATTAGCACTAACGTGGGAATCAACTTTTATCCTATTCAAGACGAATCTTATTGGCCGGCACCGAGTGGACCGAAACTCATAGCCTATGAGAGTCTGCGTAGGATGAAAGGTCGCCCTAGGAGTAATCATATTTGCAACGATATGGATGCTCGAGAAGGTGGGAGCATGGGTAAAATTTATTCTAAATGCGGCTTACGTGGACACAATAAGTGCAGCTGCAATAATGTAGTCAATGTAGGTCTATTTGAAATGACCGATACTTGAAGTTGTATCCGTTATTTATGTTTATGTAATTGTAATACTTGGGAGCCCTAAATTGTAAGCCGTTGATGGGTCACTTCTAATATGCGAAATAGTCATTATTAAAACATTTTAAATGTATCTTTTACTTATTATCATTTGCTGAAGTTCTTAATGTTGAACACTTTTTGGAATATATGATTATGTCAATCTGAGTCTGTGTCTTGTCCATTTTTTTGCACCTGATGCTTGTGCATGTTTTGATGTAAAATTAAAATAACCGATGTCGTTGTTGGGAATAACAACATCAAATACCTTTAACGTTATTCTCAACAACGGCATCAGTTCAATGTGCCGGTTGTGGTTTGACTTGGTACTTCGGGATAGGTATTTGGATACCTACCGGGATAGCTGATGGTGGAGCAATAAACAAACATGTAACACGACAGTACCACGCCATATAAGCTTCTTGCAAAGACCCGTCCTATGGTACGATCCCTTCAAGCACCAAATCATACTTTCTCTCATTCCACATTGTGACAATTGAGCGATGGTGAACGGCTCAATCCATAGTTAGCAATCGACCTTGACCGATAATATTGTATAGTCTTTGGTCGTATATCCAGTTCTCCGGGATTCTTTATTGTGCATTGATCTTTCGGAGGACTTGATAAGGGTAATAGAACTCCATAATATTGAAATTTATAATTGGAGCTCATGCCAACCAAAGTTGATTGTTTGCCGTGCATAGTGGGGGTAGCCGTTGTAACCTTTCCAGTGTGTACAATGTCCAATTGACGTACTCTTTCCGGAGCTGATCGAGCTCATCCTTATAATACGTCAACACTCCACGTGGGTTCTCTCTCCACGTGTAGCGGCCATTCCAATAGACCCCTAAAGGAGCCTTCAACACTACGTTCTTCTTAACCACTCTCCATGCATTTGAAAGAACTTTTATTCGGGAACAGCTGAGGTGTATTCATTTCCAACACCAAATTTGTAATATCCTCATCGGCATGGTCATTTGAATCGACCCCATTGCATAGTTGTAAAAAGCACGATAAAGAGAAGTCAACGCCGCACTTTCCCAACTATAACGGCCAACCCTATATATATCAGCAATCAAGGGAAGGTACATTAGATGGAAGACATCACTCGAAGAATTCGTTATGAGAATACCATCAATCGTACTAATTAAATACGCTCGAGTGTAACATTGCACTTTGAATTCGGTCAATTCATCTCCCAAACTATTGTTGAACTCTCGATGGAGCCACGAACGCCAGATATATTTGCCGACGAAAATACCTTTGTCATTCTCTTCAACCTCTCTCCCAAGATAATCTCTGACTAACATAACTTTGTTAAATAAGATGTTACCAATCACAGCCACCCCATCGTTTGGAAGTCCCGATATAATCGCTATATCTTGTAGCGTCACTATCATCTCACCAATGGATAGGTGGAATGTGTGTGTCTCTGGCCTCCATTGCTCGACAAGAGCGGTAAGTAATGCATGGTCGCATTTCACTTTTATCAACATTAATATTCCATGGAAACCGACATTTACCAAGAAGTTGCATATACGTGGATCGGTCTGCAAAATCGTGTGCGTTCGGAAACTCATATTCTTTCCTCTCCCTTCCACACCGCTTGAGACCTATGCTCTTCTTGTAAATATAGTAGGGTTGGGTCTAGTGGATCCGGACCTCCATGTACGGCGGAAGACGACACACCTATTGCACGTGAAGAAGATGGTTGGTCGGCATCCATTTCTCTGTCAACAAGAATAAACAATGTGTCATTAACTAAATTAATAAATGATTTGTCAAGATAACTAGTTTAATAAACCATTTGTCAACATTAATAAAGTTTGAGTCAAGATAATAAAAATGTCTCAATACTCGAATCAAACTATTTGAACATATTACCATCCCCACCACAATATCTCTATACACTACATATTTATATATAAACACATCGCATATCAACATCCATCTCTAATATTATAATGGGAGAAGGCTTTAGTGTCATTTGTAAATCTACCAATGCGTGCATTACACGTGCATAACTAATATGAAGGAGGTCTCAGGTTCGAGTCCTCACTATGTCATATTTTTTACTTTAATTTTTTTAAATATATTAAATGTGCATCACGCGTGTAAATTATCTGTCTATATCTATCTATATAATAAAACACAAAGAAATCTATCAAGTGGCTCTCCTTCAATCCCTCTAAAATCAAAGGCTCAAATCTAATCTCACAAAACACATTTTCCCTCCAAAAATTTCCCCCCAAAACTGAATTTCAAATCCCTCCAAAACAACTCCTTTATTTATTTAATTATCTCTCTCTCTCTCTCTCTCTCTCTATATATATATATATATATATATATATATATATATATACATATATATATATAGATATATATATATATACACACACTTATGGAAACATGGACTTTTATTTACAACTAATTATTGTCATACTATTTAAACTTGAGCTACATAATTGTTGGTTTACTGTTTACAAGGCTTTTCATATGTTGTATCGTTCTGAAGACGTGCTGTAGGCACGTGCCCACGGGCAAATCTAGTCTATCTTTAATATAATATATAATAACTATTATAATGGAAGAGTTGGAGTTGTAAATCTATCTACTTACGTGCAACGGACATGCAACTCCAACTCTCCCATTATAGTCTTCACATTTACTTTTTAAAATATATAATTTTATTTATTAAGCCATGCATCGTAAGTGTAAATCAGAGTTTTTACTTTAAATTTTTTTAAAAAATTAATACGTGCATTGCACGTGTATATTACTAGTTCATACATAAACATAAATCTTATTAACTTTTACAAAGATAGCAATTCAATTCTAATTTATATAAATTTCTCCAACATCTAATATACTATATTGCCAATTCTCCCACCCCCGAAATCTATTCGCATCCATAGGATACTACAACTCATATCAATCTCCACGACTTCTCATATACTACACCTTCAATATAAATCTCATAAAACAAAGTGAATATTTTTAAAGGAATTAAGGGTTTTCGAATACCTACCACAATTTTGAGGACGAGGTGATCTGTAGAAAAATCTTCACAAAAATCTAAGTGAACAAGGGAGAGGAGGTGTTGACAATTAGGGTTTAAGGATGTGTATTTTGTGAATTTGTAAGCCCTATTTCCATATTTTTATTGTATTTTGTATTCTTTTGATTATTGTATTTGAACTCATTTATTATAGTGCTTTTTGTCTTTTCTTGGGTCCTTTGTTCTCTTTTGATCAATTTGTGTTCTTTTGGTTGGATCATGTTCTCTTTGCAATTTTGCTCTTTCAATTTTGAATTTGATTTGTTCTCCTTTGTGTTCATCTCATCTCATTGCATTGGTTTTTCTCTTTTTGAAGCCAAAACCGATACCCATAACCCATATAATATCAACCCAAAATCCTAATTTCTTGACCCCTATAAATAATCCCATTAAAACGCTAATATTTTATTTTCTCTCTCACTCCGCCGCTTTCTCTCTCCCCTTACCCCTCTCTCTCTCTCTGTTTTCCGCTTAACCCAAAAACCCACCGCACCAAACCCCTACCCCCCATCGCTCCTCCGATCGCCTTTTGTTACCGTCATCACCACTGTCACCGTCTCCTTCCCCTCTTCATCTTCATCACCATCGTTTGTCCCCCGTCCTCGCCATCCCCATCACCGAAACCCATTGCCGGAGTTTTTCCTTTGCCGTAAACTCCCTCTCTGTCGTCCTATTCCCTCTCCGTGCACCCCCATCGCCTTCGTCGTCCCTCGCCGAGCTTGTGCAGCTCCCTAGCGCCGCTGTTCAAACCCCGGAGTCCCCAGCGCCGTAGTTCCCCTATTTTCGACCGAGAGAACAGAGCTCGCCTTCGCCGTGAGTGTCATCGCCACCATCACTTCTCGACCGTGGTACCGATGTCACTCTGCCACCGCAGCCGCTGTCGCAGCGTCGCATCGTTTGTCGTTCGCTCTCTCTCTCTCTCTCGCTGTCATGAGGTAGGAGACGAGCCCCGATTGGGCGAGTCCGCTGTTTGCTGTTCTACTACACGCCAGATCCCACTTCGTTGTCCCCTGTTCGGTTGGATCCAGTGTGAGGCAGTGATTCTGATTGGGCTATTTTAGTGTTTCGTGTTCTGTGCGCACCAGATCCGAGTTCGGTGTTCTGTGTTCTGTCCTGATCATGTGTGGAAATTGCTCTTGGATCTTGTTGTTGTTGTTGATTCTCCGCGCATATTTTTGGGAGATTTCATCCTGGATTCTGATCCCGATATTCTATTTAATTATATCTGCAATAACAGGCAAGTCTCTTCTTGAACCCTTTTTATTATTTGTGTTCAAGATTTATTTGATCTCCTGCAAGTAGATCCCGTCCATTTTGTTATCAAATATGTTTTTGAAAATTCCGTTAAGATTATCGAGAGTTTACACGAGCTAACCCGACATACTCTTAACATCGTGCTATCTCTTTGATCTAAACCCAGTCCCCAATATTTCATGCATTTGCACAATTAAACAACTAGATTCATGCATAAGACTGCTTGATAGATTGGACATTGAAATTGTTAAATTGAAGTTGCTCGATGAATTGACATCATGACCATGATAAATGTACCTTAACCCTTAGAAATTTGCATGTTGACACCTAGGATTGCTTTGATTACCAATGTACATGCTATATGTGATCGTGTGAATTATCTGTTATGTTTTTATGTTAAGTTGATTTCTGGACTGCTGTATGTTTCACTTTGAATCAGATTTTTTGCCATGCTAGTGACATAATTTGAGATAACTTACTGAACATAAAATGTAGCCCTTGATGTCTAGATAATTTTTCCCTAGTCTAGATTTAAATTCCAATTTGTCATCTGTTAGATATCATCACTTTACTGCAACTGTGTTAGTAGTTTCAGACTTATAATTTCATGCATATTCTGCTGTTCTATATTTTATTTGACCCTGTTAGCAGTAAAAGAAAAATCTGAAATAAATTAGGCTGGACCTAGACATGTATAGCTATTTCCCTGAATTTTTGTAGATTTTATTAATGAGTTCTCTGACCTGGAATAATTAGTTGAACACAACCTACTGCATGCTGCCTGAACATAAAATCTGATTAGAATTGAGTTTTCACATTAATATCTGTGTCTTTTATATGCCTTAATTGTACTCGCTGGAACCGTATAGAAGTCTACTTTCCATATCTTCTGGTGGATTTAGTTTTGCTATTGTGTAGTGACCATAATCCATATTTTAGTACTGCAAGGTCATGCTGTCCTGATTTTGAGAAATGTGTTTATATGATGTGTTTACTTCATGCTTTGTCTGTAGCGCATAGATTTAGTCACACATAGTAATTTACAATATTTAAACCCTCTTGCATGCTCACATAGGATGAAAATAAACTATTAACAAGCCGGGATAGTAAGGGTAGACTTGGTAGTGAACAATCGAGAAATGTACTCGGTAAGGCCTTCTCGCTCGCACGAACACTTGACATAGAAGGAGGAGTATTGATTGCAGTGATTGATTGATGATTCTTGCACGTAAATTATTGTTATCAATGCCGAGTACACGAACCGTAAATTCACCATCAGTCTAAAACGATCACTGTGCTTGCGCGGAACCTGTAGTATAGGATGGAGCAGTACGTGCACTAGATAGGTTAATAAAATACTTAACAACCTGCATACTTGATCTTGTAATTGAACTTGACTTGACATCACGTATTTCATGTGTGATTATTGTACACATTCGATATTGCCTACTCTTTATTTTGTTCTTTGTCTTTGACCATATTCTTTTCCTATGATATTCATGCTTCCCTATTATTCTTTGTTTTCTCTACTTGCCGCCCACGACTTGCTCTAAGGGCACTCTTTTCTTTTTTTTAGATCAAGATTTTACAGGTACTGAAGGATCTATTCCCAAAGAAATTGGTAAGCAATGTTTCTAGTGTTGGATCCAGTCTCCGCTGTGTAGTTTTATTAATTGCTGCTAGATTTATTTTCTGAACATTGTTATCTCTTGTACTTTGTTTGGGCTCTATGACCCGTAGTTTTTGTTTTGATCTTAGATGTTGGATATTTATATTGTTGAATTATTTCATTTATTATTGGAATTTATCTTTGTTTCATGTGGTTATTTTTCTTGCGTGGTTGTATTTTGTTGTTCTTATTGCTGAGTTAGTCTGGTACATCTTATGAATGGTGTTTACATCATTCGCTAGGCCTACGTTACGTACTCGTGTTCCGTATTTTGGAAAGCGGGGCGTGACAGAATTTGTTTAGGATATGAAAGAGGAGAGTTAGAAGGTTTCCAAAAGCGACATCTAGGATTTTAGGGTTTCGGAAGCTAGATGGAGAAAGAGAGGGAGATCTAAAGTGAAAGGGGAAGGAGAAGAGGGAGCCACTATTTATATGTAACCGCTATTATAGTTGATGCCGCTATCCCTAACAGCTACATCAGTAATGTGAATGTTGTTGTTGGGGATAACGACATCAGGTATAAGATTTTTCTACACATGTAATTTTTTTTCCAAGTCAAAGAGTATATGATTAGAAAGAAGTTAATTGATCTCAAAATAGCGGCATGTGAAAGAAAAAAATTAGAGATGTCATTTCTGGAAACAACATCATATAAATAACCTATGCTGTTGTTTCCAATAGCAGTTAATGTTGGTGTGTCCAAAACTGGTAAATATTTTCGAAAGTGGGTCTGATTCATCAATATTTGGAAAAAGTTTGTCAGCACGAAAAATATTCTTAATTTTGGCAATAGTTTCTCTCTTCTTTTTTTTCTCTCTAATTAATCATTAGACATTTCTTAAGCTATATCGTCGTTCTTTCACGTTTGTAACTATCTTATGGAGCAATATTCCTACCCGCTTATTAATGAAACAGGGTGCCATTATTCCACCTTTTCCTCAAAAAAAAAAAAAAAAAAAAAAAAAATTCCTACCCGCTTAGTTATATTACACAAAGTAGATAGCGTCTGTATGGTTTCATACTACAGCTTGCAAAATGACACGGCAACATATAAATCCATAAATCAATGAGACTTTAAATCCACAAGACTAACCCACAAGACCTGCACAAAATTATTGATCGTGCACGTGTTACAAACTTAACTTCCACATATACTTCCAAAGCACCACGTACGACAACCTACATGCTATGATTTGATTATGATGCATGCGTGCGTGGCTCAATCTGCACTATTAAACCACCGACTACGGCATAAGCATAAAACAGGTCCATATACTTTTGGAGATATATTATTGACAAGTTCAATAGATAATTTGTACAACCAAACCCCATGTATAAGTTAGTTGGTACGTTTAAACCCAATCTCGCATTTTGTGGCGCCACGGTGGGTCATGCATTCTAAATTTGTAATCGAAATTAATTGAGTAGTTTGGCTGGTTCATGTAACTTGACTAATAATTAGGGATCGCATTCGGGCCATTCGGGCCGGGCCGGGCCGGGTTTGACCGGGTTTTGACCGGTCCCGGGCTTATCCGGGCCGGGCTCCTCCCAACGCGGGCCGGGCCGGTCCGGGCTCAAGGTAAGAAACCTTGGCCCCGGACATGGCCCCTAGCCCCTAGTGTAGGGTCCGGCCCGGGTCCGTGTATAAAGGTTTTTTTTAGCATTGTTAAAGAACAAGTATATGGATTTGTAATTGTATAACAATTGCAAAGAATAAAATTTCATAAATAATTGAAGTACATGAATAAATAAAGTACATGATTAAATAAATTTGAACTTCTTGAATAAAATTAACTACGTGAATAAAATTCATACAAATTTGTCTATTTAGCTCAAATCATCAAATTACAAGTTAAGGGAATTACTTGAATTTAAAGATCGAGATGGCCTCTACTTAGATTGAAGAGAAGACATTGGACTATTGTCGTGCTCTTCAACTTAACCTAAATATAGAATCTCATCACTCTAAATTTTCCAATTAGTTACAATTAATTGAACAACATTTTAATGTAAATTAACTAAATATAATCGTTCATTCATCGCTACTTGTTGATCCACCTCCAGCTTGTGCTTCAAGTAAGTCTTGGGTCCTCTCTTCTGCTTTCATCCAATCTTCGGCGCATACTAGCATCTCCAAATTTTTGGCTATCAATCGGTTCCTGCTCGGGCTCATTATCCTGCCACCAAGAGAAAAAGCACTTTCCGATGCAACAGTTGACACCGGTGTTGTTAGCAGATCTTTAGCCATACGAGAAAGAATATTAAAAATTGCTTCATTAGTCTTCCAAAATTGCAATACATCTTCTACATCTTCAACTGCACTTTGTGCATTATACCAATTCAACTCATTAGGTGAATTGGTTCTTGCCTTTTTCGATTTAATAAGATTTAAAACACCAATACTAGCATGACTCTTTCCTTTTGCTAATATGGAGGAAGAAGAAGAAGAAGATTGAACATTTTGTGTTTGTGTTTGAATAGTGTTAGTTGGATAAATCCTATCATAAGAATCATATAACCTAGTCAAAACATTCTCAAATTTACGAGTAAAAGCAACATGATCAAAATCTAGTATTGCATCGTGTGGGGCATAAGTGTAAAAAATTTCAATTAAATTTTTTGTACCTTCTAATTTAATCATAGGATTCATTACACTAGCTACACAATATAACATAGGAATTGGATGAAAATATTTCAAAAACTTAACATATGCCGCATTAACCATATCTCCAATAAAAGGGTCATTTTGCAAATCTTTAATTGTTGTCATCATAGTCACAATTTCAAGTAAAATACCACTAGATGTAGATGTATATATTTTCGAAAATTGCAAAGTTGCATCATTAAAAGGTTGTAAAAATTTATATAAACTATCGGCAAAAAGCCAAAAATCATCATCTAACATACAATTTTGCATACCCATTGCGATACAAAAATCTCTAAGATTAAAACGATAATGAAGAACAACACCTAATAATTCAAATGTAGAATTCCAACGATGTCGTACATCTTTAGGAAAACGTCTACATACAATGCCCCTAAGTTTACACCAATCATGAAAAGCTTGATAAATTGGACCACTTAATGTAATATAATGAACACAATCTCTCATAACTTCTAGTTTATCATTTCCATATTTTAGTGCATCTTGCACACAAAGATTTAAAATGTGACAAGCACACCTAACATGAAAAATTTCGGGTTCCACAGGATCTAAAGTAATTTTTAAACTCTCAATTGCCTTAGTGTTATTGGATGCATTATCAAAACCAATAGCAAACACTTTATCATGAATAAAAAAATTATTGCATGCTTCCATAATGTGTGTGGCTATAATTTCACCCTTATGTGGGTACCTAACATATCCAAAAGAAATTATTTTCTTTTGAAGTAACCAATCCGAATCTATCCAATGACATGTTACACACATCATTGGAACCCCGTTTACTCCTACCCACCCATCCGATGTCAATGAAACTCTAGTGTTTAGTGATTTTAGTGTTGCTATCAAAAAATCCTTACTCTCATTGTAAACTAATTTACAATCACCCTTAACAACATTCCTAGCAATTTTTTTAAAATGGGGGTTGAACGTGGTTTGTACAAAATTCTCTACATATTTTTGTTCACCAAACGAATATGGCAATTCACCCCCAATTATTAATTTAGCGATTCCCTTACGAACGTGATCGTGATCATATGTATGACTATCTACTTGACCGGTTTTAGGATGTATTTTTTGTTGTGTGAGATTATCTTTCGAAAATTGTGGTTGACATTTATTTAAGTGACGTTGAAGTGTATCCGTGCCCGATCCTACTTTAAACTTATATGGAGTTTTGCACTTCTTACATATTTTAAGTCCTATACTCTTATCATTTTGTGAAGGGACAAAATTGAAAAAATTGTGTACTTCCGAAGTAGTCCCTCTTTTTTTCCTTGAGTTTAGAGAAGGACCTTGTTCCGATGGTTGTGGTTCACATGATCTTCTATTTCTATAGGATTTGAGTGTGTTTCATTCAAATCGGGAAAACTATCATAATTAATAAATGTTTCTTCACTATCTATATATTGGTTATGAATGGAAGGAATGTGATGACTAGTAGATTCTTGACTACTATGCCTACCACCACCGCGTGATCGATTAGAGGCCATTTAACTATGAAAAAATAAAAATGAAGTAGTGAGTGAGTAGTGTATGTTTTTTTACCACTTTCCCAAAATTAAAAATAAAATCTAAAAAAAATGAGAGAAAGAAGATCAAGAAAACACAAATTATATGCGAATAATGAAGTAGTATGCTATGTTAATTCTACAAATTAAAATTATACTAAAATACCGTAAGAAAGTAGAGACTTGAGTTGTTGTTGCTGAATGTTGATGAGTTGATCACTTTGATTGTTGTTGATTTCCTTCCTTCAAAATGTACAAAATTTAATCTTGATCACTTGAAAGAATGTTGTTCACCAAATTGTGGTAGTTGATTACTTGATTGGAAAAAGAAATAGTAGAGAGAAAGAAATAGTTGAGTGAATTGGTGAAGAGAAATGAAAGGAATGGTATTGTATTTATAGAAAATGCAATTTTTTTGATTTCCTAAAGTACCCCCCAAAACTAGCCGTTATAAATCCGTTGGGGGGTAGTTTCGTAATTTAATTTTTTAAAAAAATTTTCTGGAAAAAAAAAAGGGTCAGCCAACGGTCGGCCCGGCCCGGCCCGAGCCCGGGCCTCGAGCGGGCCGGGCTAGACCGGGCTTTCCTTGCCATAAAGGGGACCGGACCTTAACCGGTTGGGTGGGGGCCGGTTCAGGGTCCAGCCCGGGTTGGAGGGGGGCCGGGCCGGGCCGGCCCTGATGCCATCCCTACTAAGAATATATGGTTGAGACCGAATTAGCTGGTGCATGCTGAAGAGTGATGCCTAATAAAATATGACTTAGAAATGTGTGGTTGATATTAGTTAATGTCTAATTGTCTCTCTAGATATAATAGTATAGCGAATACAAATAAACCGCCCATGGTCCGGTGCTCATTCTCTTTTGTTTTATTATGTATTGACTTGAAATTGTATCTATGAACTGAGTCCTTAACTATGATTACACTAAAGAATTGAAGAGTTCAAAGAAAACGAATTGAGGGCCAGTACAATGGCTTGGGCACAATCTATAAGATTATGATGGTAGGGCTATGAGTTTGTTTTCTTCCACTCCATGGGGGAGAAATTAATAAGAGTCTGAGAAATTTAATTATTTTTGGGAAATTAACAAATTTGTTTAGAATACCCCGCAACAGCGACCATTGATTCCTATCAGCACTATGGCTTTTTTAACATTAAAATTAAAAATAACAAATACTACTTTCTACGTCTCAAAATATCTATAAATTTATTAAGAAACTCTCTAGATTGTTGTAAATTTTTCCAAATCAAAGTTATTAAATGAGGTGTTCGTAGTTTCACAATTTCTTTAAATCAAGAACAGATTATTTAGTTTAATGTATTTCACTAAACATACTGTTTTACTTGCAAACAAACTACTTATCGAATAAATGTTCTATTTCTTATCAATATTTACTGTTTTATGTTTTTCTATAAAACTTTTGTTCACTTGCAAGCAGAATAGTGCTATATTGGCTGCTATCTGCTAGTGCATTGAATGAGAATGATGTTTTTTCTTTTTTCTTCAAGAACATCATAATCGTGTTACCTGTAGCGAGATGATTAAGGAGTTACCGTTTTTAGAGGCGATTGCTACCCAAAGTACGTGCAATTTTGAGAACTTACAGCCAGCAACAGGAGAAGACAACCCATATTTGAATCTCAGTATTATGAGTGGAACGTGCCACGTTCATATTTTTTCTTTTAGCTTTATACTTTCCTTATTTTGATATATTTAGCCTTTTGAGTTTTCAGAAAAATGCTCTAATTCAACCTGTATCAGAATACAGATGTTTTATATTATTGTTTTCATTCTTTTCTACAATTTATGTTCCAATTACACTATTTTGCTCTCAAGTTTGCTAGTTCTTTTACTCAGTTAATTGTTTTAGTCCCAAATTTACTTCTCTACCTTCAAGGAGACTGTTTCTTAACCTGGTCCTCCAACAACTTGTTCAAAAACGCATGTGACTACTAATGCACAGCAATATAACATATCACAAGTGTCAATGTAATCTGCTAGTAAGCTGCATCTTGGCTGATGAGAAAGAGATCGGGAGTTTGAATTCCACTACACCGTAAAATCCCCAATTAATATATATGGGATAATAGTGTGTGACTACGACCTTGTACTAAAAATTATATAAAAATAAAAAAGAGGGAACTTAATCAGACATAAATATTTATGAAACTTAGACAAAAAATTGTATTCAAAAAAATTAAGTGAGAAAGTAGAAGTAGGTTGATAATTGAGACCATAAGTTTTTTTCGAAAAATAAGAAAGGGTGGTCTAAGTGTCTTATCTCCTTTGCGACAACTCACTTCACAGGTTTTCTCGGGTAAGGAACCATTTGTTCATCCTATTGATGAGTATCTTAGCTCATCTCCAAAGTCTGTTGATGAGTCTAAAGTGTCTTAGTTCATCTCCAAAGTACACTTCTTCCTTGTCTATTGATGAGTCTAAGTGTCTTAGATCATCTCCGAAGTGCATTTGTTCCTTGCCTATTATCTGTTCGAGTGCTCAGATTAGGGCAAAAAAGTGTTCTCATTTAACTGTTGAATCGAGGGCTTCTTTAGCAGCTCAGATTCGTAATTTGGAAATTCTCCCCCCCCCCCCCCCCCCCCCCCCCCCCCCCCCGCGTCCCAGACCGTCCCGCCCATTCTTCGTTAGGCTCGATTTACCAAATTCACTTTGATTCCTTATCGAACCCTGATATGCTTTCCATTGCAGCTAACATGGGTTTCTTGGTTCATTCGGCTCATTTCTCGGAATTTGAGAATATTCGTCAGCGTGAAATTTCGAGAGCTTTTGAGTCTCATCTTGCTTATGATTAGTCTCTCATGGAATATTCGGGGGATGCGGTGTGAGTCGAAACAACAGGCCTTATTTCAGCTAATCTCTTCCTCCCACTGTGATTTGATTTCCATTCAGGAATCTAAACTCGATTCCACCACTCCTGCTTTATTTCGATCCATTGGTGGGTCTTATATCACTAATTGGATTCTTTTAGATGCTATCGGCACGCGGGGAGGTATCCTATTTGGGTTTAAAGATTCCCGTTTCTCTTTGATTTCTGTTCATCGTTTAACCTTTTTTCTCATTGTCTGTCTTCCTTGGCACGGATTCAATCTTTCTCTCACTTTTGTCTCGGTTTACGGCCCTTCCAACACCGATCGCCGTAACCTTTTCTGGAATGAATTTGATTCCTTCCAGAACAGCATTAACGGCCTCTGGGTATTTTGTGGTGACTTCAATGTCACCAGATTCTCCCATGAGAGAACCAGTAACACCTCTATGGGTTCGGACTCCTCCCATTTCAATGATTGCATTCGCTCTCTTAACCTTACTGACCTCCCTCTTAATGGTAGATCATTCACTTTGTCTAATATGCGTCTATCACCTTCAATGGTGAAACTTGACCGTTTCCTTGTTTCCTGTGATTGGATTTCCTTTTTTCACAACTCTTTCTCTTGTGCGATGCCTAATCCAATTTCAGACCACGTTCCTACTGCCCTGCATTCTAACTATAACTTTGCTAAACCTTCCAAATTCCATTTTGAAAAGTTCTGGTTGGAAGACCAGACCTTCGTCAATCTCATCTCCGAATGCTTAGCTGCAGTTACGGGATCTCACAGGCTCAGCCGCATCTTGCTTAAGCTCCACGCTATCAAGCATGGATGCAAGATCTGGTGCAAAGATTGATTTGCTAATGCCATTGGTCTTAAGCAATTCTTCCTCTCCTCCATTGAGACCATCGATAAGCTTGAAGAGCTTGGTCCGATCTCTGATTCTCTCCGTCTCGAAAGAAGTTCTTGTAAGCGTGAATACGCTGCCATCCTCCATAACAATCATATCAAATGGGCTCAGAGAGCCAAGATCTGATGGCTCAAAGAAGGAGATGGTAACACTGCTTTCTTCCATAGTTTTGCTTCACATCGTCAACGATGCAATCGTATTTCTTCCTTAGTAGATAACAGTATTGAACTTACTGCTAATTCTCAATTCCATGCTACTTTTCTCCAGTTTTATAAAAATCTTGTGGGATCCTCTAAACCACAGTCCATCCAACTGGACTGGACCCAACTTTATGGGCAGGAATCCCATGATCTGTCTTGCCTGGAAACTCCTTTTACCTTGGAGGAGATTAAATCTGCGGCCTTCGCTCTAAAAAGCGATTCTGCCCCAGGCCCTGATGGTTTTCCTTCTTTTTTTTTTCCAAAAAATCTGGGATTGCCTCAAAGATGATCTTGTTGAGATGTTTGCTGAGCTGCATCTTGGTACTTTCTCCTTTGATCGTATCAACTATGCACACATTGTGCTCATCCCTAAAATCGTGGGTGCTAATGCGGTGTCTCAATTTCGGCCTATTAGTCTTCTTAACACAACGTTCAAGATCATTATGAAAGTTCTCTCGAACCGTATGCGCAACGTCATATCCCCTCTTATTGATCCAGCTCAGTCGGGCTTTATTAAGGATCACTTCATTCTTGATAGTGTGGCATCAGCACAAGAAATCATTTCTGACTGCCACAGGTCCAATTCGGAGGGCATTATGTTAAAACTGGATTTTGAAAAAGCCTACGACAAAGTTAGTTGGTATTTCCTCTTTGAAATCCTCCTCCATCGAGGTTTTGGACCTAGGTGGATTGCCTAGATTAAATCCATTCTTTTTGTTGGCACTTCTTCCATTCTTATTAATGGATCGGAAGGCAACAAATTCAAATGTAAGTGTGGTCTCCACCAGGGGGACCCCATCTCTTCCCTATTATTCACCATTGTGGCGGACGTGTTCAGTAGACTACTTCGTAATGCTTGGGACGCTAATGTCATAGAAGGTCTCGGGGGCTCCAACAGTTTTCGTAGTGTTCTCAACTTACAATATACTGATTACGCCATCATTTTTGCCAAACCCGATGGATGTACCCTCCGTAACCTAAAACTCCTTCTATATATCTTCGAAAGCACTTCTGTTCTTTCGATTAATTTCCAAAAATCATCGGTTCTGTGGCTTGGTGGTTCTAACAATCGTCAGTTTGAAATAGCTCAATTCTTCAATTGTGCTTTTTTTCTTTTCCTGTTATGTACCTGGGCATCCCTTTACGATGGGGGTAGCTCCATAAATCGGACTGGCTCCCGATGATTGATAAGGTTGAGTCCAAGCAAAATGCCTGGTCTGGAAAACTCTGTTATAGGGGAGGTAGCTGATTCTTGTAAACTCTGTTCTCTCGTATATTCCCCTTTATATGATGTCCTTTTTTTATGTACCCACTTGGGTGATTAAGAGAATTGATCAGATTAGAAGTAACTTCTTTTAGTCTAGTGCCGACACTTATAGAGCTGGAACGCATCTATGTAATTGGAAGAAGGTTTGTTCCTCCAAGGCAGATGGTGGATTGGGAGTTTTTAATCTCAGAAACCAAAACCTAGCTCTGTTAGGCAAATGGCTTTGGCAGTTTCTTAAAGAGGATCAACTTCCCTGGGCTTGTATGGTTACTCTTAATTGTTTTCGACGCCACAGGGTTTGAGAATTTCGACCCTCTTTTTCTTCCAGAGCATCTCCTTTTTGGAGGGGGGTGTGGAAAGCTATTGCTCCCTTCCATTGTAGCATCTTCCATGTATGTGCGGATGGTTCCATGACCAAATTTTGGATTGACCTCTGGATTGGTAATATAAACTTGTGTCTGCCTTCCCGGCCCTCTTTAACTATGCCCTCAACCCTCTTGCTATAGTTGCGAATTGTCTTTCTGTCCAAAATGGCACTAGAGCTTGGCAAATCCCTTTCGCAACCCATTTCCCTCCCTCTCTAGAGATGGACTTCAACCATCTTTCTTCTTGCTTAAATAACTACACCTGGCACCCCACGGAAGATGTTTACTGGCGTTGGACCAGTTTCGGGTCCTTCTCTATCCATTCTTTCTATAACTTCCTTAACCACGGAGGCGTAAGTCGCCTTTTGCTAAGAGCATTTGGAGTTGTGCTACGCTGAAGGCTAAACTTCTTTCTTGGCTAGCCATCAACAACAAGCTCCTTACGGTTGAAATTTTTAACCGTAGAAATCTTGCTATTGGTCAACTATGTTCCCTGTGCTCACAGGGTCTCGAAGATGTTGATCATCTGTTCGTTCATTGTGCATTCTCCAAATCTCTTTGGCAGATTAATATGATAGCTTGGCAGGTTTTCTCTCCCCCCGACTCCTTCTTATCATGCTGGAAGTCTCAATTAGTTAGGAATAACGTCCGCAATTCGTGGGTTCTTACTGCCATGGCTATTATTTGGGTTATCTGAAGGGAAAGAAACTCGCGGATTTTCTCTCTCACCTCCAAACCTATAGATTCCATTATTGATGAGTTCATCTTCTTCTCTAAACATTGCCTGTCTTTGCGGCCTCCGCATAAAATTCAGGCTTTAAACCTTCATCGTCTAGATGAAGCGGTTAACTTATTTCGTGCTTTAAATTCACTTTTTAACTTCACTATTTCTAACAATCTGTGATGTTTTCTTTTCGCACTTATTTGCAGTTCTTCTTTCTCTATGCTCCTCCTGGTGTTAATTACTTCGTTTCTGTTTCTTCTTTGTGTTTCCTATGTAGGACTGAGACTGCTTTGGCAGTGTCTCTATGTTCTCTCTTTCTGTGGATGTTTTTTTAGGTGGTTCTGATCCGGTTTGGATGTGTTCTGATCCGGTTTGGATGTGTCCTGCTGTCGGCAGACCTTTTTTGGGATCTTTTGGCTGTTAGACTCTTATCTTTTGGTTCTGTTGGAGTAGCTAGCTAATCAATTATTATCTCCCTCCCTTGCTCTTACTTGTTTATTGTGCTAATTTATTATATGCTCCTCTACAGTGCTTTATTTTCTTGTTTCTTCACTGTGTGATTTCTGGTTCATCGTCTTCTGGTCTGCGGCGGACCCTTTGTTTTTTTGCGGCCTAGTGCTTTTTGGGTTAGCAGTTGGTATTGTTTAGTTGGTGGTTGTGATGCTTTGTGAGTGCTGGCTGGTTTGGTGCGGCTCTTTCCCTCACAGTTTTTGTGATGGGCTCCTAGACTATTGAGGTTTTGTTGTATGGCGTTATTGTTGTTATTATTGAGGCTCTCTGCAGGTGGTTATTGATGTATTCATTCCATCTTCTTGCTTCCATTGAGAGCGTTCTGGTACTACTACTGCTGTGAGCTCCCTTCTTTCGTACCACGGTTCCCTGTTCTAGCCTCCTTGGTTGGTGCTGGAGGGTCAATTGGTTGCAGCAGTGACCGCCTTTTCCTGCTCTCTTCGTTTGGACTTTTGTCTTGTCTTAGCTGTGCGTTTCTATGCTCTTCTGCGCTGGATAGTCTTCTTGCAGTTGTAGCCGTGGTCGACGGTGACAGTCCTTTCACCCATTCCTCTTGGGTGTTGCTGTTGTTTGTTGCGGTTGTGGTTGGTCGAGGGGCTGACTGTAATACCCTAAAACTTCATTTTAATAAAAATATTATTATTATTATTTTCACGTGTTGTGCACGTGCAAACTTCATGTGTATATTATTTATTTATTTTATATGAAATCTCATTTTTGTATGAACAATTATTTTTCTTTATTTTTCTAAAAAGTCTATTTTCAAAAGCCTAAAACACTAATTAATTGTTTTAGCCCACTTTAATTAATTATTAATTTGTTGTTTTGACCCACAAGCCTAAGCCCACTATTTATGAAGCCCACCAATCTAATTAATTAATTAAATGGTCACACTTGTCATGTAGAGTTAATTAGTGAACATTTTGATTAATTAAATTGTACAACTTTTAAATAGGGGTACTAGGTGGCACGTGCGAAGCACGTAGTGTGCAATGCACACTTTATTTTGGACCAGTTGTGCATTGGGAGAGATGGGAGAGTGGGTTGTGTGCATGGATGGTTACTTAGTGTATGGGTAGTTGCTATAACTCCTACTCCTATCCTAACCCTTCATTCTATAACCATCCATCGAATCCTAGCCCTCCAATCTACTCTAAAATTAGTATAAATACCCCTCCTATTTGTTTGTATGTTACACTAGTAATCTATTGAAAGAAGAGAACAATTACATAGGAGATTCATATTAGTGTGTAAGTTGTGTGTTGTGTGTACACCCCCATTGGAGGCCGGGCATCCCTACAAGAAGAAGCTCTCGGTTTTTGGCAAGGAGCAAGGAGAAGGAGATCGTACATAGCAATCTAGGAGGAGAAGGCACTCTCTAGCATTCTAGGAGGCTCTAGGAGATTTTCTTATTGGTTTTCTTCAAAAGGTGGGTGTTTCTCATGACTTCTAAAGTAGAAATCATGCTAGGGAATGAAATTGAATTGTTATTATGAATTACTAGTTGAAATGAAATGCATGCTTGCCTAAATAGAAGGGAATTGAAAAATTAGCAAATATGTGTTGATTGGTTACTATATTTATTAGTTATGAGTAAAGTGAATGTTCTCGTTATTTCTAATGTTAGTGTGCAAAATATGTCCTAAATGTGAACTATGTGGTTTAACTAGAAAAAGACTAACATCATGTTTAAGGATTAAAGTGCTAATGTAGAATGGTGTGTTAAAGATGAATTGATAGAATAAATTATTAAGAAATGATTGGTAATAGATGTCATAAAATTTCCCATTGCTATTTATGCCATTAGAAAAAAAATGAAAAGGAATGTATTTTTGCAAACAAATGATCGAATGCATCATGTGTAATTAATAAAACAGAAGTTCTTGTAAAGCAAACTTTTAAGTAGATCGTGATCTGGAAAGTTATGTTTCAAAAAGAGAAGAAAAAATATATTTTTAGACTTGAAAAACATCGCAGAGCAGCCAACTGATCACATTTAACAGTCGACTGGCCTGATCGTTTATTTTTTTAATTTAAAAATCATAGCGGAATAGCCGACTGTCCATATAAGACAGTCGACTCCTCTGAGTATTTTATTCTCGAGCTTTAGAAACTTGCAGGATAGCCGACTGGTCATGGTTAACAGTCGACTGCCCTGGACATTTTTATTTTTGAGTTTAAAAACATCGTAGAACAGCCGACTGGTGATCTGTGACAGTCGACTTCCCCGAAGTTTCAAGTAAATCTGTATTCTCTTTGTGAGATAATTTCTATGACCTATGTCTTAGTATAAATGAGATTTGAGACGGTTTTTACAAAGAGAAACTTATTTTGATTATTAACTTTTTATACAAAGGAAATTGAAGGGATTGTTTAAGAAATTTAAGATGAGATTTTGGTAATGAGAAATTTGAAAGGTATGAATTGTGAAACCTATTGAAAATGTGAACTATGGAATTAGAATGGATTGAAATAGAATTATGTGCGTTTATAAACTAGTGAATGTGACATGTTTGAAGAATTTCAGTTTTTCAAGTATCTATGCATTGAATTATTGATTGTGATGAATTATGAAAGATGTGAATACATGAATACTATGCTATTGGAATATGAATTGCGATTAATCATGAAAAGGTCTTATGAGTATGACATTGTAATTATGAGTTAAAATTGAGAATTAGGGTATAGCCAAACCTTATACCGGTAATGAAAGAAATGAGAAAATGATATTTTGAAATGAGAAGACCAATGTTTGGGTCATGTGAATTAAATGAATAAGACATGTATAGTGGAAGTGCTACACTCTAAGAGTTGATTTTGTTCATGATTCAATTAAACTAAGGATTAGATACATAGTGAAGATGTGATGAAAGTAAGAGAAAAACATTGAGTATGAGGGCCATTGGATTGGCGACGTGAGAGTATTCACAGGATGTCCCATGATGAGTCATGATAGGGCGTGGATACTGCTCCAAAGTACCGTCCCGGTGGCGACGCTCGTGGGGTGTTTGACGACTGCGGATGGTGTCATGTCTATGGTAGGAGCTGAATTACCACAGGATGCCTACATGATGAGTCATGTGTCAGTGCGTTGGGATTCCCTCCAGGGCACCTAGACCTGAGTTCATAGATTAGAAAATATCTAGGATACTTACCGTAGTTACAGTAGTAGATTAAGTCATGGCGAGGGATTGCACCCTACAAGATGAAGAATGGTTAAGGGCTTGCCCTCGGACCTATGTAGTATGGACTGCATAGACTCTGAACAAGTGTGCATTAGTGTCATATAATATAAATAATTGTATTAAGGACTAAGTGCACATTCACGACACGACATCAATATGATAGTCCCTTTAGCTTTGTTGTGACAAGTTTGTGTTTGTTAAGAAATGAGAATCGTTTTACTGTTTCCGGCATAGAGAGAATGGCCGTGTATAATATTTTGTCAGTTGAATGAACTGACGCGCCCACAGTTTTATATGCAGGGTAAAGATGTTTGACAATTGAAGTATACATGCTGCGCAAGACTGATGCAAATATTGTTTCATATAATTTATTGTAATGTTGCTTCCGCTGTGATAATGTACAAGTGTAAATGTAACTCTGATGAAAGAAAAGTTTTTTTCCTTGTAAAATTGTACGAAAGAAGTATAAAGATCCTGTGGAATCTCGAATTCAGTTGTATTTTAGAATTCGGGGTGTTACACTGACTCGTTCCTGATTCACTTCTTTGCGACGTTCGGTGGATCGGCTGATAGGTTTTACCTCTTCAGCTGTTGGGCAATGTTTTCTTTTAATTGTTGGATTTCCTTTAGTTTGTATAGATGAGTTTTGTTGGGTAGCTTCAGTTTTACCACGCGTAAAATTGACGTTTATTGTGCGACCTTTTATTAATTATATATTGGGCTGGAGCTTTTTGGCTCCATCCTTCTTTTCCAAAAAAATAAAGGGTGGTATAGGTAGTAGGTAGATACAATTATACATGACTAGTAATTTACACGTGCGATGCACGTCTTAATAAATATAGTTTTTTTAAAAGTAAAAATGCAGACGTGGTCTAGATTGATCTAAAACCTCATTTATAATAGTTATGCACGTGCGTTGCACGGGTTGGTAGATGGAAAAATTACACTAAGGCCTTCTCCCATTATAGTAGTAGAGATTAATAAATATAGTTTTTTTAAAAGTAAAAATTCAGACGTAGTCTGGATTTGATCTAAAATCTCATTTACAATAGTTATGCACGTGCGTGACACAGGTTGGTAGATGAACAAATTACACTAAAGTCTTCTCCCATTATAGTAGTAGAGATTTATTTATTTATTTATTTTTACAACGGCACTTCGAGTTCCGTCGTTTATATATGCATAATTCTCATTTCCTCTCTCATATATAGCAGTCTCCTGTAGCAGAATATGCATATTATGCATATTTAGCAGACGACTGCAACGAGTTTTTTTACCAAAATAAGCATAATATGCATATATAGCAGACGGTTACAAATGCTCTAATTACATCTATCTATAAACCAGTATTATACACGTGTTGTGCACGTGGAGAAATTTTTGGGATGAAAAGGGCAAAAAAAAGTTCTACCAGCACGTGCATTGCACGGGTTGGGTTATGGACAAATTACACTAAGGCCTTCTCCCATTATAGTAGTAGAGATATATAAAAAATGTATTCATAATCTCTAACATCTCTAATATCTCTAATATTATAATGGGAGAATGCCTTAGCGTCATTTGTCATTTTGTCATTCTACCAACATGTGCAACACACGTACATAACTAATATAAAAGAGGTTTTCAGTTCATATCCTCCCTACAAATCCTCCCTACGTCAGAGTTTTTATTTTTATTTTTTAAAATTATTGACACGTGCATCGCACGTGTAAATTACTAGTTATTTATAGATTAAATATAAGTTAAGGGTATATTAGGAACTTATTGGAAGTTTTTAAATACCAAAGCAGTAAAAAAGGTAGTTTGCCTTTTAAGAGAGGTTGAAGAAGAAAATTATTTTAGATAGGAGCCTAAAAGAAATTTAACCTTTTACTTTCAACAAAAAATTGAAATAGAACTGATTTTTATGATGCATGGAGTTTGAAAGATCAAATCAGTCTGGGGAATTTTAGAGGGTTCGAGAGGACAATAAGTGATGGGGATAAGTCGGTGTTTTGCTTTATCCAAATAAAATGAGACTCATTCATCAACTTGGGATTGACTGATCAATTGTTGATTGATGCAAAGAGACTGAGACACAGCCATCCAATTTGGAATCCCTGACCTACAAAACGAGTTAACTTGGGAAAACGCCCGCACTATTGGAAATCTTTTATGGAGTGCTCTCTATCTCCTTTTAATCTTCACTGATTTTGTTCTTGAAACATGGGGCAACAAAGTATAAAGTAGCGAGTGACTAGATTCTAGCACAAAAAATAGGCCAGATATTGAGGAAGAGGGCAAATTTTCGTGCTCAGCTCATGAAATTTTTTACATGCAATACTACTCATGTTCATAGCAGATGACTAGCACAAATCCTGTAAAAGTTAAGCATTACTGCTCATGCAAATTTGCATCGTATATAATAACGCATTTGGCATAACTACAATTTTTTTGGGTGCAAATAATACTTTGTTCTAAAAAATTAAGTCGTTTTAGTTCCCTGTTTTGTTCTATGTTATATATTGTTTCAAGTTCTCAAAACAAAATCTTATTAACACTCTTTATATGTTCGTTATTTATTATTGGGATAATTTAGCAAATGCCCCCATTCAAAATATGGAAACTAACGTATACCCCACTATTTTAAAAAAACTAAGAAATACCCTCAGTTTAGACGGAACTGTTAAAATCTCCGTTCATTGAACTCGCGTGCGTCACATGTGATATGTAAAATGACTTAAATACCCGCGATAAAATGTATTTTAGCAAATACCCTCAATCAGAATGTGAAACTAGCATATACCCCACTATTAAAAAAAATAATATTTTGGATATTTTAACAAATGCCCCCAAGGAAAATACAAAAACTTGTATATACTACATATATTTCAGTGTTAGGTGTTGTGAAAAATATGAGTGTTATATATTGTTCCTCATTCTGAACAACTTTCTTCATGTACTGATGATAATAATATAATAGAAAGAGGTTCTATGTCAGATTTTGACTCCAACAAACACAAAATCATCATCTATTATAACGAATTGTTGTGCATCATCACTAGCTTGTATACCATCATCTATTGCAACAGATTGTGTGGTCTCCTGTTCCACTGTAGAATGTGCATCATCATTTCCGTCATCTTCATTCACAATAGGTTCAATAGTAGCTTGTGTATTACCCATTGTCACAAATTCATCGTTTATATATAATTCGACAAGATTTAATATTCGGAAATCAACAAAAATCTGGTAAATTTGGAAAAAAATTGACAAAAGTTCAGGATGAAAGAAATATAAAATTTAATACATGTAAGTAGTTTGTACTCATCACCTAAGTAAATGTTAGAACCTGAATATGAAATAATGAAAAATCCCAACAAAATTTGTGAAGGAATCAAAATCAATTGAAGAAAAACAGTAAGTAGAAAAACTGCACAGAGTCGAGATTTGAAATCTCTGTCCTTAAAGCAGAATTTGCCCCGTAATGTGACGGTTACCGGCAAATTGCTTCCCAGGATACAACTGTACTTTCTCTGAAGAACGCAGCACCCTTACTTCAGAGATTCAGTGAACCGTTGCCTGTGATGTACTCTCAGTTAACACTGACACAGAGGAGAAGAAGAAGAAAGAAATGTAAAAAAGTCTCTATCTGTAAGTAAGCTTCTGTCTGGTTTTATAGAGGAAACTGGGACTGAGACTGTTCAGTAGCTGCCATTACTCTGTAACAGCAGAGTAATGGGGACTCTTCAGATTCATAACTGGTGAGCCATTACTCTGCTGTTACAGAGTAATGGCCCCAGTTACTGAATCTGAAAAGCCTTTTCAGTTCAGTAGGGGAAGAGTTTGTCTGGGCAAAAATAAAATAAAAAATTTAAGCCAGACCAGACCAAACCAAACCGAGCCGAGCCGAGCCGAGCCGAACCGAACCGAACCGAACCGAGCCGAGCCGGGCCGGGCGCGCGCGCGCGTGCGCGCGTGTGTGTTTGTCATTTTGGCTAAGTCCTCTCTCCACTACACGTTAGTGGTAACCCCCGGGCTATGCCCTCTAGTCCAGTTTTCTAGTATATATACTAGTATAAATATTTTCCAATTTCCGATATGGGACTATTCATTTGTTAAGTTGGTACCTTTCAAGTACCCAACTTTGGATCAACATTTCTCATTCATACGGAATTCGTTTTTGGCAAGTGAGTATACTATGGAATAGTACTCGACGAGAGGATCGCAATCCACTCATTTTCCGGTGCTGCCGGTGGCCGGAGCTTGCCGGAATCCGGCCCAGAAAACTGCAAAAATTAATTCCAACAATCCCCCACATGAATGGAAATTACCAGACCATGTAATCCAGACACGACAGAAAAATAAAAAACATGACAGAAAGACTCTGAGAGTACAGTCGGAAAATCACTGCATCAGGAATGGTAGTAATTTTTCAACTTTGAACCACCCTTAGTAATTAGCTATCGGATTCACTTGACCAGGTAGTGATCATGATGTCTTGAACTACCCGGGCGTTCATGTGAACCTAGACAATAACTATCACACAGTTTCATCTCCTCACAGAACTAAGTTCTCTTGTTGTGTTCATTTTGGCCATGAACATCCCTGGTTAATCGTGAGTGAACTTGGAGAATGTAGCCTTTCTTCATTCTCCTAGAAACGGCTCCATTTCACACTCACAAGGTAATTGCCCATAAAGAGTATCCTGCTATACTCCACTTTTATTTCAAAGCTATAGGAATCATTAAAAGCCAAGCTTATCCTAACTATTTGCAGGCAGCACTTATTTTATCATCCTAAGAATGGGTATGAGATGTTAATCTCTAAGTGCTTTCGTTGATTCAACAAGATTTAGTTGTCCCTTTGAACCTAGATCTTGGGATCTCCAATTTCTAGGTAGGGTTTCCATCAAGTATTCTCTTTCGTCATAGGCTTTAAACCCATTCCTCTTGATGATCTCACAACCTGCTCTCGCGACAGACCTTTAGTAAATGGATCCGCTAGGTTGTCGGCCGATTTTCTATATTCTATAGAGATTACTCCATTTTAGAGCAGTTGTCTAATGGTTTTGTGTCGCCTTCTGATATGACGAGACTTACCATTATACATACAACTCAGTGCCCGTGCTATAGCCGATTGGCTGTCACAGTGTACACATAAGGCAGGCACTGGTTTTTTCCACATTGGAATATCCTCTAAGAAGTTTCGAAGCCATTCTGCTTCCTCTGCTGCTTTGTCTAAAGCAATAAACTCAGATTCCATGGTGGATCTGGCCAATAGCATTTGTTTAGAGGATTTCCATGACACAGCTGCACCACCAAGTGTGAAAACATATCCACTTGTGGATTTTGAGTTCTTTGAGTCCGATATCCAGTTGGCATCACTGTAGCCTTCCAGTACTGCTGGATATCTGGTGTAATGTAGCGCATAACTCTGAGTATGTCTCAAGTAGTTCAATACTCTAGTTATTCCTTTCCAGTGACTTCGTCCTGGATTACTCGTGTATCGGCTCAGTACGTTTACCGAATGTGCTAGGTCCGGTCTAGTACAATTTGTTAGGTACATCAGACTACCAATTACCCGTGCATATTCCAGTTGTGATATGCTTTCGCCTGTATTTTTGGACAGGTGAAGACTTGGATCGACGGGACTTTTTGTTGTCCCATTGGAATAATTCTTGAATCTTTCAAGTACTTTCTCAGTATAATGAGCTTGAGACAAAGTAATCCCCTCAGATGTCCTGGAAACTTTGATTCCTAGTATGACATCTGCAACTCCCAAGTCTTTCATGTCAAACTTACCACTAAGCATGCTCTTAGTTTGTTTGATAATGTCGTTATTGCTTCCAATAATGAGCATGTCGTCTACGTATAGACAGACCAGAATGTATCCGTTTGGAGTATCTTTGATGTAGATACATTTATCACATTCATTTATTTTGAAACCATTTGACATCATAACATTGTCAAATTTTGCATGCCACTGCTTTGGAGCTTGTTTCAGGCTGTACAGTGATTTTACAAGCCTGCACACCTTATTTTCCTGTCCAGGAACTACGTAACCCTCAAGTTATTTCATGTATATTTCTTCTTCTAAGTCCCCATTTAGAAATGCAGTTTTAACATCCATTTGATGTATCTGCAATAGCTATCAACATTCTTATGGATGTTATTCTTGTAACTGGGGAATATGTATCGAAGAAATCTAGGCCTTCTTTTTGCCTAAATCCTTGTACCACAAGTCTAGACTTATGCTTCTCTATTGAACCATCTGGTTTCAATTTTTGTTTGAAAATCCATTTGCATCCTAGAGCTTTACATCCAGAAGGCAAATCGACTAACTCCCATGTATGATTTTGCATAATGGAGTCTATTTCACTTTTGATTGCTTCCTTCCACATAGGAGCATCAGGCATAGACATAGCTTCCTTGAAAGTTCTGGGCTCATTCTCTAACAGAAAGGCCGTCACAAAGTCAGGACCAAATGATTTTGATGTTTTAGCCCGTTTACTTCGTCTAGACTCATCGGTATCCTGTTCTGGTTCATCAACTGAAGTGCTTGCATTCCCTTGTTCACGTGTACGTTTAGGGTACGTAGTATCCTTGCACGAAAATACGTGTTCAAAGAATGAAGCATTTCTTGATTCCATTATTGTATTTACATGGATATCCGGTATATCCAATTTGTATACCAAGAACCGATATGTACTACTGTTGTGTGCATAGCCTATGAATATGCAATCAATCGTCTTAGGTCCGATGGTGACCTGTTCCGGGGTAGGTACTGCCACTTTTGCTAGACACCCCCACACTTTGAGGTATTTATACGAAGGTAAGTTACCTTTCCACAATTCATATGGTGTCTTGCCGGTTTTCTTGTGAGGTATTTTGTTGAGAATGTAGTTGGCAGTCAACAACGCTTCCCCCCACATGTTTTGGGGTAGGCCAAAATTCAATAACAAGGCATTCATCATCTCCTTTAGAGTTCGGTTTTTGCGCTCGGCAGTACCGTTTGATTCGGGTGAGTAGGGAGCAGTTGTCTGATGAACTATTCCATGTTCCGAGCAGAACATGTTAAATGGTGCATCATATTCTCCTCCTCTATCACTTCTAACGATTTTAATCGTTTTGCCAAGTTGATTCTCAACCTCAAGTTTATATTCTTTGAATTTATCCAAAGCCTCATTTTTGCTATGTAACAAATATACATAACAGAATTTTGTGCAATCGTCTATGAAAGTCACAAAGTACTTTTTGCCACCTCTGGTCTGCACATATTTTAAGTCACACAGATCCGTGTGAATTAGACCTAGAGTTTCTGTGTTTCTTTCTACAGAATGCGATGGAGTTTTAGTGAGTTTGGCCTCCGTGCAAACTTCACATTTTTCTGAGTTATCTACCTTAAACTTTGGTAGCAAATTCATGTTAACTAATCTACGCATAGAATTTACATTAACATGGCCTAGTCTTTCATGCCAAACAGAGGAAGACTCAACAACATAGGCAATAGGAGTTATTTCATTGACTTTGGGAACAGCAGGAACAATAGTTTTAGGGATGACTGTCATTACATTAAACTTGAACAGTCCATCCTTTACATATCCTTTACCCAAGTACACCCCATTCTTAGACAGTACAAAATTATCAGAAACAAGTACAACTTTAAACCCATTCTTACTTAGCAAAGAACCTGATATCAAGTTCTTTCTAATGTCTGGGACATGCAGCACATTTGTGAGTGTTAGCTCTTTGCCTGAAGTTATTTTCAGCACTATCTTCCCTGTTCCTTCAATTTTGGAGGTGGAAGAGTTTCCCATGAATATTTGTTCATCTTTGTTGCACTTCTGGTAGGAGGTGAACATTTCCTTATCAGAGCAGATATGCTTGGTGGCCCCAGTATCGTACCACCATTCACGAGGATTGCTCCCCACAAGATTTACCTCTGAAACAACAGCACAGAGGTCCAGGTCAGAGAGACCAGTGGACAAGTTCTCAGCTATGTGTACATGGAATTTTTCATTTCCTTTTATATGTCCTGATTTTGAATGATTACTGTCCTTACTGCGGCACTCAGAAATTTTGTGCCCCAGCTTACCACACTTGTGGCATTTTCCAACAAACCTCTTTGCAAGTGGTTTTTTGCTTGAGGTCTGTGGCAGAAACTTCCTTTTCTTGCCCTTCTGTTCATGCTCCACCACATTGGCCTTTTCTATGGACTGATTTCCATAGGACCTCTCAGCCTTGTGATTCTTTTCTTCGATTCGCAACCTGATAATTAGGTCTTCAAGAGACATCTCCTTTCGTTTGTGTTTGAGATAGTTCTTGAATTCTTTCCACCCAGGTGGAAGTTTTTCAATGAACGCTGCAACCTGAAATGGTTCGCACAGCGTCATATTCTCTGCAGCAATGTCGTGCATTATAACCTGCAGTTCTTGGACTTGACTCACCACTGTTTTGGAGTCAATCATCTTATAGTCCAGAAATTTGCCGACAACAAATTTCTTGGACCCGGCGTCTTCTGTTTTGTACTTCTTTTCCAGGGACCCCCACAGGAGTTTGGACGTCTTGAAGACACAGTAGACATTGTACAAGGAGTCTACCAGGCCATTCAGGATGTAGGTCCTGCAAAGGTAGTCGCCCTGAGTCCACGCATCAACTGCAGCAACGGAGTGTGCATCCATTGGCGCCAGCATCGAGGCAGATTCATTGAGGAATCTGTCCAGCTTCAGTGTAGTCAGATAAAACTGCATCTTCCCCTGCCACTTTTTGAACCCAGTTCCATTGAACTTCTCCGGTTTTTCTCCCACGGTTATGTGCGTGGGCAGAACGACCGAATGTGCCGCAACCGATTGTGCAGTCACATTCTGGGTCACCGGAGTTTGGGTACTGAGAAGCCCAGTAGCAACTTCAGTTTGTGTGTTCTCCATGTTTTTGATTTTGTTCTTTTCTCTGAAATTGGTTGAAACAGAGATTGTTAGTCCTATTTTTTCCGAACAGAACCTGTAAACAAACTTCACAAAAATTGTTAAAATCTGTGAGGAAAAATTCTGCTTTAAGATTGTTAGAACCTGAATATGAAATAATAAAAAATTCCAACAAAATTTGTGAAGGAATCAAAATCAATTGAAGAAAAACAGTAAGTAGAAAAACTGCACAGAGTCGAGATTTGAAATCTCTGTCCTTAAAGCAGAATTTGCCCCGTAGTGTGACGGTTACCGGCAAATTGCTTCCCAGGATACAACTGTACCTTCTCTGAAGAACGCAGCACCCTTGCTTCAGAGATTCAGCGAACCGTTGCCTGTGATGTACTCTCAGTTGACACTGACACAGAGGAGAAGAAGAAGAAAGAAATGTAAAAAAGTCTCTATCTGTAAGTAAGCTTCTGTCTGGTTTTATAGAGGAAACTGGGACTGAGACTATTCAACAGCTGCCATTACTCTGTAACAGCAGAGTAATGGGGACTCTTCAGATTCAGTAGGGGAAGAGTTTGTCTGGGCAAAAATAAAATAAAAAATTTAAGCCAGACCAGACCGAACCGAGGCCGGAGCCGGAGCCGGAGCCGGGCCGGGCCGGGCCGGGCAGGGCTTGGCGCGTGCGTGCGCGGGTGTGTGTTTGTCATTTTGGCTAAGTCCTCTCTCCACTACATGTTAGTGGTAACCCCAGGGCCACGCCCTCTAGTCTAGTTTTCTAGTATATATACTAGTATAAATCTTTTTCAATTTCCGATATGGGACTATCCATTTGTTAAGTTGGTACCTTTCAAGTACCCAACTTTGGATCAACATTTCTCATTCATACGGAATTCGTTTTTGGCAAGTGAGTATACTACGGAATAGTACTCGACGAGAGGATCGCAATCCACTCATTTTCCGGTGCCGCCGGTGGCCGGAGCTTGCCGGAATCCGGCCCGGAAAACTGCAAAAATTAATTCCTACAGTAAAATATATATATATATAAATCCATAAATATTTCGAGTATAATTCGCTAAATTCGAGAATTATTTGTGAAACATTCATTTAATTCGTGATTTTCGTTAATTAATTGCGAACTGCAGGAATTAAATGCAAACCTGTAAATAATTCGCGAATCTGTTTGACAAATTATTTCTTCGTGAATAATTTACGAATTTAACGAATTATTCACAAACTTTATTAATATATATAGTATTACCTACTGTCACCCTAGGTTGTGTATCATCTTCAACAATATCCAAGTTGAGATGTGGAAACAAAGCAGTGATGCTGGGATTGATGTTTTTCTGTCGTATTATATAGTATTGAAGCTCATCACTTCTGCTCCTTTCTACCTAGGATTTCTACTTTGTAATAAACTTCTAGTTTTAATGTTATTGTTTGCTGGAACTCCTTCGGATTTTTATCTTTCTATAATAAAAAAAAACACTTCTAAATTTTTTTTTGGTAACTATACATCAATAGGTCAGTTAATAAATTAAATCTCTATCTCTAATATTACTAGTAATTTACTCGTGCAATGCACGCTTTGATAGTTTTAAAAAATAAAAATAAAAACTTTGACGTAGGGAGGACTCGAATCTAAAACCTCCTTTATATTAGTTATGTACGTGCATTGTACATGTTGGTAGAATGAAAAAATGACACTAAGGCTTTCTCCCATTATAATACCTCTAATATTAGAAGGCCTTAGTGTCATTTGTTATTTTTTTATTCTACCAATATGTACAACGCACGTACATAACTAATATAAAGGAGGTTTCCGGCTCAAATCCTCCATACGTCAGAGTTTTTATTTTTTATTTTTTGAAATTATTAAAACGTGCATCGCACGTGTAAATTACTAGTTAGAGATAATGGAAGAATGCCTTAGTGTCATTTGTAAATCTACCAACATGTGCAATTCACGTAAATAATTAATATGAAGGAGGTTTAAGGTTCAAATGCTCCTTACGTCATAATTTTTATTTTTAAATTTTTTTTATTAAAACGTGAATCACACATGTAAATTACTAGTTTAATTAAATGGAATATTATTTTGCATTGTACTAATTTATGATGTTTTTAAATAAATATAAAGAGACTTTGAACGACTTATATTTTGAACTGAATGTAGTATTCTAATTAGGGGTGGCAGATGGGTCGACCGGGCCGGGCCGGGCCCAACCCGTGCGGGTTGGCACGCTTGGGTATGCGGGCCGGGCCGGGTTGGGGTGTTATACGGGCCGGGCTGGGCCGGGTCAGATTCTTAATTGGGTGGCCCGCCCAACCCGTGAACCCATTAGGGCTCAACCCGGGTTGGGCCGGGTCGACCCGCGGGTTGGCCCGTATAATAATATATATAATAATAATAATAATATTATTATTATTATTATTATTATTATTATTTTGGTAGCTTAAATTGAAGTAATACTAAGTAATACTACATTACTACTAATAATAATACTAAGTGAGTAATACTACATTACTAAGTAATACTACATTACTACTAATGGCTAATAATAATACTACAATTCTTCAAAATTATAATACTAAGTAAGTATGTAAGTAATACTGAGTAAGTAATACTTAGTAAGTAAGTAATACTAAGTAAGTACAATTTAATTTTAAAGTAATACTAAGTAAGTAAGTAAGTAAGTAATACTAAGTAAGTAATTTTTTTTGGTAGTTTAAAATTGTAATACTAACTAAGTAATACTACATTACTAGTTTACTACTAATAAGTAATAATACTACAATTCTTCAAATATCCCCAAATGATGTTTAATTATAATACTAAGTACGTAATTCACTAAATTTTGTAATAATACTAATAAGTAATAATACTACAATTCTTCAAATTGAATCAAATATCCCCAAACAATGTTTAATTATAATACTAAGTAAGTAATAATACTAATAAACAAAAAAAATCATGATAATAATAATAATAAGATTGAAAGAGTGAAATTGACAACAAATTTTGAAATTTTATTCATACGAATTTAAGTGATACAATTTGAACAATTTATAACGAAATGAAATGAAGAATTCAATTCACAAATAAGTTTTATACAATAACATATTTCTTATGTACAATTTTAATTGACTACAATTTTTCTAATTTAACATGAGATGAAAAGCTATTGTTGTTGTTGTTCTTCTTCTTCGGGCGAGTTTCTCCCACTTGTAGAACTTGATAGTGCTTTCCCTTGCGTCCTATCTTCAGCCTTCAACCAGTCTTCTGTGCAAACGAGCATCTCCAACGACTCCGGCTTCAACCGGTTTCTGTAATCAGATAGAACCCTGCCACTTGTAGAAAATGTACTCTCAGAAGCAACTGTAGAGACAGGAGGAGTTAGCAAATCTTTAGCCATAATAGACAGAATACTAAAAGTGTGTTCATGTTCTTTCCACCATTGTAAAATATCTAGTGGGGAAAGAGTAGGCTCAGTATCCTGTTGGTTATACTAATTTAATTCATTTGGTTGATTAGTCCTAGGTTTTTTAGACTGAATTTGTTCAAGTAGACTAAATGTTCTATCACCAATTTTACTTTTACCTTTAGAACTACCAGAAGAAGAACTAACTACAGAAGTTGTACTACTAGAAGCAAAACGTCTATCATAATAATCATACAAGTTATTTAATGTAGATTCAAACTGAACTAAAAAAGTAGCGCAATCAATTGTTAATTCTATATTGTTATCTAAACATGCAAAAAACATTTCTATCAAATTCTTCGTACCTTCTAATTTGATACGAGGATCCATAACAGTAGCAACACAAATCAATATAGGAGGAGGAAAATAATATTTCAAAAATTTTTGAAATGCAGGTATTACAATGTCACTAATATAGGGATCATTTAACATTTCGTTAAATATTTGCATCATGCTAACTAATTCAATAAAAATGCTACTAGAAGTAGATTCATATGTTTTTGAAAACTTTAAAGTTGCGGTTTTAAAAGGTTCTAAAAATTTCAACAAAGCTTCGGCAAAATACCAATCGGGTGGAGTCATTTCAAAATTGTGCATATTTTTTGCGATACAAAAATCATTTACAACTTCTTTATAATCGGTGACAACATTTAGTAAATCAAAAGTAGAATTCCATCGGTGTCTAACATCCTTTGGAAATTTTCTAAAAGGAACATTTCTAACCCTACACCAAGCTTTCCATTCTTGTAAAATGCTTGGACTTAATGCAATGAAATATACACAATTTCTAATTTTATGTATATATGGATCAGCTATTTTTAATGCATCTTGAACACATAAATTTATAATATGACATGCACATCTAACATGAAAAATATTGTCAGATGGAGGGTTTAATACAGCTTTTAAAGTAGTAATTGCTACATTGTTGTTAGATGCATTATCAAAACTAATAGCCATAATTTTATCGCGAATATGAAAAACATCACAAATTTCTATAATACGGTTTGCTATTTCAGCGCCACTATGGGGATACGGCAACGACGCAAGTGATATGATTCTTTTTTGAAGAATCCAATCATTGTCGATCCAATGACAGGTTATTCCCATCGTTGGAATATTGTTGACACCCGTCCAACAATCCGAAGTTAAACTAACCCTACAAGTTAAACTCCATAAAATTGCAATCAACGCGTCCTTCATTTCAACATACACTTTAAAACAATCCGATTTGCAAGTATTTCTCGGAATTCTTCTAAAATGAGGGTTTAAGGCCGTTTGATTAAAATTTTCCAAGTTCCTACTCTCGGGATAGGAAAATGGCAACTCTTCCTTAATGACTAATCGGGCCATTTCCTGACGAACGATTTCGGGATCATAAGGGTGGCTATCTACTTGACCGGTCCTGGGGTTAATTTTTTGTTGGCTTTGTATTTGATCAAGAAGTTCTTTGTGATTATGTTGCATGTGTCTACTAAGTGTACCGGTTCCGTCACCCCTCTTGAATTTGTATTGTTTACCACATGATTCACACATTTTCACACCTGCACCCGGAATATGTTCGTCCGGGATATACTCATAAAACTTGTGCCAATCACTAGTTTCTCCTCTACTTTTTCTACTACTACGGGGTTGTGTGGTTTCGGGTTGTTGTTGTTGTTGTTCTTCTTCTATTTGAATGCCACCTACAACATCCATGTCGTGTGTACCCCATTGTTCCATAGTAGGATCAATGTAATCTTGGGCGGGCTCACTAATTGGGACAATTGGTGGCCTACGTGAAGAGGAGGAGAAATCTTGTCCGCTACGACCGCTACCGCCTGATCTAGACATAGTGTAGTAATGTGGTATGTAAATAAAATCTACAATGTAGAAGCGGTGAATTATACAAAAAATAACTAAAAAACAAGAGGGTTGAGATAGAGAAGTTCAAAAAACAAACAATAATATTAACTACAACGAAAAAAAAAAAACAAGAGAGATAGAGATATTTTGATACCGTTCACTGTGGAATACGCGTATAAAAAAAAACCGTGAAAAATAGAATATAATAGAAAAGATGGAGGAGCGCTTTGCCGATTTCGCAATTGAAGAGTTGAAGTAGATTTGAGTCGATGGTTGAAGAGAGTTGAAGACGTTGAATTTTGTTCTCCGATACGACCGAAATTTGATCGTGTATATGCCTCCTTGTACACTTGTTTGATGATTACTACAATTGTTCAAATTTTTTTTTTTTTGATGTATAATAGTAGAGAGAGTAAGAGAGGGAGGTGTGATTTTTTTGGAGATTTTTGGGGGCTATTTATAGACTTAGAAGTGGGTAAAAAAAAAAAAAAAAAAAAAAAAAAAAAAAAAAAAAAAAAAAAAAGAACAACAGCAAGCAAGCAACGGCTCTGAGAGCCGTTTGCTGCTGCTGTGCTGCCAAACGGCCCAAACCCAACGTCACCAATCCAACGGCTAGATTAGCATGCAACGGCTAGCGACCCGCGGGTCAATTCACGGGTCAGGGGGGCGAAATTTGCGGGTCGACCCGCGGGTTGGCGGGTCCAATTCGCGGGTTGACCGGGTTCGTGGGCCGGGTTTCGCGAATTCAATTCGCATAAATAGCGACCCGGGTCGACCCGGTACTGTTCACCGGGTTCGACCCGAACCCGCGAAAGTCTTAACCGGGCCGGATTCGTGGGCCGGGTCGCTAGTGGGTCGCCGGTTGACCCGGCCCAGTTGCCACCCCTAATTCTAATGTTAGCTAGCATTCAAAACATATGTTCACCAACTAAAGTTATTGACGAATCTTTTATCTTTGATAATTGTGGAACCTTATTAAATTACTTTTTGAAAATTGAGTAAGTTGAACTTTCTCAACTTGAAACTTGAAGAAGCGTTATCAAAAAGAGAGAAATAAATTAAATTCAAAGCAATGTGCGTGTTTAATAAAGTTGGGAACGCGTTTCCACATTTCCGTCCATGATGTCGGCAGTCGGCAGAGAGAGAGAGAGAGGAGTAGACTGTCACATTTACCCCATATCCAGACCCGTCATTAGACCGGAACCGACCCGATCTATATGGATCCGAGTCCTAAAATAAAACCTGATGCACTAACAGATCTGGATCCGGGTCCACTTAAAATATAACCGAGCCGGACCCAAACCCATTAAAAAATACTTCCAAAAATATGGAATTTGAATAATAGGATTATAGGAATATATATAAAAATAATTATCGAAAATAGATGTGTAAATATAATATTTATTCATATACTTAAGTCCAAAAAATTTTAGAACTGCAGAGTATCGGTTGCAAAAATACTTAAGTGCGAATATTTATTTCTCATTTCCGGAACCGACGGGTAGTTTTTTTTTAACTAGGACTCGGACCCGGATCCGGTTCTTACAAGTCCCGGCTCGGGTCCAATTTTTGGACCCGTGAGGTACCGGGTCCGGGTCCGAATAGTGGAGGACCCGACCCGAAAGGATCAGATACCAGCTCTAGAGGAGAATTTTTGCGACTAAACCCCTTCAATTTTTAAATATTTATTTTCATTTCAAAACACCATATGTTTTGTTTCAATTAAGGAAAAATTTCATTAAACCCACTCCACTTTTCGCTAGCTAGTTCAGAGACAATCCACCCTATTTTTTATAATAAAAAAATATATTATCAGGCTAAGTTTGTAATCTGGTCACTTCCTACATTATATTTAGAGTGTTTGGATTGTTGTACTCCTACGGTTAGTAACAGCACCTCATTTTCTCTCTTTCTTTACATGCTAATTTTGGGGGGGGGGGGGGGGGGGGGGGTAGTTTTTATTTTATTTTAATCATTATGTGATCATCCCCCAAAAAATAAAGACCCATTTTATAAATTTTTAAATTTTGATATAATTTTTTAATCATTAAAAAATAATAGGGATAGTTTAAGAAGAAATTCCCGCAAGAAGGATGGAACAAGTTACGTGATCGCATGTGACTATATTTTTGGACGGGGTAAAATCGCAACTACTTTAGCTTGATAGTATAGCAAATTTTAAAAAAAATGGGATGGGTCTTCTGCAAACTCGTGAAAAGTGTAGTGCGTTTACCAAAATTTTTATTTCTTTTAATGAAGTTAAATATTAACTTTATATAGCAAAATAATTTTTTTGAGAGTTTAATATTCATTTAAAACCTCTTTAAGTTTGACTTGTGTATAACACCATCAGGTTTTATGCTTAAGAAAATTAGCTATAATTTATATATATTTTTGCAAGACAGTGAGGTTTCACCTAGCACCCTGTATAATTCTGCATTAAATTTTAGATTAACACCAAGAATAAAAGGAAGAAAGAAAAACGAAGAAAAAATTTGTTGTTTGGGTGCGGGTCGTATGTGACCGTTAATTGCAAAAAAACAGCAGCCTGTAGAAGATATTAAATTTAAGGGTTCTTCTGGCGGGTGCTTGAACTCAGAAGTTGAAGAAGGTTGAAACTGACGAGCAATTTGGAGAGCCATGCCTCCATAAATGAATATGAGGTGAATAATTTGCCAAATGTGTTGTTCATTGGCCGAAATTGACCGCAACTTGTCCAAACCTAAAATTTGATATTCGAGCTTTTCCAAATGAGTTGAATAATTGCAAATTGGGTTGTCCATTAGGCAGGATTTGAACGGAACTTGTGTTGGATGTATGTATTGCATACTAGCTAGGTTCAAAGGACGTGCCCCACCACCATTAGAGCACCCCACGTCCCACCACCATGTGAAGGGCATAAACACCCCTCGTAGACTCATAAAGAACGTGTCCCACCATGTATCAATAGGGCACGAATAATGGAGAAATGCTCTCCCTTTTTATTGCCTTGAATTCCGTATTGCTAGACTCTCCAACTTGTAGAACCTTCCTTAATACCGGATATAGTACAAAACCTCTCAAGGCCAAGACACTCTATGTACTCGAAGCCTCCATAAACGACACATCCACAATATTAGTAGCCTGCTAAATAACACTTACAACCCTACTATGACGAACTCATCCATACTCATCGACATCACCAGCATATCAATACCAATGCTCTCAATGTCACAAAAGCAACTCAAAGTTTCTGTCATTTCACAAAGAACCCTCGCCGCAGCAAACTTTTGCTATCCTCTAGGATCATTCTCACCATGTCCATCAACTCTCACTTGATATCCAACCTCTGTACCTGCCTCACAACCCTTAGATCTCGGTCGTACCCCACATGACCTGCATCTCGATTCAGGATGAGAATCAACTACAAGAGAAGCGCACACCTCGTCTCTAAAACAAGTACAATGATCTCTAACGCTTCCCACTTGTTACAACCTATGAACATGTAGTTATACACCCCTCTCCACTACCAAATGCTGTCGAAAAACCCTCGTTGTCGAACCTTTCTTCCGAGATAAAATTTTCTCTCAAGTTTGGGGCATGCATTGTTTGCCAAAAGACAATATGCTTACTTTCATCAGCATTCACACAAACTGTTATGGTTGCAATTATAGGGCACCGCTGACCATTACCCAAGATCACATCTCCGAATGAACCCTATATGTAATTTTCAAATACCTCCCTCTTGGAAATGCAATGAAAAGATGCGCATGAATCTATGCACCAATCTCGCGTGTCCAACTATACCCTAGATGATAAACAAACTCTTCAAGCCTTGTTTCATCGGCCACCGCATTGGCTTGCACTGATTGTTCTTAATTCTTCTTCATAAGGGATTAACAACTATACGTCATATGACCCTGCTTACAGTAATACCAATACTCAGGTCCACCACCGTCATCACTATCTTTTGATCCACTATCGGATACACTTTTCTGATTCTTTCTCTTTCGACTTTCCTTATATCTCCCACGTCTCTCAACTGAAAGTACGGAGTAAATAGAAGATGATAAAGACTCTCTGTTGCTCCTCCCTCTCACCTCCTCATTCATGATGCTGCTCACAACATCCTTTAGAGTAGTCAAATCTATCATAGTACCTGTAATAGTCTGTTTTACTGTACCATAACTATTGGGTAGAGTATACAGGAATAACAATGTATGTTCTCTCACTGAATACTTCAACCCCGTAGTTTCCATATAATTATATATCATAAAGTAATTTTTCACATGCTCCGCTACTGAACCCCTTTCTCCCAACTTCATGTTAATCAATTTCTTCAAGTGAAGAAACTGATTCGATGCCGACGGTTCTTACACATATCAGTGAGAATCTCCATTGCCTCCTTGTGGTCTTTGCCTTGAGATGTGAAATACCACTTTCCTACTCAGTGCTAACTGAATTGCCCCAAGTGCCTTTTGATCAAAACGATTGCATGCCGTCAAGATCTTCTCATCCTTGTCTGCACCTTCGAGCTTCTCATCAAATAACATACCATCTAGATCTTTCTGATGGAGGTACACCACCATTGTAACACCCTAGAATTTTAAATAATTTTTTGAATTTAATAAATGATTTAAAACGAATTTTTGTGATTTAATAAACTTTTTTTTTGGAATTTATCTTTTTGCACGTGCAAAACACGTGTAAATATTTTCTTAGGAAACACAAAGTCAGAAAATCTATTTGGAAAATCTAATATTTATTATTAGATATTAATTAAAAAATTTCTGGATTTTTATGAATAATTTATGATATACTTGCAAATTCTAAAAAATGAAGGACTTTTGTGCAAAATTGCCACTTGGAGTAAAACTCCAGAGTTTGATTTTCTGGGCTGTGCATATTGGTTGTCCAAATCAGGAGAATGAAGGGATTTAATCTTATTTTATTTTAAATTAATTTGATTAACTAATAGTTGGAAGTATCCATATATGTAAATAAATAATTTTCTTGAAGAATATTTTTGTAAACTTTGAGAAACCCTAAAAACCAAATCCCAACCTATATAGGGGTAGCAGCCGCTCTTTTCCCTGTTGTGAAACCCAAAATTTATTTTCCTCATTATTTTCTTGGAGTTTAAAGCTTGGATCTTGAAGGAAGGGGCTTTTCTTTACTATTACTCTTGTGATTCAGTTTAGTTTTTTTTGAGGTGGGTGATGTTTTCTTACCTCTTGTTTGCTATGTGATTGTAAATTGTTCAAGTAGAAAGCATGATTAGAAGTTGTATAATTATGAGATATGATGTTTGAATATAGATTTTAATGAATGAATAACTAATCAACATCTTCCATGAAGAAATATGAATTTACGAGTAATTTTTCATGCTTAGATAGTTGATGTATAAATACACAAGATTTTCACTTTCTTAAGCCATGCTTGAATAATCATATTTGAATTGAATGTATGAGATTTGTAGAATTAACATCTAATTAGTATAGGTCAAAACATTGCTTGTGCGAGAATTTCTTGATTTGTGGATTCATATCATGTATATATAAGTAATGTCATACATGCACATGGATGAACAAAGAACCATCAGTTCAGTTGTTGTTTTCCCTATGTATTTACTATTTTGGGATTTGAAGATGAAGAATTTATTATTGTTTTGGATTTAAATTGAATGAGCAGTGAAAGAACTAATGTTGAGTTGAATGGTTTGAGATATTTGGAACAACGAAAGTATGTTGCAATAGTAATCACAGTTTTAAACATGTTTAAATTGTATATTCTATATGAGAAGAAATTGTGACAGTGTTTTGATAATATTCGAGTCTTGTTACGAAAAGTTTCTATGAAGATCTGTTCATTCAAGTTATAATTTCAAGATTTTGGATTTTTTGTGAAATTCATGAGGATTTGATTTGATGCATGAACTGCGTTGTTTTCACCAAAGATGCGCTTGATTTATACAGGTTTTCATCATTTGAAATCTTGTATTCGAAGTTTAACATGTATCAATTTTGAGAGAATTGCGAAGTTCCTGGCTGTCGCAGACTAGGCATGCCAGTCGACCGCAGTGTATCTGTCTGTTGACTGCAGTTCAATTGAATGCGCGGTTGCAGTCGAATGTCATGCCTGGGCTGTCGCCATTTTACTACTGCACAATCAACTGCAGTATTTTCTACAGTAATTGTTAGTCGACTGCCATAGTGTGAATTGAGTTTTTTTTTTCTTTGAGAGTTGTCGGTCAACCGCAACTATTACAACTGTATATGTCAGTCGACCAACATGCCGTATTTTGCTACAAACTTTTCTATTTCTTGAGCAATTGTTTCTTCGAATTTGTAAAAGATAGTTTCTCTGTTTTCTAAGTTATTAAGCACAGATTACACCACTTTCAGAAAGTGTATATTTATAACTTTTAAATAGAGTTTAAGTTCTATTTTTGTGGGATTAGAAAGTGTATACTCTTCGTGGATTTCAAGAATATTATACTTGGATGGTTTTACACTATTTGAATATTTAAATCTTAGTTTTATTTACGTTAGATTTAAGTTTTTCACAAATTAGGTGGATATGGTTGTACTTTGGAGGCACTTGGGTTTTGTTGACTATTTTGATGGAAACCTCGTTGTGAGATAGATTATTTGGATTTATGTGACGCCAATGGAGTGTTGAGAATGATGTTTCGAGTTTTGAGAATCTAGAGGTTGAGTGGGACCCTAACATGCCAGCGGTTGAGACTTTATGGATATTTTGGCTAGTGGGACCTTATTGTTGAGTAAGTTGAATTAAGTCCGACAGGGTACACCAACTCTAGAGAGAATTGTGACTTAATTAATAATAATAAACCTAAGGACAGACACTAGTTCGAGCTGTGATGAAATAGAGAAAACATGGGTTGGGGGCCTCATATGACCAGACAGTGGAAGATAGTCTCAGGAATTACCGGGGTGTGATCAGGGACGGTGTGGGATGAATCTTCGGGATTACCGGGGGTCGAGGTGACACTCATGGGATATTTGTGTGATGAGGTACAATTAGCAGACGGTGTGGGTTTCAGTTTTCGAAATTATCGGGGTGTGAGGGTGTGTACCCAATATCACGGTCGATGGGAAATTTGATTCTCAGGAATTACCGGGGTGTGGTACTAGATACTCACAGAATACTCTAAATATTAGAGTAATCACCGTAGTAGGATTAGTTGCATAACGGGGTATTAAATCATATAAAGTGGAGAGTGATAAGAGCTTGTACCGGACCTATGTAGAATAAGATGCATAAAATCCGACAAATATGCATTAGTAATCATCATATGCATTTGTGGTTTTCTTGACTTGTTTTATGCATGCTTGTTTTTTGTTTCTTACACTTGACACTTAGCCTAGCTTCACTTGAAGTTTTATGCTTTATTTATTGTTATTTTATGTTCCATCTATTATTGCCATGTTGTTCGATCATATTCTACTTTTATTATTGTCATGTGTTAATTATTATTGCTTGTGATTGTGAGGTTGGAAAGTATCACTATTACTATAGTTGACGTCAGTTGCATTTAACTAACGCGCCTACTTTTCATTCAGATTTTTGCAGGTTTACAGTTATGGGTAAAGTTGAATTAAGAAAGAGCTTGGAGTTAACTGAAAATTGTAATTTATCATGTTGTAAAGAATTGTAATTTAAAGTGTTTGAATTCTGCTTTGTTGTAAAGAGTTGATGTAATAAAAAGTTTAAATTTTCCTGCATTTGGTTGCCATGTAATTCTGGAATTTGTGCCACGTATTTCTAATTTTATTTATTGGAAATTCGGGGCGCTACAACCACCTTGATCTTCTACATCGCAAAATCAGTTCCATTGATTTTTTTGACTTCTGACTTGCTATCAGCTCTCTTGAAACCCTAAGCTCTAATATCATTTTGTAGTGCCGAAAACACCCACAAAGACCTGATGCACTAATAACAAGAATCCACACAAACACAAGATGTCACAAAAAACAACAAACGATATACAGATGTAACAAATACTTCTTACTCAAAAAGTATAAAGATACAAGTTTTTTCCACGCGATTTTCTACTCCAAAATATTTCGAAACAAAATAGATAGCTCTCTCTCTTTCTCTCTCTCCCTCTCTAATATTGTTTTCTTTATACGGCATAAGAAAAAACATTATAATTTATACGTAAATTTACAGCCCCAAATAAACCATAAAAGATAAACACAAAGAATGCCCCAAAAATCAAACTCAATAACTAAACAAACTCTAATTATTGTTCGGATATGTATATATGGAAATCAATATTCCCTTGTTTCCACAAAGATGCCTAAATCCACTAGATTGTGATTAATTAAACTATCTTAATTAACCATAATCGAACCCTTTAGTTCGAAAGAATCCTGCAACTTTCTTCTTTATCTTTCCTAATTTATCTCAAAACCCTCATTTAACTTATTATTTCAAAGGGTTTTTTCCACACTGGTCACTAACAAATATTTCAATTCCATATACCTCACTCACAAAATGCTAATTGCAGATAAATCATTCACAATTTGGAGGCAACTCCAAAAAAAACTTTTGAGTGAGTTATATGAAATTAGATATTTGTATCAAAAGTAGTTATATAGATTTGTTTCATATTGTAAGTGATTTAAATGGAATTATCTATTTGTAAGTGATGTTAGGGATAGAAACCGGGCCGGGTTGGCCCACGACCCGCCCGGATCGGGTTGAGGACCGGCCCGAACCGCAATTTCGCAGGCCCGTCCTAGTCGGAGATTCAGCAAAAAACCCTTCAACGGTTGGCTTGCCAAGGCTGACCGTTGACTATAGTTGTTTTTCATTTTAAAACTTTTTCAATAGTTTTATTAAATTATAATTATACCCCCCCCATGAAAATGTACAAATATCCATCCATTCCATACAATTTTCTTTAATCCAAAATCTTCAAACAATTCTTTCAACCCTCTCAATTAATTCCAAAAAATTCTCTTAAGTTTTCAATATTTTCCATATCAAGTTTCAACGAGAAGAAGTGAAGAAACGTTCAACAAGCTACTACTTCACTCTCAGCACTCAAGCTACTACTCTTCCAATTTTTGAAGATTTGTTCAGCAAGAAGCTACTAATCTCTCTTAACTCTCAGGTTACTAATCTTGCATTCTTTGAAGAATTATTCAACTAGAATCTACTACTCTCTCTCAACTATCAAGCTACTACTCTTGCAACAAGAAGTATTTTCTTCTCAATTTTATTTTGGAATTCTTCATATACGGTATCATTTTTATTGTTCAATATTTGTTAGTTGAAAAAATGTTTGTTTGTTAATTTCTTATATAATTTTTTCATATCAATTCAATTTTTTTCATACAATCAATTGGTATCATCACGTTCACGTAGAAGTAGCCAAAAGAGTGCACAAGAATCCACATCCCACACTGCTCATATTCCACAATTAGTTTTTGATAGTATTAGAGAAGAAGAGAGTTATCCTGAGAAGAAGATTTGTGGAACAGCTTATAGGTGGGTAAATGGTATTGGAATGGGTGCACTTGCACGCCATTTAACCAATAAACACCCAAAACTAAATAAAGAGCTTGCCCAACAAAAAAACGACCCTAAGATTGGTCGTGTAGATAGTTTTAGTTACGATCATGATCTCGTTCGTAGTGAAATGACATAACAAGTTATTAAGGACGAGTTATCGTTTTCTTATTCCGAAAGTAAGAACCTAAAAGCCTTTAACAAAACCGCTCTAAACCCCAATTTTAAGAGAATTTCTAGAAATACAATTAAATCTGATTGTTTTAAGTATATCAATACCTTACGGATTTTTAATTTGCTACTTTGATTAGTCTAACTTGTAGGATTTTGTTAACCTCAGATTGTTGAAAATGTATTAACGATATTCTATTGGTATGCATAACTTGTCATTTGATTAATAATGATTGGATCCTCCAAAAGAGAATTATATTTTTGGATTAATTATGTACCCTCATAATGCACAAGCTATCGCATCACATGTCATACAAGCATGCACTAATTTTTCTATTACTGATAAAATTCTTCCAATTGGTTTTGATAATGCCTAGAATAATACGAGAGCATTCTCTGCATTGAAGGACGCATTACATCCTATAAAGCCTGAAAAAATTCATATTAGATGTGCATGTCATGTTCTAAATTTGTGTGTGCAAGGTGCAATGAAGATAGTCGATACATCTTTGAGTGCACTAAGAGATTGTGTGCATTTCATAGATTTGAGTGGTTCTAATATTTAAGCATTCAAACGATGGTTTAAGCTTAAGGGAATGAATTTTAGAAAATTCCCTAAAGATGTGAAACACCGTTGGAATTCTACTTTCGATCTACTTGTTTTTGCTTTAGAATAAAAATATATTATTAATGAATTTTGTATTGCAAATAATATAGAAAATTTTCAAATGAGTTATTACACTTGAGCTTATATTCAAAGTTTGTGTGCATTTTTAAGAACCTTTTAAAATGCAACTTTTCAATTTTCAAAATCTTACGAGTCGACTTCTAGCAGTATTTTAGTTACAGTTTTAAGATAATTAAATATTTTGAATGAATGTTGAATGATGCTTACATTTGGCTTACTGTTGTTCCCACTTATGATAAATCTGTTAAATATTTTTTCCCTTTTTTTATGTTCTATTAAGTTACTAGTGTAATTGGCCCTCGTATCAAGTTACATGGTATGAAGAATTTGATTACTAGGTTTTATAGTATGGTAGAAGATAGTGTTATTGTAACTCCTATTTTCCGTATCTGTATTTTTATAATGTATTTTGATCCATTGTACTCTTTTATCAATTTGAGATCCTGTATTTTATTTCCATTCGTATAAAAATCATTTTTTTCGTTTCAACTCAACTTTTGGTGTTTTTATCTAATTCGATTGTGTGTGCTCTTTGTGTCGTTCTCCTTGAACAACGAGCTGTTCTATGTCATTCATCTCTTTATTCTCCATTTTAATACATTTTGACTAATTCCCTAGTTGGATCCCCCTTAAATCCGATACCCTAATACCCGTTAACCCAAAACCCATACTATTTAAACCCTAAACTACCCTAACCCTAACCCTAACCCCAACCCCCACTTACTATTTTAACCCAAACCCCCGTAGCTCTCCTTCTTCACCCCGTCTCCTTCTCCCTTCGTCCACGCCCAAACCCATTTCCTGCCTCCGATCACCATTGCCCATCGCCTTCGACCCTTGCTCCTCGTCAACCCCACCATCATTACCACCTCCACCATTTTCCTCCGCCATCTCCATCACCTTCGAATTCAACCTCCATTACCATCACCTCGCCATCTCCTCGTTGCATCGCCCTCACCCTCTCATCCTCCTTGCCTCGCAACCCACCTCCGTCGCATCGCCAACACCCCGAACCCAGCCATTCTCCTTCGACTCTTCTCCCTTGTTTCGAAACTAGAAACAGAGCCACCGCCACGCCAGTTCCATCGCCGTCGTCATCGTCGTCGACTACTCCCCAGTCGAACCCAGACGTCGTCGTGAGCCCGCCGCATCACATTGCCGCAATCGCGCGAACCTGCACCGTCGCTCCCGTTCGCTACCGTCGTGAGGAAGAAGACGAGATCTGGGTGGACGAAAATGCTGTTTTGTGTTCACCCATAGCCGATCCGAGAAGGCTGTACGATGTTCGGCCAGATCCGCTGCGTAGGGGAAATCCGATTGGTGCGTTCTGGTGTTCCGTGTTTTGGTGTGCCGGATCTGGAGCTCGTTGTACGCTGTTTTGGCAAGATCTTGTGTGTGGGATATTCGCTCTACTGTTGAATCTTTGCACGTGCTTCACACGTGCTTTTGGGAGATTTTGCCTAAAGTTTTTCGATCCCGTTTTCTTCAACTATCGGATCTAATCGTCGTCAAATCAGGCAAGTATTTCTCTTGTACATATTTTTGTTCTAGTACAAGCGTTAATTTGAAAATACCGTAAATAGTTAGAAGTTGTGACTCCTCCTTAACTTATTGTTATTGATCAAATATTAATCCTCATCAATTTTATAATCTTAAGAGTCACAATAATTTCATTGTCATATTACAATTACTCGGACTCATTTTATCTCCTAAGACAATGAACACATGAAATTAAGGAACCCTAGATTTGTAGATATGTGTTATATCTTGTATGTGATGAACTTGCACTCATTTGAGTTGAGAAATAAATATTACTTGCTGTTTTGATAACCATTACCCCGTATTTGCATCACACATTAGCCTAGACGCCTAACAACTAATTTTCATGCAACCTATACATGTAAGACATTCCCACATGTTGCTGTCCTGGACCTTGCTATGCTGTTTTGATCCCTTTAACATTAGAATCTGAACTCAAGCCCTGAGCAGTAAATTTATATCTAGAAGTCTTGATGTCGATAGACTCTGGAATTTTTGAATTCCGAGTTACGGTCTAGAACTTATCGCAGTTTTACTGCAGCTCTGTCAGTAGAAGCAGATTCGCAAAACTGCTGCACACCTTTAGTTTGCAAATTAATCTAGCTATGTTAGCAGAAATCGTTTGACTTGAAATTTTATATGCTGTTGCTGGACACCCAAGAGAACCTTCCCAAATTTTCTTAGAATTAATTAACAATATCTCAACACTGGTTCACATGCACGAACTCAAATACACAAATTCTGCCCGAACACATTAGATGTGTAATTCGCTGTTTTGACACATGTTCCCACAGCCTTCTCGTACCTTAATTATATGCGTTGGAACCGGGCAGGAGTCTAGTTTCTAGACTTCCTGACGGATCCATTTTTGCTATTTCGTAGCAACGGGTATCACAGTTTTTGTACAACAACATCGTGCTGTTCAGATTTGGGATTTTCATTGTTCGTGTTATTTCTTATTCATGTCGACCATCGAGTATGCCATATAAATATCTTAAACTTGTCCCATGTCCATGATTATGATTTCTTGACTTGTTTCACACATTTGCATGCTTACTTGACAAAAGTTAATAAATGTAACAAGCCGGAATTTAAGGGAAAGACTATTGTAGTGGACAATATAGGTAAGTGTACTCGGAAGGGGGCCCGTGTTTCCCAAATACTTGGTTCATGAACTTGTTGCATCTTGATCGATTCATGGAGTCAGTTACTTGGCTCATGAACTTGTTTGATTCATGAACCCATTTTGCGGTTCTTGAACTTGTTAGTGGATTCGCGAACTTGTTTCGTGAATTTGTTATTTATTTTCTGATTCATGAACCATGGCTTGCTTGATACTTGATACCCGAGTATGCCACCCTATAGACTCCATTACTAGGCTTAAACGAAATTGTGTTGACTGTAGCAACCATGTAGTGAAAAAATGGATGCATGAAGTGCTACCTAGATAGTAATAACTATAAGACTTGAACATGATACATGATTACACGATACATGAGACTTGAAACATGAAACTTGAACTTGATACATGTTTACTTGATACTTGATGACATGTTACATGAGACTTGATACTTGAATATAATACTTGACGCTCGCAACTTGATACTTGTACTTGACAATTTGACACTAGATTCGAGACTTGTCACTTGAGGTTAGATATCCCTATAGGTTCACTTGTCACTTGTTTCACCATTAGTATTTATTATGCAACCTGATTACTAAGATGTCCCTCTTGCTAGCTAGTTCTTGATTTTTTCACTACTTGTTGTATCCCTGTTATATTCTTGATTTCAATTCTTGTCCCACATTACTTGTACTCGTTTTTACTATTTGTGGTCCTAACTTGCACTAAGGGCATTTTCTCTTGTTTTCTCTATTTTTTCTTTTTATATTTATTAGCAGACTTTGGCGACAAGCTGCTTGCCGGGATTGGTGAGCAGAGGTTTTAGACTTCAAATGGAGAAGGACTTGCTTAGATTATTTGTTTTTCTTGTGTTATTCATTTTCTTGTTACTTAAGAACTTGTAACGGGCTTATATTCCCGAGTTTTATTGGGTCCAGACTTGAAACTATTTGGATATTATTTTTGTTTCAATTGTTTTTTGTTTCTTAATAAATTTTTCATGCATGCTTAGTTATATATATCTCTCTTGTTATATTCTTGTTGTGATGCTGAGTCAATCCTACAACTTATGAATGGTGTCAGAATCATTCGCTGGGTTTCGTCACGTACTCGTATTTCGTGTTTTGGGAAGCGGGGCGTGACAAGGTTTTTAGTGGTATCAGAGCTCAGGTTTGGCTAATGTGTTAGTTTGACTAATACATTAGATATGCTTGACTCAGTCAGGATTAACTCAACATTAAACAGACCATACAACCACATGAATAATTTAATAATCAACTCGATCTGGACACTAGTCTTATCCCTTTCATTTTGATCCCTTCATATTCAATTCTTTGATTCATTGATTCCTTCCATCTCTTGCAGTCATCCTGATTTGTTGATTCCTTATTGGGTACAAATTTATTCTTTCCGTACTCATATTCTTTTGATTCCGGTGCAAGCAATCTCTGGTTTTCTGCTTGTCTTGTTGATCCCTTCTTATTTCAGCTCGTGTGTCGTTCATTGCTTTTCCTGCCTTGCATTCATTTTCATTTGTTGATTTATATTGAGTATCATATTGGTTATTTCTTCCCTACTATATTCTCTTCATTTCCGATTTTGCCCATCGACCTTCTTCCTTCGTATTCAATTCCTTAATTTTCTTTTGTTCCTCCTAGTCATCATTCTCTTTAACTCTTTATTGGGTATAGATACATTTTTCTCCCATCTATTTTCTCGTTATAATTATTTTTCCGAATACTTTCTATATTTCGATTATTAATTGTTATATTTATTTTCAATCTTCTATAAAAATATTTTTTCAACAAGATTTTGTTATTCAGAACAACGGTGTATTTTAACTTCACTTTTCATTTTCGATTGACTATATATTTCTACTGGATTATTTTGATAAGACAAATTCTTATTTTGTTGTATAATGCTATTATTACTACTATTATTATTATTGATATTATTTCCATTATCATTGCTAGTATTATTATTCTTGTTACTACCATTGATATTCTTATTGCTATTATTCTTATTATTAATTTGTTTTGAACCTGAGCATGCTCAATTTTATATACATTTCACCACTTCGGTGCAACCTAATGTCGAGATGGCAAATATGCAACTCGATATCAATGGAGGTAATTTGCAACTGGATATCGGGGAGGCAAAATGTGCAACCGAATATCTAGACGGCAACCTGTAACCTGATGTCGTGAAGGCAAACATGCAACTTGATGTTAAGGAGGCAAGATTTTCTACCTATTTGCTAATTGATATTTCAAGACTCTTTACTTATGTAATGAACCTAAAGGTAAAGAAATATTTTCTTTATGACATTTTGTTTATACAGTTACATTTTATGTTTCGATACAATTTGAACTAGTATAGTTGATTTTACTCTATTTTGTGTATAAAATTATTATTATTATTATTATTATTATTATTGCTATTGTTTTCGTTATTATTTTTGGAATTGTTATCATTATTATTATTGTTATTACTATTGCTGTTATTATTGTTGTTATTATTTTTGCTATTATGGTTACTGCTATTTTATTATTGTTGATATTATTACTATCATTGCGATTACTTTTATTCTTATTGTGTTATTTTTATTGTTATTACTATTTCTATTATTATTGCATTATTTTCATGAATATGTTAAGTCCAACATTGTCATGTATGTATTGTCATTATTATCAGTATTGTTGATATTTTTATTTTATTATGCTATTATTATTACCTGGATGATTTTGATAATTTTGATTATTGTTATTGTTATTATTTTGTTATTGTTATTACTAATTTTATTATTATCATTGTTATTATTAGTTTTTATTATTGTTTTTATTATTCTATTACTATTGATATTATTATCATTGATATTTGTTGTTGTTATTATCTCTGTTAAAATCATTAGTTTTGATCTATATCATATCTTTTAACTATTTAGATTGAAGCTCAAGCTCTATATCCATTTGCATTATTGCTTATCTCTATTTGAAGCCAATATCTTCTTTGATCCTGGTATCTCATTCTTTTCTTCCTGCTCAGATCGTCGCTTGGTGTCACGTGGTCTACAATGACAAGTCTGCAGCTTTGAACGTCACCATGAGAGTGACGCAGCGGAAGTGTGGTGGGCCCATAACTCACAGGTCCCAGGATCCTATTGTTGCTTCTCCTTCCTTGCATTGTTTGTTATCCCCTATCTCTTGCATTTGTTCTCATCCGTTGACCCATTGCTTGGTTCGTCTCTTCTTTATCCATCCCTTCTTCGATTCCAACTCTTTCTATTCCTTCATCTCCTTACTTTGTTATCTTGCAAGTCTTGTGGGGTTCTTCATTTTGATGCCGGTTACTTCCAGCTTGCATTCCATTTGGCCATCATTCATCCATTCATTATTTGATTCAATTCTTTGCCATCTTTTTTTCTCTCTTTGATTTCAGTTCTACCTTCTCCCTTATTGCTTCATCATCTTGTGTTGTTTCTTTTCTTTTGATGCTTTTTATTTTCTTTCATGCATTCCATTTGACCCCATTGTCATCCACTGCTTCTTTTTCTGGTGATGCCACTGCTTGTTCCTTCCCTTTAAAATCTCTGCCTTGTTAACCCCAGTTGCTTAGCCCTATCCTATGCACTGCCTAAGCAAATTTCGAGGACGAAATTTTTGTGTAAGGTGGGTATTTGTAACTTCTATTTTTCGTATCTGTATTTTTATACTGTATTTTGCTCCATTGTACTCTTTTATCAATTTGAGATCCTGTATTTTGTTTCCGTTCGAATAAAAATCATTTTTGTCGTTTCAACTCAACTTTTGGTGCTTTTATCTAATTCGATTGTGTGTGCTCTTTGTGTCGTTCTCCTTGAAGAACGAGCAGTTCTATGTCATTCATCTCTTTATTCTCCATTTTAATACATTTTGACAAATTTCCTAGTTGGATCCCCCTTAAATCCGATACCCTAATACTCGTTAACCCAAAACCCATACTATTTGAACCCTAAACTACCCTAACCCTAACCCCTACTTACTGTTTTAACCAAAAACCCCCGCCGCTCTCCTTCTTCACCCCGTCTCCTTCTCCCTTCGTCCACGCCCAAACCCATTTCCTGCCTCCGATCACCATTGCCCATCGCCTTCGACCCCCGCTCCTCGTCAACCCCACCGCAGCACCGAACCACCATCGTCACCACCTCCACCATTTCCCTTGGCCATCTCCATCACCTTCGAATTCGACCTCCATTACCATCGCCTCGCCATCTCCTCGTCGCATCGCCCTTACCCTCTCTTCCTCCTTGCCTCGCGACCCACCTCCGTCGCATCGCCAACACCCCGAACCCAGCCATTCTCCTCCGACTCTTCTCTCTTATTTCGAAACCAGAAACAAAGCCACCACCGCGCCAGTTCCGTCGCCATCGTCATCGTCGTCGACTGCTCCCCAATAGAACCCAGACGTCGTCGCGAGCCTGCCGTGTCACATCGCCGCAGTCGCGCGAGCCTACGTCGTCGCTCCCGTTCGCTGCCGTCGTGAGGAAGAAGACAAGATCTGGGTGGACAAAAATGTTGTTTTGTGTTCACCCACAGCCGATCCGAGAAGGCTGTACGCTGTTCGGCGAGATCCGCTGCGTAGGGGAAATCCGATTGGTGCGTTCTGGTGTTCTGCGTTTTGGCGTGCCGGATCTGGAGCTCGCTGTACGCTATTTTGGCGGGATCTGGTGTGTGGGAAATTCGCTCTACTGTTGAATCTTTGCACGTGCTTTTGGGAGATTTTGCCCGGAGTTTTTCGATCCCGTTTTCTTCAACTATCGGATCTAATCGTCGTCAAATCAGGCAAGTATTTCTCTTGTACATATTTTTGTTCTAGTACAAGCGTTAATTTGAAAATACCGCAAATAATTAGAAGTTGTGACTCCTCCTTGACTTGTCGTTGTTGATCAAATATTAATCCTCATCAATTTCATAATCTTAAGAGTCACAATAATTTCATTGTCATATTACAACTACTTGGACTCATTTTATCTCTTAAGACACATGAACACATGAATTTAAGGAACCCTAGATTTGTAGATGTGTTATATCTTGTATGTGATGAACTTGCACCCATTTGAGTTGAAAAATAAATATTATTTGCTATTTTGATAACCATTACTCCGTATTTGCATCACACATTAACCTAGATGCTTAACAACTAATTTTCATACAACCTATACACGTAAGACATTCCCACATGTTACTGTCCTGGACCTTGCTATACTGTTTTGAGCCCTTTAATATCAAAATCTGAACTCAAGCCCTAAACAGTAAATTTAGCTCTAGAAGTCTAGATGTCGATAGCCTCTGAAAGGTTCTAATTCCGAGTTACAGTCTAAGAGTTATCGCAGTTTTACTGCAGCTGTGTCAGTAGAAGCAGATTCGCAAAACTGCTGCACACCTTTAGTTTGCGAATTAATCTAGCTATGTTAGCAGTAAGCGTTTGACTTGAAATTTTATATGTTGTTGCTGGAAACCCTAGAGAACCTTTCCAAATTTTCTTAGAATTAATTAACAATATCTCAACACTGGTTCACATGCACGAACTCAAATACACAAATTTTGCCTGAACACATTAGATGTGTAATTCGCTGTTTTGACACATGTTCCCACAACATTCTCGTACCTTAATTATATGTGTTGGAACCGGGCAGGAGGTCTAGTTCCTGACGGATCCATTTTTGCTATTTCATAGCAACGGGAATCATAGTTTTTGTACAACAACATCGTGCTGTTCAGATTTGGGATTTTCATTGTTCGTGTTATTTCTTATTCATGTCGACCATCGAGTATGCCATATAAATATCTTAAACTTATCCCATGTCCATGATTATGATTTCTTGACTTGTTTCACACATTTGCATGCTTGCTTGACAAACGTTAATAAATATAACAAGCCGGGATTTAAGGGAAAGACTATGGTAGTGGACAATATAGGTAAGTGTACTCGGAAGGGGACCCGTGTTTCCCAAATACTTGGTTCATGAACTTGTTGTATCTTGATCGATTCATGGAGTCAGTTACTTGGCTCATGAACTTTTTTGATTCATGAACCCATTGTGCGGTTCTTGAACTTGTTAGTGGATTCACGAACTTGTTTTGTGAACTTGTTATTTATTTTCCGATTCATGAACCATGGCTTGCTTGATACTTGATACCTGAGTACGCCGCTCTATAGAATCCATTACTAGGCCTAAACGAAATTGTGTTGACTGTAGCAACTATGTAGTAAAAGAATGAATGCATGAAATGCTACCTAGATAGTAATAACTACAAGACTTGAATATGATACATGATTACACGATACATGAGACTTGAAACATGAAACTTGAACTTGATACATATTTACTTGATACTTGATGACATGTTACATGAGACTTGATACTTGAATATAATACTTGACACTCGCAACTTGATACTTGTACTTGACAACTTGACACTATACTTGAGACTTGTCACTTACAGTTAGATATCCCTACAGGTTCACTTGTCACTTGTTTCACCATTAGTATTTGTTATCCAACTGGTTTACTAAGATGTCCCTCTTGCTAGCTAGTTCTTGGTTTTTCCACTACTTGTTGTATCCCTATTGCATTCTTGATTTCAATTCTTGTCCTATATTACTTGTACTCGTTTTTACTATTTGTGGCCCTAACTTGCACTAAGGGCATTTTCTCTTGTTTTCTCTATTTTTTCTTTTTTATATTTATTAAGCAGACTTTGGTGACGAGCTACCTGCCGAGATTGGTGAGCAGAGGTTTTAGACTTCAAATGGAGAAGGACTTGCTTAGATTATTTGTTTTTCTTGTGTTATTCATTTTCTTGTTACTTAATAACTTGTAACGGGCTTATATTCCCGAGTTTATTGGGTCCAGACTTGAAACTATTTGGATATTATTTTTGTTTCAATTGTTTTCTGTTGCTTAATAATTTTTTCATGCATGCTTAGTTATATATATCTCTCTTGTTATATTCTTGTTGTGATGCTGAGTCGATCCTACTGCTTATGAATGATGTCAAAATCATTCGCTGGTCTTCGTCACGCACTCGTATTCTGTGTTTTGGGAAGCGGGGCATGACAGTTATTTCTTCTGATGAATTTGTAATTAACTTTGAAGTAATATTGAATAATTTATATAGAACTTGGATTTATTTTTCACACACAACACACACCTACTACTGCATATTCTTCAAGAGGTAAGAGTATTGCAACTGATGATACAGATATATGAAGTCTTATTTAGACTAAAAAATCTAGGATCAATGCACTTTTATGAACTAAACTTGTATAATGCACAGCCTCTGTTGCCATTTGAGCAAGAAATTGATGTGGTCCTCGGTTGAAAAATAGCGTGGGATCATATCGTATTCTTTCTAATATGAAAAAAGATACGCTACCCCCCCCCCCCCCCCCCCCCCCCCCCCCCCGAGTGTCCACTGTTGCATTGGAAAGCGGTTAAGTGATTTTTCTCTTGATGGTAGGTTATTAAACGAGAAAAGGAACCGCATAGCAGCGAAGACTTTCAAGAAGTAAGAGTATTGCAACTGATGATACAGATATAATGCACTTAATGAACTAAACTTGTATAATGCACAACCTCTGTTGCCATTTGAGCAAGAAAATGATGTGGTCCTTGGTGGAAAAACAACGCGGGATCATATCGTATTCTTTTCCATTGCACAACCTTTGTTGCCATTTGAGCAAGAAAATGATGTGGTCCTCGGTGGAACAACAACGCGGGATCATATCATATTCTTTTCCATATGAAAAAAGATACACTAACCCCCCCCCCCCCCCCCCCCCCCCCCCCCCCCCCCCCGCGTCGACCGCTGCATTGGAAAGTGATTTTTCTCTTGATGGCAAGAAAAGGAACCGCATAGCAGTGAAGACTTTGGAGATGCTAGTGTGCAGCTAAGAATTGATGAAAGTGGAGGAGATGACTCATGGAGTAATAGAAGACTCAACGAATACCATCACTCCATAAGATGAATCATGAAAATGAACTCCCGAATATTAAAGAAGACTGAAGATAACTCCCAAAGATTGAAGATTTGTGTAGTAAGAAGTTTTTTGGGGAATTTAGAGAAATAAGATCCTATGTTTAGGTTAAGTAGATATGCTCGATAGTAGTACTCTGCCCTCTCTTCAGTTTTTTTTGTTTTTTTAGTTTTTTTTTAGTTTTTTTTTAGTTTTTTAGTTTTTTTATTTTTTTGACTATTGTAAATCATTCCATAGTTGTAAAATGAAGAAACATAATACATACTTTTTTTTCCCTATGATTAATGATTCTTGTACATCATTTTTTAAAAAACAATATTTATATATTTTAAAATTTACAAAAACTGCAAAAATGTGTCAATGAAATTTTAAACAAGCTACAAGTATAAATAAATAAATAAAATTTAAAATCCCCATCCCCCCCCCCCCCCCCCCACCCCCACCCAAAAAAAAAAAAAAAAAAACCAGTTTTGAATCTTCCCTAGACCGAACCATTTCTCGAGCCAGCCTGGGCTGGGCCTAGACTGCTATAGAGGCGGGCCTGTCGGGCTTCAACTCAGACCGGCCTGCCCGGCTCGGTTGTCACCACTATGTGAGGTATATGGAATTGAAACATTTGTTAATGACCCATGTGGGAAAAAACTATATTTCAAATCGAGTAATGCTACATCTGATATCAAATGCACTATCTTTCTCTTCACTATCTTAGGTGACACACTATTAGTAGAGGTTATTGTAGAGTATAGATTAGGTGGTAGAAATCTCTAATAGTAATGTACCACCTAAGATCGTGAGAAAGTATTAGATTTGATAGCGGGAGCAACATTACTCATTTCAAACAATTCCAAAATGGGGAAAAGGGGTATGAGCAACTTGCTCATTTAGTAAATAAACAATTGATGATGTGGCATGTATGTGATTGGAAAATCCTTAAAAGAGTTAGTTGTCTAATGTATCACATGCATGCCACATAATCAATTGCTCATTTACTAAATGAGCAAGTTGCTCATATCTCTTTTACCCTTCCAAAATTCGTGTTTTTATCCCAAAAACCTAACGGTGACATGGTATCTCTGACATCTCATGACATCATATCGTTCCTTTTCTTTCACCACTATATATAAGTACTTTCAGATCCTTTCTCCTTCCACCATTAACTAGGCGCTCTCTCTCTCTCTCTCTCTCTCTCTCTCTCTCTCTCTTTCAGATCCTTTCTTCTTCCACCATTAATTAGGCTCTCTATCTCTCTCATACAAATGGCAGAACAAGTTCTCCTATCAACTGGGCACAAGCATAGCAAAATCCCGGTGAGCTACATCCGGCATGAATCCGACAGACCGAATCTCCACGAAGTAGAGAGTGATAGTAACACACCGGTCATCGACTTGAGCTCCCCCGATAAATATCAAATTATTCGACAAATTGCCCATGCCTGCCAATCCTACGGTTTCTTTCAGGTATATATATATATATATGCATGCCATACCGTGTGAATGATGTATGCGAATCAGATTCAGACTCGGTGTATATTTCAAACTTTGATATTTAGCTCAATATTGTCAGTTGTTTTATATTCCTAGGTTGTAAATCATGGGGTTTCTATTGAATTAATGATGAGGATGACTGCGATTGCTGGCGATTTCTTCAAACTTTCGGATGAGGAGAAGATGCGCCTGTACTCAGACGACCCAGCCAAGAAGATCAGACTGTCGACGAGTTTTAATGTTAGGAAAGAAACGGTGCATAATTGGAGGGATTATCTGCGACTTCACTGCTACCCTCTTGAGGAGTTTGTGCCTGACTGGCCTTTGAATCCTCCTTCCTTCAAGTAATAACCGATCGATAACTTTGTTTTCTTCCAAATACAAAAGTCTAAATTTTATTTTAACAAAAAATCTTTGCATGCTGACATTGTCTTAACTTAATCAAAATAGAGAAATAAAAATATAGAAACATGTATTTCTCTTGTCTTAAACAAGCCAAGTAAAACAAATTCAAGATACTGATTTTTGTCGGTTCAAGCAAGTCTGCAATATGTTTTCCTTTCTTCATCGTATGTAAATACCTTAGATTAAGGTCTTCTATTATCTAGCAGTTCATAGATTTGACAATATACTACAAACATTATTCTCTGCGGTAAACCAACTAACATGCTACTAATAATATTCAAGGAACCTACTACTAATAAGTATCTTTAAGTACTGTACTTCGTTATTAACAAATTCGAACATGCCATCTCTTATATATTTAATATTATTCTACGTGACTAGGGAAGTCTTCATTTTTTTTTTTTAATCGAATAAAGGGTTAGATGTGGTCTTGTCTTCCGTTGTCCATCCCTAAGGTTTACCATATGAGCTACAACTCAGTGAGCAAAATATTTATTTTTATTGTTCGAGAAGCACCACTTCACATCTTTCAATAAAAAATAAATACAAACCGAATAAAGTCCTAAAAAAATTAGGCCATGTTGTCATCCCTTAAAGTCCTCGTGCATCTAGACTATGTCATATTATTAAATTAAATATTGAACAATAGTAAGTTAATTATAGTGTTGATCAAAATTATAGTGTTCATCAAAATTATAGTGTTGATCATGTACTTGTAAATAAGTACATCCACATCTCATACTGAATATATCAAGTTTCCAGAGTTGAACTCCTATTCCTCAACATCAATCTTTTTTCCTTATATTGTGGACACACTGTAGTTATTGGGGGATGAGGAGAAATTGTTATCCTGCAACAAATCAGTGGAACACACCACTCGATACGCTTTGACGGATCATGTAGGGGCACAGACTTTAAATTAAGTGAATACTGTATTGTGAAAATCACAGGTTTATAATCGTGCAACTTCTCTTTTTTTTTTTTTGTTTTTTTTTTTTTATAATAACGGGGACATGGTTTGGCATACACTATATGTTCTTTCTCTAGTCTTCTACTACAATTATATATACTAGTAATTTACACGTGCGATGCACGTTTTAATAATTTCAAAAAAAAAAAAAAAAAAAAAAACTCTGACGTAGAGAGGATTTGAACCAAAAATCTCTTTAATATTAATTTTGTACGTGCATTGTACATGTTGGTTGAATGACAAAATGACAAATGACACTAAAGCCGTCTCCCATTATAATATTAGAGATACAGAGGAAAACGGTTATATTTTATTAAGAATGAAACAAATAATGATGTTGACAACGGGAAATCAATATGTTTCACACATAAAATATATTTTAAAAAAAAATTAAATTTGAATAATTCCTTATATATCATATATATATATCGAAAGCTTCACCGATCTCTCATTTTAGAGATACTATAGTAGAGAAATAATCGAGTTCTAAATAAGCACTCTCATGTATATAACATTAAAGGGATTCATGATGTTGATTAAATTTTTTCGTACTAGCTAAACCAAATGAAACTAATTCAGGAAGTCCAAATTCTCTTTTATTATATCTCAAAAAGAAAAAAAATTAAAGAAAAAAAAAGGAAAATAATATGTTTAAAATATTTTGTGACGTGGAATCCAATTAAAACAATGTTGCTTAGTCTTGTAATTTACATGCATTGAAACTACAGCAATTTTCATAGGGAAAGAAATAAATCAACCTGCTCGTTATATAATTCCAAAATTAGAATCTTTTTGCCCGTATTATCAAAAAATGAATCTTTTTGCCTGCAATCCCGAGTATTATAATTAAGCAGAGAAATGCAACTTTGCTAAGTGTTAACAATTATCTCACTTGAATCAATTTCAACTTCAAGTCTTCAACTACATGTTCCTTTTGGGGGAAAAAAATAACTTCTACTACATGTTACTAAGTTGAAGTTATATGAACTATCGATAACTCCGGCTTAAATTTTAATAATATATGTATTTTATATCTATATTAACTTAAATTAAAGAATTAAAAAGATAACTCACATACATCGCACATTAGAGTTGCTTACAACTAATTCCATTCAAAAGGAAGGTGCAACCAACACTAAAAATGAGGCAAATTGGCTTGGTGGAAAAATAACTCCACACCTAATTAGCCTTAGCAACTCCTACAAACCGAACATGTGCTCACATGCTCAAATCACATGCCCCAATCACATGCCCCCATCAATATTGATCATAATAATCCTTTTCCTCACTTTTTTTCAAACCAAAATTAACAATAAAGGTTTGCTTGTAATATTATCAGTTCACATTTTACGGCTTGTAAAATTTACATTTTGAGTTGTTTTAATATATTATTGTTTTGTTGGCTGGGGTTGCAAAACCCTATCCGGTTCATCAAAAAAAAGGTTTGCTTGTAATACGTACGCATTCAAGTTTTTAAAGAAAAAATAGATCAAGTCAAGAAATATATAGCTGAGACTTTAATTTAAAATAAAGATCATATACCATAATTAGTAATCAATGTATAATCTTGCATGAAATAAGTAGAGAAATAGAGATTAAAAAGGCATGTCCATTATACATGTGAAGGTTATATCATATGTACACATGTCAAAAAACCATACACACTTATCTCTAAGTATAATAGAGAAAAATCATGTGGAACTAAACTTGATCTCTACAGGGAAGTGGTGAGCACTTACTGTACGGAAATCCGACGTTTAGGCTTCCAGTTGTTGGGCTTGATATCCCTAAGCCTGGGCCTCGAGGAGGAGTACATGGTGAGGATTTTGGGAGAGCAAGGGCAGCACATGGCCATAAACTATTACCCGCAATGTCCCCAACCGGATCTCACGTTTGGCTTGCCCGCGCATACGGATCCCAATGCTCTCACCATCCTTCTTCAAGACCAACACGTGGCGGGATTGCAGGTGCTAAGGAACGGTCGCTGGTATGCTGTTGATCCCCATCCTGATGCCTTTGTTGTCAACATTGGCGATCAACTGCAGGTAGATCATGTCTTATACAATTTTTTTTTTAAACTAAAAAATAGCTAACACCTGCGTGTTCATTAATGAGAAAATAACGAAATAAGAGTCCATAGCATGTTATATACTTACTACAATGTATTATTGTGAACCTTAATGAGATTTTTAGCACCTACAAATGTTGCCCTAAATGACAGTGATTCTCGTCACAATCCAGATAGTACTGCTTGAATTTGAGCCGTTCAACATAATTCATATCAAGTTTCTATCATATAAAAAACAGAACACCTTTATTTGAACTTACCTACCAAAAAATACAAGAATTAGTATCTGAAATAGAAAGATTCTACTCCACAAAAAAGGAGGAAAAAGAAAAGATTCGCACTCTATAATCAATATATACCACCTCTGATGCACGTTTACATTGTGGCCATGGACGGAGCTTAGTGAGGGCCCGCTGCCCCCCAACAAAATTTTTAAAACCCCCTTCATACTATTGAAAATTTTGAAAAAAACTCAAAAATATTATGATCTGTTCCTCTAAAAAATTAAGTTTTATGGTTTGATTCTCCTAAAATTTATGAAAACCCTTATATATATCTATATATATATCCATAAGATTTTTTCTTGGCCCTCCGGGTAAAATTGTGATGGTTTTGCCCCTGATTGTGGCTTTTGTCTTAATGCAGGCACTGAGCAACGGTAGGTACAAAAGCGTCTGGCACCGAGCAGTCGTCAATTCAGACAAAGAAAGGATGTCGATAGCTTCCTTCCTTTGTCCATGCAGCAGTGCAGTCATAAGCCCACCCGAAAACCTCGTTAGTGAGAAAACTCCTCAAATATACAGAAGCTACACGTACGATGAATATTACAAGAAGTTTTGGAGCAGGAACTTGGGCAATGAACACTGTCTGGAGCTTTTCAAGACTAGCACTAGTGGTCCTCGTAGTTAATAGTAGTACCGGTGCTAGTGGGATTAAGATTCTGTCCACTTAAGATTTTGAGTAGATAGTCAGATTGTAGCGGCCCAGCCACCTGACCAACAAGTGTTGGGCGGATGGACCGCTACGATCTGATAATCGGGTCAAAAATTTCAGAGTTCAGAATTTTAAACTCTGTCATTTTGTTGTTAGCTAGTTATCTCCATTCAAATATAATATGTAATAAAGCTAATTAAGCAATTATCAATAAAGAATAGCCAGCATCCTCCAGCTATAGGGCTATGACGATGATGAGATTGAGATCAGACCTACAATCGACTAGTTAGCCAAGCATTCAGGATGTTGGAGGAATGGTACCCTGTTGTTATATACTACTTTATTTTATACTTCATTTTACGGTATTGCTCTGCTTTGACCGTATCTTCTTTAGTGTCACCTCCAGGAATGGTGGGAGTTAAGTACTTTTAATGCTTTCCCAGTTTATGGTCTTGTCTTATTTTTTCAATAACGTATTCCACCTTTCCTTTCGGAGTATCCACTATCGTTGCTGGTATTTGGTAACAGGAAATGTAAATTGAAGAGTAATGTTAAAATTAAAATTTGGGTTAAAAAAATAATAAAATATACAAACGGAAGAACATCCTCCGTCTAATAAAATAAATAAATTTTTTAATACCTAAAATTCGATAGACGAAAGATCATGTTTCGTTTTACAATAATTATAAAAAAAAAAAAAAAAAATAGAGCCAGAGAGAAGAAGATCTTCCGTCTGGTCACGCGCTTAATTAAAAAAAATTAAAAAAAATACCTGGACGGATGATGATCTTCCGTCTGGGAATTTTTTTTTTAATATATATATCCAGCCGGAAGATCTTCTTCCGTTTGGGTATATTAATTTTTTTTAATTTAGGAAAAGGACGAAAAGTGAAGGGGGAAAAAATCGCCTGTCTCTTTCCCATGTCTCTTTCCCATTTAAAAAAATGATAAAAAATAAAATAAAAAAGAGAGGGACGGAAGAAGATCTTCTGTCTCTCCATTTTAATTATAAAAAAAAAGAAAAAAAAAAGAGAAAGAAGATCTTCTTCCGTATCTGTACTTTTGACCATTCATACTCTTCAGACGAAGGAAGATCTTTCATCTATCTTAATTTAATATTGCAAATAATTGAAAATATTTGAGATCTTCCGTCTTCTATATTTTGCAATTGCTATTTCACTCTGCTATATCTGGCAATGCACTGTTCATAATTTTGCCAAAAAGTAGGTATTTGGCCAACGATAGTGGCAGATTTTTGGTCAAAATATCCATATTTTAGGTCTAGCAGACGATAGTGGATGCTCTAAAAGGAAATATAATAATGAAACATTATTTTGTATGGTGAGTATATTAGTGAATTATGAGATGGATTACCAAATTTGAGATACCAAGATTCAATTATCCAATGTATAAATATTTAGCATTGATAAACATGAAATTACTATAGGCCGGATCACTACAATATTTTTAGGCTACCGATGAAACTACCCCGGCATTTGGGTAGTAGCGCCGAAGTAAGCTTGGACCAGAATTGTCTTTGAAAATTTTGATAACATACCCCAACATATTTGAAAACCACCAGTATAGGTGTAGTCTACCAAGGCGTTTATTAGTGAAAATGTCGGAGGTATGATCTGGGATTAATTTCCCAAAAAATTCCAACCCTAACACATTTCACTTGATCCCCAATTCTCAGTACTTTTCGTCTCTCTCCAGCGCTCTCCCACTGCTTGTCGACGACGCTCTTCCCTGCCATCGTCGTGCCTGCCGTCCTCGTGCCTATCGTCGCCGTCCCCAATCTCTCTCTCTCTCTCTCTCTCTCTCTCTCTCTCTCTCTCTCCCTCCCATCCAATAACTCCACCGCTCATCCATGCCTTTGTCGTCGCCATCCTCGCTCCGTCCCTCACCCCTGTCGTCGCTCCTGCTGTAACACCCCGAATTCCAATTAAGACCTAATTCGAAGTTCTACAGGATCTTTACACTTCATTTCGTACAATTTTACAAGGAATTTAAAACTTTTATATAACAATGACTACATCAGAGTCTTTTACATCAACAAGCAGCAGAATAAATAAAATACAACAATAATAAATGTACAACTGTAACAACTTTAACATTTAAATAATTATCAGCAACAATTTTATCTTTATATCTTCTTGTAAACTCCAAGTCCTGCATGTAAAACTGTGGGCACGCCAGTTGCTTATAACTGACGAAATATTATACACAGCCATCCTCGCTATGCCGAACAGTATAATGATTCTTAAATACTTTAGTAACCACAAACTTGATCACAAAACAAAGCTACAAAGAGACTATCCTATTGATGTCGTGTTGTGCTGTGCACTTAGTCCTTAATGCAGTTATTTATATTACATGACACTAATGCACACTTGTTCAGATTCTATGCATCCCATACTACATAGGTCTGAGGGCAAGCCCTTAATCGTTCTTTATCGTATAGGGTTCAATCCCTCGTCATGACTTAAACTATTACGGTAACTACGATAAGTATTCTAGATATTCTATGAGTTACGAGCTCATGTCCAGACAGTCTGGAGGGGAATCCCACGCACTGACATGATGCATCATGCAGGCAGTCTGTGGACAATTTAGCTCCCGTCATGGAACGATGATACCACCCGTAGTTACCAGACACCCCACAAGCGTCGCCACCGGATCGATAATTCCGGAGTAGTGCTCACACTATGACATGACGCATCAAGCAGGCAGTCCGTGAATCACTCTCACACCGCCAATCCGATGGCCCTCATACTCGTGTTTTTCTCTTACTTTCGTCACATCTTCAATATATATCTAATCCTTATAATTTTGTGTGTTTTTAAAGAAAATCATCACAACCTAGAGCTAGCTTACCCTACCGAACTTAAATCAAAACAACAGAGACAGTCAGCCTACCTGGCTACTTCTCAAGAGACGCTCAACCCACACTGGTTAGCTTTCAAAATCATAAATAAAATAGCCGGTCACTAGGGTCTCGCCTAGCCTGTAGATTCCAACAACTATCTCTTTCTCGAGATCAAAATATTCCATAATCAATCTTAAAATAATATTTCCATTTTCTTTATTCATATCTCTTTCTCAAAGAGAATATTTTCTTTATAAACTTATAACATGACATAAGTCAAATCAACATCTTTATCAATTTAATCTCTTATAACATTGTATGCATTTCAAATAATCTCAATCAAATAATCATAAAATCTCATATTTAATCGTACTCAACTTTCACATGTCAAAAATCAAATCCGAACTCAAGAATATCTATCAGCCAAGACAGTAGCAGTCAACTATTAAAAGTGGCCAGTCGGCTGTTCTACGAGATCTCAAAACTCAAGAACCAAAAGCCAGTTCAGTCGACTGTGGACAAATGTCCAGTCGATCGTCCTGCAAAACTTTGAAACTTAAGAACACAGTTAGTTCAGTCAACTGTTGACAAAGGGTCAGTCGACTGTCCTGCGAAACTTCAAAACTCAAGGACCAATAGCCAAGACAGTAACAGTCGACCTGAAAAAGTAGTCGGTCGACTGTCATGCTGACAAAATCCGAAATTTAATACTTGACAGTCAACTGTCGACTCTAGTTCGGTCGACTGTTGATTGCACCAGGTTGCAGTTAAAGTGGATCATGAATATATTTTCGACATTGAAAAGCAACGATGATTTCTTCACAATTTGACAACACACTTCCACAAAATGGTGTTTTATTAAAAACTCGATCTTTCAATTGATTTGTACTTCTACAAAAATAAAAATAAATTTTCCAGAATGTGTTTCTTTGAAAAACAATATCATATGTATTCTCAAATTCATATGTTTCACATTTTTGTAATATAATAAAACCTTTCTTCAAAATGCATAAAAACACATATAATTAATTTTCCAAATAAAATGTTGTCTTTCATCAAAAATTTTCTATAAAATTTTTTATACTCATAAAATAAACTAATAAGACAAAATCCGCTTTTCTTTATCACACTAGCAACAACATCCTTTTTTTTTCATATATGCATTATTTCATCTATTATTAAAATTATGCATCATACAATCACGATTCATTTAAATTGCAACTATTTTAGCATACAAATATACTAACATCAATTATAACAAATTCTAAAGAAATAAATTAAGCAATTTAACATCTACCATACCAATTAAGATTTAGCAATTAAACTCTACATTAATTAGCTTGTAATCTCATCATACCAATTCAAATTCAACAAATAAATTGTATATTATCTAGCATGTCAATCTGATCCTAATTTAGAAAGGATTTTAGAATCACTCATCCAAATTGTGATGTACTCAAATGAACTTCTAAATGAGAGCTCCTAGAAAAACTCTGACTCGCCTCGAATTCCGTGCGCAAGCTCCAACTCCAATTCGGCAAGAACAGCACCTCCTCGGCAAATGCAATACCAAACAGCAAGCCTATTTCATGCCATCACCATTTTCGGCAAGCCACATCTTCAACTTTTTCACACACACACACACACACACACACACACACACATATATATATATATATATATATATATATATAGGTGTATATATCTACACAGATATATATACAATTTGAATGGTAAGAATTATAGGTAGGTGGAGAAAAGCAAGGTGGGGTTTGCTGGCTTGATCTGATTTCTTTCGGTAAAGTCAGAGAAGGACAAGCAGGAAAGGAGGGAGGAGGGAATGAGTATATATATATATATATATATATATATATATATATATATATATATATATATATATATATATATATATATATATACACATATTGTATGGTGGATAAATGGAGAAAGCAAAGACATGGTGGAGAAAAAAAATGTGGACTTGATTGGATAATGATTTTCGACAGAGCAAAATGAAGAAGGATGGGGGAGATGAAGAGAAAGGTAGGGGAGGTGGGTACTTTATAAGAGACTAGTAGAGTAGTTATTAAAACAACCTTCCACTAGCAACACCACTCACTCCACTCTCTAATCCACTCACATATTCAAAATTTTCTATTTTCCCTCCACCCAAGAACAGTCCGGTTTTCCTCTCATTTCAAGTCCAAAACACGTTCACGTGCGTGCACTAGTACACACTTCACAATTTAATTATTTTAAAAACATAAATTTTATATATATATATATATATATATATATATATATATATATATATATATATATATACATAATATGTACGTAAAAATTATTTTAATTAAAATCTATAATATTTCATGCAAAAATAAAATATATACACACTTCAAAATTTATTTTGAAACAAATACGCTTAAACACATACCGAAAGAAACACATGCGTCACACGTAAAATATCAAAAATAAGAAATTCGACGTTATCAACAAAAAAAATATTAAAGATAATAAAAAATACAATATAAGAAAAATATATTCATTAATTTATAAATATTTCACACATAATCAATACGTAGAAAACGCGTGCATTACACGTTCAAAATTATTTTTAATCAAAATAAGGAAAAATAAATTTCCGTTTATAAGAATAGATTTGAATATCTAAAATAAACTTAAATACATAGAAAATATTACACGTAGTGGTGGAAACACATAATCGATACGTGTATCAAAAACACGTAAAAAGCACGTAAAATACCAAGATTGAAATATTATAGTTAACAGGATAAAAATCAATACAGAAAATACATAAATAGTCGGAATACAAAATACGTAGTGAAAATGCGTTATAAATATTACCAATAATGGTACAAAATACACGTGCGTAACATACGAGGGCAAAATTGTAACTTTCAATTTTGCAGGGTGTTACACCTGCTCACTTCTCTCTCACCCCCTCCGTCACCCCCCGTGGTCACCCGTCGTCCCCCCACCGTCGAAGACTTCCGGCCACATTGTGAGATGTATAAAAAGCAAATATTCTTTAGAGCTTTAACCATTTGTCATGTATAAAATGTAAATTTTATTCTTGTACTGGACATATTTTTTTCACTAATAATCACCCACGAACCAACTGCCAAGCCTCTTCTTGTTTTCTTGTTCTCAACCCGACCGCACAACACCCAGCAGTTATCTTCACCACCACCCAACAACACCATCACCGTCATCATCTCCTTAAATGGAAAAATAAATCCAAGTTTGACTGAATTTGAACCGATATTATAGTCAAATACAAGGTGTTTGATCAATTGCCACAAAGGTGTTTTATATAATTGCCACAAAGGTGTTTTAGGGTTGTATGAATAGAGTTAATTGTATCACAATTTATTTATTTTTGAGTTAATTTTATTGAGATTTATTATTTTAGGGTTATTGTTTTAGAGTTTATTTGATTTAGGAACTTAATTATATATTTTAGGGTTGCATAAATATAGTTAATTTTTTTATGTGTTATGTTAGAAATGTTTAATGTTCTTAAGTGGTTTATGATCTTGGTCTATGGAATTAGAGGGTCGGACTTTTGGCCTTTGATTGAAGTTACATATATTTGTTGAATTGGGGGTTTGAATTTGTTTCATTTTTAATGAAGTACTCAATATTATCATGTAATTTTTTTGGTAATATTGTTTGACATGTATGTGAGTGCATGAGGAATGAGTAATTTCTTGATAATACATTTATATAGTTATGTGCGATAATTGTTGTGATTTATCACAATCACCTATTTAATATAAATTACAAACTTGGCTTATTCATATCACCGGATTGGACATTTCAGGGATAATGGACTTCGTGAGATAACTTAAATGATAGTTATTAAGCTTAAATATTATGAAATTTAAATTTGAAATTGAGTGCTATTATTTAAAAAAAATTTGCCGAAATGCCGTTTTTTTTGAAAATAATTAGCGACCTACCCTACTTTCGAAAACAATTAGCGAGATGCCCTTGTCTGTGACACGTCAGCAACAAACGTTATTGGAAAAAACGGCATCAGCTATTTGTATGCCGTTCTTCCCAATAACGGCATCTCTTTTTGAAAAAATTATCATGCCGTTATTCCCAATAACGGCATAAGTTATTTTTGTCTATAGATCTGTACTGTATCAACTGTGGCTTGAGAGAGAATTGCAAAAAGTGAAATAACTGATGCCGTTCTCTAAGAGAACGGCATAGATAATACTGATGCCGTTTTTCACAATAACGGCATCAGTTATTAACGTTTTGCACAGGTTCCTATAATCGAAAAACCCATCTTCTTCCCCTTTTCACGTGCGGTTTGTTTCCTTCCCCACTTTGACTCCGAAAACCCTAAACCCTTAAAAAAAAATCCTAAGAGGCTGTGTAATCGATTTGAAGTTGGGAGTCTACTCTTCAATCTTTCATTAAGAGTGCCAAATCATTCCGAATCTGAGAATATTGTAAGTATCCAAAAACCCTAATTTGTATTTTGTAAAGTTGATTTTGATAGTATGATAGATGTGTGCACTGGTAATATAGTACAAGTAATGTACATATGCTGTTATTGAAGTAGTAATTTTGGGAATAACTTTATGTATTGTTAGTGATGTAGGGTTTACAAACTATTGAATTGTTGAGAAAGGTGGAATTGTTCATTTTGTTAGGAATACAATGAAAGGTGGAATTGTTTATTTTGAAAATTCTTTTACTAAAATTATTGTTGATTACTGTTTGTTATTGTTGACAGGCCAATGGATCCTACACAACCATCTTCTTCGCTTGGTGCCGGTGCTTCTTCTACTTCTTCATTTGGACCACAGGGACATCCTGGTCCACTCGATCCTACGGTTCTATATTTGCAACCAGAACACAGATCACAGGCCGTTTGGACCGGGGATGTAGAGAAGATGAGTTTCCGGATGCACAACATCATGCCGGTGATCCCCGGTATTGAAAATTACTTAGTCAGCAGTGGATTCTACGGGATGTCGAAGCTGGCGAAAATAAAGTGTGACCACGCTCTACTTACCGCACTTGTGGAGCGATGGAGGCCGGAGACTCACACGTTTCACTTGCCGGTTGGAGAGATGACAGTCACCTTACAAGATGTAGCTGTGATTGCGGGTCTTCCGATTGATGGGATGGCCGTCACCGACAATTTGATGTTCAACAAGGTTGCATTGGTACTAGACTATCTCGGCTTGAATGTGCCTGAAGAGGACCACGACATATGGGTTGGGGAATCCATTAGACGTTCATACCTTGGCGATCAGTTCACTCATCGAATGCCACCTGTGCCGACGGACATCCAACTCCGGAACTATACGCGCGCATATCTACTATCATTGATTGGAGGGATCCTATTCCCTAACTCTTCAGGTGACGTAGTCCACCTAATGTACCTTCCTCTCATAGCTGACCTGCAGACGGCTGGCCGATATAGTTGGGGAAGTGCGGCTCTAGCCTCCCTCTACCGTGCACTTTGTAACTGTTCTATGGGGTCGATGCAAATGACCGGGCCAATGTCCATCTTGCAAATATGGTGTTGGGAAAGAATACACCTCGGCCGACCCCGTGTCACGGTATTATCAGAGAGTTGGAGAGTACTACAGGATAATCCTGTGCTGAGAGATCCTCTCGGTGCCTACTGGGCGGAGAAGCGTACATGGAGGGATAACCCACGTGGTGTCCTCACCTACTACAGGGACGAACTTGATCAGTTGAGGGAAGAGTTCGTCAATTGGACCCCGTACACAGACGATAGGCTGCATCGTCTACCACCCATTTGCACCGCCAACAATCAGTTGTGGTTGACCTTAGCACCACTTGTGAACTTCTCAGTTGTGGAGTTTTATTACCCCGGACGTGTCCTTCGCCAATTCAATACACAACAACCCGTCCCGGCGAACTCATCGTACGATCGTAGGCTACACAACATCACGGGTCAAGGTCGTTTACCAAACATGGATTGGGCCGATCACCACCGTGCTTATGTTGGAGCTTGGAATGAGCGGAGGTACGAGTTGGTAGTTGAGGGTATTGTACAGCCGTATGACGGATCGATGCATACAGCTTATATGGCATGGTACAGACACATCACAAGATTGTATGTCGCGCCAAAAACTGATCTTCCCGCGGGTGTCCAACAACCAATACCTCCTCACCAAGTTGAACCACCACCTGCACATTCATCATCACAACCCATGTATCAACCAAAAGCATCATCATACCGTCTAATGGTAAATAAGATTGTTTGTTCAATTTCAATCATTTCGATTAATTTTACTTATGCATCTTTAATCATGTCATATATGGTTTACTATTGTAGATTGACAACACAAGGGCCATGGCAAGAAAATGTGCGGGTGTCTTGAAGAGCAACGCCAATAAGGCATGCAAAGAATTGGCAAGAGACCTCCTTTGCAATTGTCGTAACTCTCTTGAAGAGGTTGGAGATGGTCCAAGTTTCAATGAACTAATTCGGTCAACCGAAGAGCAACGCCAACAAGTACGACCTACCGCAAGCCAAGCCCCACCACCACCACAACAAGCATTGGAATTGGGAGATCCCTTCGCACCTCAAACTCAACCTCAAACTCCATCCCATCGTCCACGAAGGGGTAAGACCATTCGATTCCCTCCTCCGCAAAGCGCATTGGCAAATCCGGAGATTGAAGAAGGAGGAGGTGATGAAGAAGAAGGAGTTGGTCCTAGTGAACCCGTAATGCAAGAGACACGGGAACGTAGGCGGAAAGTCCCCGCTCGAAGGAGAAGAGCACCCCAACACTTCACGCCGAGTTAAACCGAAGAAGTATTTATGTATTATTGGTCTTTGTAGTTTTTTTTATAATTGTACACCTTTTTTAGTGCATGTTTTCAAATATTTCAGTTGTGCATTTAGTGGAACTTAATGAAAATTGATGAATTTAAAGTTAATGAAAATTTGAAGTTTGTGAACTTGATGAGATATGGAGTATCAATGCATGTGTGAATTTGAAGTATCTGATTTGCAAAATTCATCAAGTTTGTGGAGTTGATGAATTTGAAGTTTCTGTGTTGTATCTGATTTTCAAAGTTCATCAAGCGTGTATGTGAAGTTTGTGTATCTGTGTAGTATCTGTGTAGTTTTTGAACTAGATGAGCTTGTGAACTTGATGAGTTTGTGAACTTTATGATACTTAATACTTGATGGTTTGTGAAGATTTAAGATTAATTGGATATTGAAGAGGTTGAATTACAATTATCTAGCTTATATATCTGTGAATCGATGAATTGATCAAGTCTGTATGTGAACTTTGTCTTGAATTGATGAAGTCTGCATGTCTGTGTAGTAAAAACCAAGGATAAAAGATGCTGTTATTGACGATAACGGCATCTTAATCCTGTAACGTTCTTGCGAATAACGGCATAAGTATGGATGGAAAATTATGAGATATGGAGTTTGCTGCCAATATATCTGTGTCCACAGTCGTTATCCACTTTAACGGCATCCTAAACTGATGCCGTTATTCACAACAACGGCATCTTTGTTTATTCCACCTGACTTCCGAGTTAACGGCATATTTGAAGATGGTAACAAGTATGCCATTATCCTAGATAACGGCATCTTCATTTTATGCCGTTTTTCAGAATACCGGCATCTACTAACTGTGCCGTTGTTCAGAATCACGGCATTGGTTAAACATCAAAATTCCAAAATTAGAGATTTCTGCCAAACTTTCTGTCTCCACAGTCGTTCTTGAGAGTAACGGCATAGATAGAAGATGCCGTTATTCACAACAACGGTATCTGTTGTTTGAACAGTTGTGCATGTTTCTGTGCATGTTTTGTTGTATTTTTGTGTAAACAACTAATTTAACTATATCCACCATCGATTCAAACCACAAATCTCATTCCAAATAATTTAAACTTAAATTACTCAACATTCAAAAACAACTTTATAATTTCGTACTAACACTTACAAAGGAAAATATATAACTAACATCCAATAACTAGGAAAATATTCAAGTGCGGGTAGATTGTGAAGTCCCCACACTTTGTACATTCTTACAACTGCGTCTATTGTGCCCGCTCACACCACATTTTGAACATACTTTTCCACTACTCTCACCTTCTCAAGCATCCATGTCATTGCGTATACGAGTACTCTTAGGCCTCCCCTTCACCCGACGAAGACTAGAATCAACTATTAGTACCGGTGCGCTTTGGGTAGGCCAATAAGATTCGTCTGGGATATGATTGAAAGATGGTGCCCATGTTTTTACTAACGAATCCGTAGAGTAGAAGGGATCTATGTACGGTTGATAATCAAGCGCACGTGAAGCACATGCCGCTAACACATGAGAGCATGGAACGTGGAACAGTTGAAATTTGCCACATGTACAAGTTCGGCCTTCTAGGTCCACCGTATGCCAATAGCCACCCTTTTGATATCCATCGTCCATTCTAATGCCCGTTTTCACCCCAAAAACACCATCGCAATTATTAAACATTATGACCTCATGTAAATTAGATTTTTTACGGCGGACATCAATAAGGTCCTGAATTCGGGGTGCCCATAGTTTACCTTCAGCGATAAGTGTCTGCGCGGCCTCACGGCGGTCGGTGAAGTACATGTTGAGACGGAAAAATATCTGTTCTATAATTGCGGTGACAGGTAAGCTATGAACACCTTTTAGAACCGAGTTGAAAATTTCGGACATATTTGTTGTCATAATACCATATCTACGCCTACCATCAACAGTAAGTGCCCACTTCTCAGCAGATATGCAAATGGTTCCCTCCACGTGCCAAACTCATTTCCCATTGCTGATAAAATACCGGCATGTCGGTCAGAAATGACACAAAGACCTTCACGATCTGTAACAAAGCACCGAATACAGTTCATGAACCATGTCCACGTTTCTATGCTTTCACCTTCAACAAGTGCAAACGCAAACGGAAACAACCTCCCATTTGCGTCTGTTGAAACTGCAATCAACAAACAGCCTTTGTATTTCCTGTACAAGTGAGTACCGTCTACACTTATAACTGTTCTACATGATTTGAATCCTTCGTTAGAAGGACCGAATGCCCAAAAAACACCCTTAAATGTTTCTATACCAGGCCCGGTCGTAGTCTTTGCCCAATGTACAGCCGTACCTGGATTTGAAGCTTGAATTGCATTGAGTAGATATGGTAATTTAGTGTACGCTGTTTCAAAAGAACCATATAGTTTCTCAATTGCTTTATGTTTTGCCTTCCAAGCTTTCCAATATGATATTGTGTATTGGAGCCTACTCTTGACCTGCCCAATTATGGCTCTTGGTGTTATTGAGAGTTGTTCCTTCAGAGTATCCATTATCATCATTGATACGACCGTCAAGTCAATTTTGCTGTGATCCTGAGTCAATGTAGGATTCACACATGTGTGTACACCTTCAAGCTTTTTCACAACAAAATAATCACGACCTTTGGGAACACTTGCATGCAAGCACCATGGACAACCAACTTCATTTTGAAGTGATGGATTTTCTGCAATCTGCTCGGCTGAATGGTGGATGGGCGCGTATTTACATTTCACATGGTATAGACAACGATCTGATTTTACCGTCACGAATTCTCTGTGGTTCTTCACGGCGTACATCTTCACTTGATGTTGTAGAGCATCTTTGGATGGAAATCTTTGACCAATGAAGAGTTCATCTAAGTTGGAAGAACCAATGGAAGACTGGCCATGTTCATGTACGGTGGCACGGGACATCCATTCGCTTGATTGTGATCCACGCATAGCTGCACTTGTATCCTAACTTGGCAACACGCAGGCATTGTTAATCAGCACATGAACATTGGCATCAATAACTGGAGCTTCAACGGCAATCTCCTCATCATCATCCTCGAGACCGCGTACCTCATCTTCTCCCTCTTCTACCAAGTTGTTATTTACAACGGCGTTGTCGAAGTCTTCCAAAGCAATACCAGCTACCAAAAAATTTTGTGACAATGGGGTCGGATGTACCTGCTCATATTCGGAGGAAACAGGTTCTGTTGGAGTTGTGCTAGTATCTCCAATTGCATTTGAAATCCTTGCGTGTGACTCTGCAGATGGTTTCAAAGTCCTTGTGGGCCTTGGACTTTCGATAACAACTCTTGTAGTATTTGGAAGCCTCGTTTGATCAATATATAACTCAACTATATTCCAACCACAACTTGGATGAAGTGTCCTAAGCAAGACAGACCTCATAGAACTGTCACTGTCTATGGGTACCAACATGAAGTACTGCCCATCCCCTTTACCAGCAGAATAACGGGCTCTCAGTTTCAGACTCATTTCACGTCTATCCCAATTGGTGACTTCATATATCTTATCTATTAATTCTGAGTAACCAAAATTGGGGGTAGCCCAAATAATTACCAGATCAACATCACTATAAGAATATCCAATTTTTGGATCCTTAATTACTTCACCCCCATAATATAACCAAATAGGGATATCAAATTCCATACCTATGCATAAAAATTAAAACATATTCAAGTCATTCACTACTCACAATAAACAAAATATTGAAATAAAAATCAAACATAAGGTTAAGCTGATAATACCTTCAAATTAAACCAAAAAAACCACTGGCAAAAATTTCGTTGTGGAGGAAGATTGAAAATGAGAGTGGGAGTGAGGAGGTTGGATGTATGGAATTTTACAGGACTCAAATGGTTGAAATTTTTTGATTTTGAGATCTAGGGTTTGTGGGTAAAAGGAGCGATGCGAGAGAGAGATGTTTACGAATCAGAAGGGGAAGAAAAGGGGAAGAAGAAGGGGTTTTTCGATTATAGGGACTTGTGCAAAAAGATAATAACTGATGCCGTTATTGTGGAACACGACATCAGTATAAACGATGCCGTTCTCCCGAAGAACGGCATCAGTTATTTTCTTTTTGCATTTCAATCTCGAGTCAAGATTGATATAGTAGAGATCTTTACAAAAAATAAGCAATGCCGTTAGTGGGAATAACGGCATGATAATTTTTTCAAAAAGAGATGCCGTTATTGGGAAGAACGACATACAAATAGATGATGCCGTTTTTCCCAATAACGTTTGTTGCTGACGTGTCACAGACAAGGGCATCTCGCTAAATGTTTTCGAAAGTAGGGTAGGTCGCTAATTATTTTCAAAAAAGAGGGCATTTCGGCAAAATTTTCATTATTTAAATGGATAAAATTTCATTTTAGGGTTGTAAAAATAGTTTTTAGGGCTGTATAAATAGAATTAATTTTTTTGAGATTTATTTGTTTTAGAGTTAATTTTGTTGATAGGCTTGTAATAGACATGAAACTTATCATATTGGTTGACATGTGTAATATACATGAAAATCAACTAGGGAAGGTTTGAAAACGGAGAAATTAATTAGTAAAATTAGTTTTCAATTTAATAATATTTAATTTATCAAATCTAAATTTCAGATTAAATGCTATTGTTCAAATGGATAGAAGTTTGATTAATAAACCACGATTATATAAGGAATACCGGGATGATGTTAAAGATTTTATTATCTTTTCCAAAAGAAATTCCTGTGATCCCAACTTAATTCTTTGTCCATGTCTCTGGTGTACAAATTGTAATTTGAGGATATGTAACTTAGTACAGTCACATTTGGTTGTCAATAGTTTTCTTCACGGGTACACATGGTAGTTCTGTCATGGAGAAGGTCAAACGTCAGCTCCTGTTTGTCCGGTTATGTTAGAAAATAAAGACGAGCCCTTAGTGAACGATGACTTAAGTGTTCCTGATGAGATGCATGCTTTGGTGCCGGATGCCTTGGTGATTCATAACATTTCATTCCACACCAGCAATCCAACAACCCAAATCCATAATGAGTCAACAGAAACATCACACATTGGGGATGGGGTGGAGGAAAAAAAGGCCCGGTCCTCAAATTAGTAAACAACATTAAGCCTTTACTAAGTTGCTGGAAGATGCTAATATTTCTTTGTATCATGATTGCACCAAATTTTGTAAATTCTCATTCATTGTCGGACTATTTCAGATCAAATGTTTATACGGGTGGTCTACAAAGTCCTTCATTATGCTACTTGAACTGTTGAATGAAGCATTTCCATAAATCTGTATTCCAAATTCCTATCATACAATCAAAAAATTTCTCAAGTCTTTCGATCTAGGGTATGAGAAGATAGCATCATGACCAAATGATTGTATGTTTTGCAGGAGGGACAAGGAAAATCTTGAGAACAGTGAAGTCTGCGGTTCTTCAAATAGGTTGGAACACCGAATCAAGACGATCAAATAAGTGGGCAAGTTAAAAAAAGTAGGAGAAAGAAGTTTGCAAAATAGTTGCATTACTTTTCTCTGATTCATAGGTTACAAAGACTATTTATGTCCTCGAAAACATCTTCTGATATGTAATGGCATGCTGAAGGTCGCAATAATGATAAGATTCTTAGGCACCTTGCCGATTCTCAAACTTGAAAAAAATTTGATGAAAGATACCCCGATTTTGCAGAAGATCCTCGCAATGTGAGACTTGGATTAGCCAGTGATGATTTCAACCCTTTTAGGCAAATGCAGTACATACAGCATACGGCTGTTGTGTTAATCCTGTACAATTTGCCCCTGTGGAAATGAATGAAGCAGTCCTTCTTTATTTTGTCAATGATAGTTCCAAGACCGAAAGGCCCAGGAAATGATATGGATGTGTACCTACAGCGCCGTTAATAGATGAACTTCAAAAATTTTGGGAGGGTGTTCCCACTTATGATGCAATGACTAAAGAAACATTTCGTTTTCGGGTCGCGTTGACTTGGACAATCAATGATTTTTTCGTATATGCAAATTTATCTGGTTACTAGGTTTGCCCGTGGGAACGTGTTTACGACACGTCTTCAGAATGATACAAGATATGAAAAGCCCTGTAAAAAGTAAAATATATGCAATCATATTTGACTAACAAATCACATAGGTATCAATATTTATATGCAATACTACCTGGCTTGAAACTCCACGATAAGTTATAAAAAACAATTAGAAGCCGTAACACATCTATATTGAACTAACTTTCATAAGGTATCAATTACATAGGTATCTCTAACTTTAAAAAAAAATATCATACAAATAGAGTCATCAAGGTTTCAGACACCACATCTATATAGAACTAACAATATATATAATTAAAACAAAGAATATAGTTATAGATGCAAAATGGTTATATGTTGATAGAACTAACAACATAGACGACAACATTAGCCCGAACTTCCCAAAATAAGTACATAGAATGATTCACACAAAACACATAAGCCCAACCATAAGGTAATCCACCAGTAAAGTTTTTTCCAACGCATCAAGGAGGTAAAAATATTTCACCATTAACTCTGGTGTTCTGAGTGTAGTCTACTATCAAATATTAATATACTTCTTGAGATGTACACTATATTAATGTTCATGTATAATACCAGATACATTCACTTTCCAGTCTTTCAGATGCATGAATTTGAAACTTTCATCATGGAGTTTATGTAGCTCAAGTTTGAATAGTAAGAAAACAATTAGTTGTAAATAAAATTCCATATTTTCATCAACATATATTGAAAAATAATTAGAAATGGGGGTGTAAAATCTAACTTCTTAGAACTTTAAGGGTGCAAAATGATAAAATTTAACTTTTGATGAGATATCTGCTATTTTCAGTGACTTTAGATAATGAAATTTACCCAAGTGTCTACATGAGCAATCAAAATAAGCATAAAAAATCACTGTTTAAATATTCCATTATATTTGAAATTAGTTAAGGAACTCAGTGAAATTTTCTACATGAGTAGTAAAAAGAAGGATTAATAATCCGAAAAATTCAGAAATTTACAAACTTGAAATCTGAAAATCTAAATTTCTGGGTAAAGAGAGTGTCACGCCCCGCTTCCCAAAATACGGAATATGCGCACGTAATGTAGGCCCAGCGAATGATGTAAATACCAACCATAAGCTGTACCAGACTAACTCATCAATAAGAACAACAAAGTGCAACCACATAAGAAATAACCACATGAATCAAAGATAAATTCCAATAATGAATGAAATAATCCAACAATATAAATATTCAACATCTGAGATCAAAACAAACTACGGGTCATAAAGAATAAAAATGAAGTACAAGTCATAACAATGTTCAAGAAAATAAATCTAGCACCAAATAAAACTAAGCAGCGCAGACTGGGTCCATCTTTAGAAATGTTGCTCACCAATTCCTTCGGGAACAGATCATTCAGTACCTGTAAAATCTTGATCTAAAAATAAGAAAAGAGTGCCCTTAGAGCAAGTCGTGGGCAGCAAGTAGAGAAAACAGAGGATAATAGGAAGCATGTATATCAAAGAATAGGGACATGGTCAAAGACAAAGAACAAAGCAAAGACAGGCAATAATATCAAAGGTGTACAATAATCACGCATGTAATGAGTGATGTCAAGTCAAGATCAAGCATGAGATGCAGGTTATTAAGTATTTTATTAATCTATCTAGTGCACGTACTACTGCGTCCCATTCTACAGGTTCGGCGCAAGCATAGTGATCGTTTTAGACCGATGGTGAATTCACGGATCGTGTACTCGGCATTGATAATAATAATTTACAATCATGAATCAACAATAAATTATTGCAATCAATACTCCTCCTTTCAAAATAGTACAATCTAACGATGAGGCCTTAGCGAGTACATTTCCCGGTCGTTCACTACCAAGTCTACCCATAATACGCCGGCTTATTAATAGTTTATTTTCATCCTATGTGAGCATGCAAGAGGGTGTCAATATTTTATAATACTAAGTGTGACTAATTCTATGCGCTACAGATAAAGCATGAGGCCAACACATCAAATAAGCATAATTCTTATAACCAGGACAACATGACCTTGCTGTACGAAAATGCTGATTACAGCCACTACAAAATAGCAAATCTGAATCTTCTGGAAGGTCTAGAAAGTAGACTTCCACACGGTTCTAGCAAATATAATTAAGGCATATAAAGGATACAGGAACTAGGGTAAAAACTCTATTCTATTTAGGTTTTATGTTCAAGCAGCATGTAGTAAGTTGTGTTCAACTAATTATTTCAGGTCAGAGAACTCATTAATAAAATCTATAAAAATTCAGGGAAGTACTTATATATGTCTAGGTCCAGCCTAATGTATTTAAGATTTTTCTTTTACTGTTACAGGATCAAATGAAATATAGAACAACAGGATACACATGCAATTGTGAATCTGGAATTTCTAATATGGCTGTACTAAATTGTTGATATCTATCAATTGACACATCGGAACTTAGATCCGTCAAAAGAATGTTAAACTAGACATTAGAGGCTAAAAATTCATGTTTGTAAAGGAAATTCAAATTATGACATTATCATGGGTGAAAACTTGATTCAAAGTAAACAACTAACATTTCAGAAAATTGTCTTAACATGAATAGGCAAATAAATAAATCATATGATCACACATAGCATACAAATTGGCAATCAAAGTTATTCTTGGTGTTAACATGCAAATTTCTAAGGTTTAAGATACAATTATCACAGGCATGGTATCAATTCATTGATCAACTTCAGTTTAGCACATACAATTTAACATGTCCAACTTGTCAAGTAGTCCTATACATGAATCTAGTTATTTAAATGTGCATATGCATGAAACAATAGGGACTAAGTTTTAGATCAAAGAGATAGCACGATGTTAAGAGTATGTCGGGTTAGCTCGTGTAAACCCTCGATAAACTTAACGGAATTGTCAAAGCAGTATGATAACGAAATGGACGGGATCTACTTGCAGGAGATCAAATAAACTTGAACAAAATAAAATGCTAGTTCAAGAAGAGACTTGCCTGTTATATTGCATATTCAAATAATAAGAATAACGGCATCAGAATCCCGGACAAAAATCCCAAAGACACGTGCGAAATACGTGCGAAGAAACCCAAGCAACAGAACAGTAGCAACACAGAGCTCTCGGGTGAACTCCACACCAGATCTGGACCGAACAGCAAACAACAATGTCCGGATCTGCTGTGCACCGAACACCAAACAGTGAGCTCTCCCAATCGGTGAGCATTTTCAACCTCGGCAAGGAGAGAGAGAGAAAGAGATAACGGCTGCGACTGCGGCGCGGTGACTGCGATGACTGTGGCGGTACGGCGCGACATCGACACCACGGCGAAGATGTCGGCACCACGGTCGGGAAGTGACGGCGGCGATGGCAGCCTCGACGAAGGCAAGCTCTATTTTTCGGTTGGAAACAGAGGGACGATGGCAACGGCGATCGGGTCTTGAAGGGCAATGCTAGGGCCTTCGGTGGAGCGGCGACGGACGGTAGTGACCACGGTAGGGTGCACAGAGATGGGTAGGGCGACGACGATGAGTTAAGAAGATGGGGAAAACATGACGGATTGGGTTCGACGAGGAGAACGAGGATGACGATGGGGAACACGATGGTGATGGGGTCGAGGGGATGGAGACGATGATGGTGGTGGTGACGGAGGTGGAAGGGGAACGGAGAAGGCCAACGGGTTATAGGGTTTGGGTTTGGGTTTGGGTGCAACGAAAACAGAGTAGGGGAAAAGAGATGGGACTGGGGAGAGAGAAACGGCGGTGAGAGAGAGAGGAATAGATTTATGGTTATTTTAATAGGGTATATATAGAGAATCAAGAATTAGGGTTTTGGGTTGAGATTATATGGGTTCTGGGTATCGGTTTTTGGCTCCAAAAAGAGAAAAATGAATGCAATGAGATGAGACGAACATAAAGGTGAAAAAATCAGACTCAAAATAGAAAGAGCGAAATTTGCAAAGAGAATAGAATCCAACCAAAGAACACAGATCGATCAAGAGAGAACAAAAGAATCCAAGAAAAGACAAAATACACTATAACAAATGAATCCAAATACAATAATCAAAAGAAAATAGAATACAGCAAAACAAAAAATAGGGCTTACAAATCCTACCCACCTTACAAGAAGAATTTTGTCCTCGAAATTCATACAAGAGGTACACAGGGCAAACCCCGAAACAACAAAACAAAACAAAGCAAAACAAGCACTACTCAAACAAATGAGGGAACCTCTCCCGAATCTCTTCCTCTAACTCCCAAGTAGACTCCCCTGGCGAGTGTGGATCCCAAGAAACTCGGACCAACTTGATGACTCTATTCTTTAGCACCTTCTCTCGACGGTCTAAGATAGAGATGAGTCAAATTTCACAGGACAAATCCGGCCTCACAGACAAGTCTGAGTAGTCAACCACATGACTATCATCTCTGATGTATTTTCTGAGCTGAGAAACATAAAATACTTCATGGACACCTGCTAAAGCTGGCGGTAGCGCAAGCATGTAAGCTACCTTGCCCACACGTTCCACAATATCGAATGGACCGATGAATCGAGGACTCAACTTGCCTCCACCACCGAAACGGATAACACCTTTCCAAGGCGATACCTTGAGGAACACATGCTCGCCAGCCTCAAACTCTAGAGGTCTCCGACGACAATCAGCCCACCTCTTCTGCCGATCCTGAGCGGCTTGCAAATGCTTGCGGATCTAAGCCACGACATCAACTATCTTCATGATCAACTTAGGACCTAAAAGCTTCCTCTCACCAATATCATCCTAACAGACCGGCGATCTACACTTGCATCCATACAAAGCTTCGAATGGAGCAGCCTTGAGACTCGCCTAGTAACTGCTATTATAAGAGAACTTGGCCAAGTGAAGATGATCCTCCCACGAACCTCCAAACTGAAGAATGCAGGATCTCAACATATCTTCTAGGGTCTGAATTGTCCTTTCTGACTGCCCATCCGTCTGAGGATGGAAGTTGTACTGTAGATCAACTCAGTACCCAAGCTCCTGTGCAAACTCTCCCAGAACTGAGACTTGAATCTCGTATTTATATCCGATACGATGCTGACAGGAACTCCATGCAGACGAACAATCTCCTGAACGTACTACTCGGCCAAACTCTCTGTGGACTGACCCACACGAAAAGGAATGAAGTGAGCAAACTTCGTCAGCTGATCCACTATCACCCAGATAGCATTACGACCTTTAGGACTCCTCGGCAAAGCTGTCACAAAGTTCATCGTGATATTTCCCACTTCCATTCAGGAATATAAAGGGGTTGCAAAAGTCCCGTGGTCCTCTGATACTCCGCCTTCACCTGCTGACAGATTAGGCACTGGGCGACGAATCAAGCCACACCCGCTTCATACCATGCCACCAGAAATGCTGTTTAAAGTCCCTGTACATCTTGGTACTACCAGGATGAATAGAATACGAGAGTTGAGTAGCTTCTGCCTGACTTCTCCTCTAGGTACACACAACCTAGAGCCAAACCGAAGTGAGCCATCAGCATGGACGACCAAATCAGATTTCAAACTAGCTTTTACCTTACTCCGAAACTCCTGCAATTGCTGATTACTCCCTTGAGTTGCCTTGATCTGCTCTACCAAGGAAGACTGCAACTGCAACAACATAAGTTGTCGATCTGATCTGGGAAACACATCCAACTCCAGCCTCCTCATGTCCTCCACTAGCTCCTTCTGTTGAGTGAGGAACATAGCGGCAGGCCTCCGACTCAAAGCATTCGGCACCAAATTTAATCTGCCCGGGTGATACTGAAAATTGATGTCAAAGTCTACCATCAATTCCAGCCATTTTCTCTGCCTTATGTTCAACTCCTTCTGCGTGAACACATACTTAAGGCTCTAGTGATTGTGAAAATCTTAACTCCATCCCCAAGCAAATAGTGCCTCCACAACTTCAAGGTAAAAACCACACCTGTAAGCTCCAGATCATGCGTAAGATAGTTCTTCTCATGAGGTCTCAACTTCCTCGATGCATAAGCGATAATCCTGCCTCGCTGTATCAGCACTACTCCCAGACCTCTCCCCGAAGCATCACAATGGATCACAAAACCACCCGAACTGTCGGGTATAGTCAGCACATGCACTGACGTCAACCGATGCTTTAACTTGGCAAAAGCTTCATCATAAGATTTATCCCAAACAAACTTCTACTCTTTCCTAGTCAAACTGGTCAAGGATCCAGCAATTTTGGAGAAATCCTGAACGAACTTCCGATAGTAACCAGCCAAACCAAGGAAACTCCACACCTTAGGAACAGACTTCGGAATAGGGCAATCCTTGACCACACAAATCTTCGACGGATCCACAGAAACACTAGCAGCAAAAATAATGTGGCCCAGAAAAGCAACCCGATCTATCCAGAACTCACACTTATCGAGCTTCCCATACAGCTGGTTCTCCCTCAAGGTCTGCAGAACCACCTTTAGATGCTCAGCATGATCTATCCTGTTATGTGAGTACACCAATATTTCGTCGATGAAGACCACGACAAACTGATCCAAGAATGGCAAAAACACACGGTTTATCAAACTCATGAACATAGCTGGTGCATTAGTCACTCCGAAAGGCATCACCAAGAACTCGTAATGCCCATACCTTGTTCGGAAAGCTGTTTTCGAAATATCCTCTGACTTCACTCTGACTTGATGATACTCGGAATGAAGATCCAACTTTAAGAACACCGAAGCACCTCCTAGTTGATCAAACAAATCGTCAATCCTCGACAATGGATACCGATTCTTGATAGTAACATTGTTCAACTCCCTATAGTCAATTCAAAGCCTGCGGCTTCCATCCTTTTTGCTGACAAACAGAACTGGGACTCCCCAAGGTGAAATACTAGGTCTGACAAAACCCTTATCAAGCATCTTTTAAACTTGCACCTTCAGTTCTGCCAATTCAACCGGTGCCATACGATATGGACTCTTGGAAATAGGGGTCGTACCAGGCTGAAAATCAATGCTAAATTCCACATCTCGGACTGGCGGCAGACCGGGCAATTCCTCAGGAAACACATCAAGGAAGTCCCGCACAACTAAGGGTGCAACAACCCCATCAGAACCTAGCAACACAAGAGAAACAACCTTGGGGTCCATCGAGTTCTTAACATGCCTTGATGGTGTCTCATCTGCATGGAAAACAAACTCTAGTTGACCAGAGAGCCTGAAAGTCACCATCTTCTCCTGGCAATCAATCACGGCACAAGAAATACCCAACCAGTCTATGCCCAGAATGACATCGAAACCGGAATTAGGAATCACAATCAAATCAGCCGAGAACACCACACCACCAATCAGCAACGGGCTCTACTTGCAAACCCTATAACAGATAATGAAACCTTCACCTGTGGTGATATCTCAAGCTATGGCCATAACATCGCTAGCCAAACCATGCTGATCGACAAAGCAAGAAGAAATGAAAGAGTGGGAAGCACCCGAATCAAACAGCACATGAGCTAGAAGAGAGAAGAGTAAAATCACACCTAGAAGAAAATCAAACAAAGAATAAGGTGCTAGCAGGATATATACACGAATAATTGTACAAATGAGGAAAAATAACAACATGCAGAAAATTGAAAGAAAGAAAAGTAAGTATAGCTACTGTGATATACTTGCAACCACTCCAACAGCAACTTCCGCTTCCTCGGCTGTCAGGTTATAAGCCTGACCACGACCTCCAACCAGACCTCCTCTAGGATCCACATGCCTCTGATCAAAGACTTGTCTCTGCAAGGGAAGAGATGGCCTGCTCTGACCATGCATCGGCGCTCCTAGTTGAGCAGCACCAGCAACCGGTGCAGGAGCTCTATTCCTCAGACAGTCATGAACCATATGCTCACTACTCCCACACACTAAACACAGTCGATTGGCCATCCTGTAGTCTCGCTGTGAATGCCCAGTCTTATGGCAGTAGCCACAAGTCTCAACATTCCTCAAGACAATAGATGCGTACGACTGTGCTCTCGCAGGAGGGGGCAGAACTGGCCTCCGAATAGATCCTCAGAAGGCCGAGCTGCAACAGGGTGTGAAACAGTCCCTTAAGGAACACTAGACCTGCTGAGAGTCTGCTCTTGGATCCGAGCCGCATCCAGAATATTGGAATAAGCACGAAGTCGAAAAGCAGCCAAACGGTCCTGGAGGGGAAAGCTCAAGGCCAACTGAAATCGACTAGCCCGAGCCTCATCAGTGGCAACGAGGGTAGGGGCGAAGCGACTGAGCCGAGTAAACTCTGCAGCATACTCGTCCACGGAACGGTTTTCCTGATTAAGATAATGCTCAAATTAATACCGTCACAAGTGAAGTAGGCAACAACCAATGACATTTACGAACATTATCTAGCTGACCTGAGTTAGGAAAACAAACTGTTGTTCCATCTTTGCCTTGGTGACAATGGAAAAGAACTTCGCCATGAAGCTCTCAGAGAAAGTGGCCCACTCAATGGGTCCCGACATCCTTTCAGATTCAACCCGCTACCAGATATGAGTGAGATCCACCAACTGGATGCGAACCACGTCCACACGATCTGCCTCGACACCACGAGCGGCGACCAGCAGTTGCTCCGTCCGAATAAGCCATTGCTTGGCCTCCAACGACAACTCAGTATCCAAAAACTTATCCGGGTGCAGCCTCATGAAATCCGCTACCGTACCAGGCCTAGGTGTAGAGCACCAGGTGTAGGTCCAGCGACGTTTCCATTGGCTGCCAAAGTGGCTCTCATTAGCTTATTGTGCTCCTGCTGAAGAGCCATCATCTGCTGAATCGTCTGGAGAATGGTAGTGTTGTCCGAATGCCCATCCCCTGAGCGAGAAGAAGAATTTCCACGAGCCAAAGCCTGAAACATGATAAAAGATAGTCAGTACCCAGATTATATGTTGGTTATTATACAAGTATTCAGGTGATTATCGTGGTGTGCAAATCACTAAGTTAACCCGGCTAGAGCCAAACTCGACTAATATATCAATCAAAGCCAAACCTTTACAAAATCTGTTACGTTTGACTGATATATTATCCAAAATCTGGGCTCTGATACCACTAAAAACTCTGTCATGCCCCGCTTACAGAATATGAGCACGTAACGTAGGCCCAGCGAATGATGTAAACACCATCCATAAGCTGTACCAGACTAACTCAGTAATAAGAACAACAAAGTATAACCACGCATGAAATATAACCACATGAATCAAAGATAATTTCCGATAATGATTGAAATAATTCAACAATATAAATATCCAACATCTGGGATCAAAACAAACTACGGGTCATAAAGCCCAAAAACAAAGTACAAGTCATAACAATGTTCAAGAAAATAAATCTAGTAGCAAATAAAACTAAGCAGCGCAGACTGGGTCTATTTTTAGAAACATTGCTCACCAATTCCTTCGGGAACAGATCCTTCAGTACCTGTAAAATCTTGATCTAAAAAAAAGAAATGAGTGCCCTTAGAGCAGGTCGTGGGCAGCAAGTAGAGAAAACAGAGGATAATAGGAAGTATGTTTATCAAAGAATAGAGACATGGTCAAAGACAAAGAACAGAGCAAAGAAAAGCAATAATATCAAAGGTGTACAATAATCACGCATGTAATGAGTAATTTCAAGTCAAGCTCAAGCATGAGATGCAGGTTATTAAGTATTTTATTAATCTATCTAGTGCACGTACTACTGCGTCCCATTCCACAGGTTCGGCGCAAGCACAGTGATCATTTTAGACCGATAGTGAATTCACGGATCGTGTACTCGGCATTGGTAACAATAATTTACAATCTTGAATCATCAATAAATCATTGCAATCAATACTCCTCCTTCCAAGACAATACAATATAACGATGAGGCCTTACCGAGTACATTTCCCGATCGTTCACTATCAAGTCTACCCATAATACCCCAACTTGTTAATAGTTTATTTTCATCCTATGTTAGAATGCAAGAGGGTTTCAATATTGTATACTACTAAGTGTGACTAATTCTATGCGCTACAGATAAAGCATGAGGCCAACACATCAAATAAGTACAATTCACAAAACCAGGACAGCATGACCTTGCTGTACTAAAAAACTGATTACAGCCACTACAAAATAGAAAATATGAATCCGCCGGAAGTTCTAAAAAGTAGACTTCTACACGGTTCCAGCAAATATAATTAAGGCATATAAACGATACATGAACTAGGGTGAAATCTCTATTCTATTCAGGTTTTATGTTCAGGCAGCATGCAGTATGTTGTGTTCAACTAATTATTTCAGGTCAGAGAACTCATTAATAAAATCTATAAAAATTCAGGAAAGTACCTATACATGTCTACGTCCAGCCTAATTTATTTAAGATTTTTCTTTTACTTTTAACAGGGTCAAATAAAATATAGAACAACAGGATACACATGCAGTTGTGAATCTAGAATTTCTAACATGGCTGTACTAAAATGTTGATATCTAGCAAATGACACATCGGAACTTAGATCTGTCAAAAAGGATATTAAACTAGACATCAGAGGCTAAAAATTCATGTTTTTAGAGAAAATTCAAATTATGACATTATTGGGTGAAAACTTGATTCAAAATAAATAACTAACATTTTAGAAGATTGTCTTCACATGAATAGAAAAATAAATAAATCATATGATCACACATAGCATGAAAATTGGTAATCAAAGTGATCCTAGGTGTTAACATGCAAATTTCTAAGGTTTAAGATACAATTATCACAGGCATGGTATCAATTCATTAATCAACTTCAATCTAGAACATACAAATTAATATGTCCAACTTGTCAAGTAGTCCTATGCATGAATCTAGTTATTTAAATGTGCATATGCATGAAACAATAGGGACTAGGTTTTAGATCAAAGAGATAGCACGATGTTAAGAGTATGTCGGGTTAGCTCGTATAAACTCTCGATAAACTTAACGGAATTGTTAAAGCAATATGATAACGAAATGGACAGGATCTACTTGTAGGAGATCAAATAAACTTGAACAGAATAAAATCCTAGTTCAAGAAGAGACTTGCCTGTTATATTGCAGATTCGAATAATAAGAATAACGGGATCAGAATCCCGAGAAAAAATCCCAAAGACACGTGCAATACGTGCGAAGAAACCCAAGCAACAGAATAGCAGCAACACAGAGCTCTCGGGTGAACTCCACACCGGATTTGGACCAAACAGTAAACAGTGATCTCTGGATCCACTTTGTGCCGAACACCAAACAACGAGCTCGCCCAATCGGTGAGCGTCTTCAACCCCGGTAAGAAGAGAGAGAGAGAACGACTGCAACTGCGGTGCGGTGACTGCGACGACTGCGGCAGAGTGGCACAACGTCGACACCCCGATGAAGATGTCGGCACCATGGTCGGGAAGCGACGGCGATGATGGCAGCCTTGACGAAGGCGAGCTCTATTTTTCTGTTGGAAACAGAGGGATGACAACAACGACAGTCGAGGCTTGAACGATGATGCTAGGGCCTTCGGTGGAGAGGTGTGGGATGACGGTGACCACGGTGGGGTGCACGGTGATAGGTAGGGCGATGGCGATGAGTTAAGGTGATGGGGAAAACACGACAGTTTGGGATCGACGAGGAGAATGAGGATGACGATAGGGAACACGACGGTGATGAGGTCGAGGGGATGGAGATGATGGTGGTGGTGGTGACGGAGGTGGAAGGGGATCGGAGAAGGCCAACGGGGTATAGGGTTTGGGTTTGGGTTTGGGTGCAATGAAAACAGAGTAGGGGGAAAGAGATGGGATCGGGGAGAGAGAAACGGCGGTGAGAGAGAGAGGGATAGATTTAGGTCCATTTTAATAGGGTATATATTGGAAATCAAGAATTAGGATTTTGGGTTGAGATTATGTGGGTTCTGAGTATCGGTTTTGGCTCCAAAAAGAGAAAAATGAATGCAATGAGATGAGACGAAAATAAAGGAGAATAAATTGGACTCAAAATAGAAAGAGAGAAATTTGCAAAGAGAACGAATCCAACCAAAGAACACAGATCGATCAAGGGAGAACAAAAAAAACCCAAGAAAAGACAAAATACAGTATAACAAATGAATACAAATACAATAATCAAAAGAAAACAAAATACAGCAAAACAAAAAATAGGGCTTACAAATCCTACCCACCTTACAAGAATAATTTCATCCTTGAAATTCATACAAGAGGTACATAGGACAAATTCCAAAACAACAAAACAAAACAACGCAAAACAAGCACTACTCAAACAAATGAGGGAACAAACACACACACACACACACACACACACAGAGAGAGAGAGAGAGATCTGAAAAAGTGGAGAGAAGAGAGAGAGTAACAAAGTGAGGAGAATTTTAGAGAGAGAGAGAGATTGAAAAAGTGGAGAGAAGAGAGAGAGTAATAAAGTGAGGAGAATTTTAGTTTTGGGGGGATTTTTTTTTTTGGAAAAAATATATTTTGGGAGGATAAATATGAGCCATTGATTTTGTTTCAATTGAAATAGAGCCACTTCATAGATTTTTTTTTCTTTTCAAATTGCCTTGTGATTTATTATATAGATAACACCAAAGAATATTATGCATGTCCTTGTTGTGTTGACTCAACTATTTCAAGGTGGTTGTATAATGGCAGAAAGTTATACTACATGGGTCATAGGAGATGGTTGTATGAAACCTTAAATCTTGAGTTTCATCTAATATGATTATCTCTCTCTAATTAAAATTGCATCTAGTATATATGCCTCTTATGTTCTATTGCTATATAGTATATCATGACTGTAATATAGTATGAGACAATAATAAATCAAAAGCGGCATAAATACTACATAAGAGTACATCATTTTATTCTTGCCTGGGATGGGCGAGCTAGTGGGAGCTTGATGCACGAAGGTGGTTGAAATAATCAACAATGGCCAAGAAACAATTGGCAGTTTGGCAGGTCATCAGGATCTGGTGGAGCTGGTGGAGGGAATGCTGTTAGGATTGCAGCCTCAAATACACGTAGGCACGGAGTACTTAAACTTGGAGAATATACATGGTTCAGCGAAGAAGGGGACGGTCGATCGGTCCTGGCTGAAAGGAGTTCTTCTAATATACATGGTTCAACAGAGAAGGGGACGGTCAACCGATCATGCTTCGAGTGTGGACTTGACACGTTGTGGTCGACCGACCTAAAGTGCAGTCGACCGACATCAATGCTGTGTGTTATTTGGGCTTTTGGGTCCAATATGTTGTATTTGTGTTTATCTTTTAGGGTTTGCTTGGGGGCTATAAATATAGCAATAGATATAGACTCTATGGTTTGTACAACTGTAGAGAGAATTTGTGAGCCGTTATCATTGTTCAACTTCACGAGGGGATTGTGTCAAGTCTTTTAAAAGTGAGTGAGAGAATTTGAGAGTTGTAATCTCTTTGTAATCTTTGTATTTCTTGGAGAATAAAAGTATTGGTTATCTCTTCATATTGATTGTATTCTTGTGAGATCTTGCATATATTCTGGTAGCTTATTCTTGGTTCATCTAGTTCTTAGAAAGTTTCTATTGCTTGTGGTGTGTGAGTTCTGCTATTAGCACTACGAGTTGTTGGTAGATTCTGCAACAAGTGGTATTAGAGCACTAGGTTCGAGATGGCCGATCGTAAGTCAAAGATCGAGTGGTTCGATGGGAGTGACTTCATGATGTAGAAGATTCAGATGATAGCATATATTCGTCAGAAAAATCTAGATTGTCCGTTGTTTGATGAGAAGCTGAAAGATGGAGACAAGGATGTGAATGTCTTTACGAAGTGGAATCGTTTGGATGAGAACGTACTAGGGTAGATGCAGTTGGGACTGAGTACTCGAAGGTAATGACCACAAAGGAGGCTATGGAGATTCTCACGGATATATATAGGAAATCATCGTAATCAAAGTCTTCATCTGAAGAAATTAGTTACAATGAAGTTGAGGGAAGGGGGTTCTATAGCAGAACATGCGAACATTTTTTGTATGGTTTACTAACCAGATGGAAGCTGCAGATTTAAAGTTTTTATAGAGAGGATAGTCATTATTACTTCTATCTACTTGCTTGATAGTTATGGTACGGGTGGAATAGACTATTACCGATACTATGAAAAATTCAACGACTTTACAGAATGTGGTGAGTAGCATTTTGAACGAGGAGGTGAGAATGGTGAGAAACGGGAGATTTCCATCATCATCTTCTAGAGATTCCACAATGACAGTTGAGAAGAGACGTGGGAGATCTAAGAGTAGTCGAAGAAGAAAGGATCCGAGTAATTCATCTGAGAGTGGGACTGATGACATTGATGGGGGATATGGACCTAAGTGTTGGTATTGTCACAAGAGGGGTCACATGATGCGCAGTTGCAAATCTTATATGAAGAGGAAGCAAGAGAAACCGAAGAGAGATAACCCAAAGGAAGCTCAAGTGGGGCTTGTTAAAGAGTTATGCTTATCAGCTCGGAAGAAGTTGGACACTCAAGATTGGTGTATTGATTCAAGAGCTTCTTTTCATTACACTCCGAAGAGAGAGGTTTTTAATGACTACAAGGAGGCTCCTTTTGAAGATGTAATCGTAGGGAATGGTCACATGTGTCCTGTACGTGGAGTTGGTACTGCTCGCATGAAAGCCAATGATGATAAGAGTGTTTTCTTGCGGGAGACAAGGCATATTTCAGACTTGAAGAAAAACCTTATCTCGATTGGAAGGCTAGAGAAAGAGGATATGTCTACTATTGTTGGTAATGGGGAGTGGCGTATAACTGCAGGTTCAAGGATGATTGTAAAAGGGAAGCGAGAAGAAACACGCTATTTGCTTTGAGACGTGAGAGACATTTCTCTTGTAGTTAACTCTCAGCCAGAATCGAGTAGTAGCTTGTGTGAGGTGCAACCGAGTTCTTTCAGTAGTGAAGTGGAGGTTGCTAATTTAGTGAGAGCTGCTGGGCATGGAAGTGATCATAGAGAAAAAGACATTACTGTGGTGAGGGTACTTTGCGATATGGTAGACGAAGCTTCAAGTTGTTCTTGTGTGGTAGAGAGCACTGGTATCAATATACGGGATGATGTCGATGAGGGTAACCGAAATGAGACTGTAGGGGTTGAACAGTCTGCGGATATTGAGGATGTATCATCCACGGAGACTTCTAATGCAAAGGGTGCATTGAGAAATTTTGAACCATGTTCGATGTTAATGAAGATTCTGCGAGTTGAGGAGTCTTGTAACACGAAATCTGACACGAAATGTTGTTTCTTCGGTATTCGTGCTCTATGTGATTGGTGGAGCACATCCTTCATTAGCCTATGAGGGGTGGTTGGTGCACTCCACGTGGTGGAGCGACGGAGGTGCTCTTCATGAGGGTGGGAGTACTTGGGTCTTCCATGAAAGTGGGAGATTGACAGAGATAATGTGAGGTAAAGATTGCAATAACTTCGAAGCATTGTGTATTTGGACCAAGTGGGAGATTGTTAGAATTGTGACCTCAAATATACATAGGAACTGAGTACTTGAAGTTGGAGAAGAAGAGGAGAAGACGAAGATAACAAGAGAAGATAGCAGCAAGTAGAAGAATGAAGCTGGAGTGGTTGCGGTCGACCAACCGTGAGTGCGGTTGACTGCTAGCTGAAAGGAGTTCTTCGAGCATACAAGGTTCAACAGAGAAGAAGGGACTTTGTTTATTCAGTTTTGTTCTTAAACTTAGTATAAAATGAAGTTGCATACAGGTATGGGGTACACGACAGGTTTGGTGTTTTAGTCGATTGAGTAAACTCGCTCTCTGACATGGGAGTCTGCGTGTGGTTGACTGACTCCCAGGTTGGAGAGCTCACTGCGTGTTCAATTCGACATCTCATTTCGACTATAATGAGTTAGATAAGCTCTGTTTACATATAGGCCCAATATTGTGCTAGTAAGCTATTCTTTTACTGCACCTAGAATTCTGTTAATATGTTCACTACACTAGCGGGCTGAATTGATTGGACAAGTCTAAACATTTCAAAGAATAAAAATAGTTTATGATTCGAACAAAAATTGTTAAGCAAAGCTACAAGTACGAATCATAAAATTGTATTAATTTCATGCATTATACAGGATGGCCATAGATTTTCATCAAATGCAAGTTGTGCAAATCCAAGGAATACTTCCGATGAGAATGGACGCAGTTCCGCCGGAAGGAGGGGTACATAGTAGAGGTCCGGTCAAGTATTCTCTTATGGTGGTTATTATATGATTTGTTGTAACAAGTATTTTTTATTGTTTTTAAAATATTTATTTGAAAACTATGTACTGAAATATGTTGAATTCTTGGATAATTAATGTAATGTATGTTACTTTATTATGCTTAATTATTATATTTGGTTTTGAATTATTTTATTATGCCAGATTAGCCAGAAATTTGTGAAATTTATTTTGAATTATATTACAGATAGTTGAAATGATATTATAAATTGAATTGCATTATTAATTGTTTAAAAATTTAAATGGAAAAAGGATAAAAATTTATAATGTCTACCCCAGCATTTTTAAAATATTGGGTATCTAACCATCAATTCGTACTCGATATTAAAAATACCCCTACACCGGCATTTTGAAAACACCTGGTCTAAGAACACAATTTAAAAATAAAAAATAAACCCCAAACTTGGGGTCTTTTTAAATTTTTTTTTATAAAAACCCTACCCGGCGTTTTCCAAATGTCGGGATAGCTATTGTAAGAAAAAGAAATCAAATGCAAATACCCCTAAGCCGGTGTTTTAAAAATGCCGGAATAGGTTTTTATCTACACCGGCATTTTAAAAAAATGCCGGTGTAGACCCCCACTCTACCGCGATGCCTGCTCTCTCGATGTGTATACCAGCAATTTTAAAAATGCCGGAACGGTGTACACTAGCGTTTATAAAAGCCGGGGAATTCCAAAAAAAATGCCGACAATGACGATTAGTGTTGTAGTGGATGTTTCATCTTGATATGGTCATAACTACTCTAAACTTAGAAGAGGTTCACTAAATTAGGTTTTGATGTGATCTTATGATTCTCTCGTACTAAATGAGATATTTAATTATTAACAAGAACACTCGGCTAATATACATACAGTAGCTACATGTACGACGAATACTACAAGAAGATTTGTCGAAGGAACTTGGATTTGTATCGAACTTATCAAAAATTAGTAAAGATGATACTAAGAATGAGACCCTCTCCAGTTATAATAGTAGGCAGAAGGTCAAACTCGGCAACCTTGGCCAAATATTTTGAAAGAAGTTCAAATAGACTACGCTATCGACTTAGTTTAATGAAAATCTCAGTGATCTCTCATAGCAGCCGGCTGCACTTTTTTCTTTGATGTAGAATTCAACGAACATTAGAATAAAAATTAGAATTCAATAAGGACACTCTTGTAATGTATTTGCTTCAAAATGCATGTGTACTCTTTGACATTTTGTGATTCTTTTTCTCATATGACGTGTTCAATTGTTTGGTTATTTAAGTACCTCAATAAAAAATAATATAAGTACCAGATACAGTGTCACTTTGTCTATGCAACGTGGTCGTGGTCTGCGAAAACATGCAAGGACGGATCCATTCAATGATTAAACTTGGTCAGTTGACGAGATCTGTTTATGTCACTTTGTGCGAAGAGGTCCGCAATGTATATGTTAATTATTAACTGCAGAATAACTAGTCAACTAAATGCATGGACAATAAAATCAAAAGCAAGAGAATAAAACAATAACTAAAAATTACACATGAGATTTTTTCAAGATTCATCCAATACAATGTCTACTTCACCGTGCAAAAATCCTTGTGCGATTTCCACAAGAAATATGAAGAACGAGTTTACAAATATTTCAAGAACTTACCATCAAGGTGTAGGATTTCTCTCTATTTCCCTCTCTCTCAATGACGACAGATAGATCTTTCTTTTCTTTTCACTTTTTTTTTCATAACCCTAAAATCGTACACAATACAATATATATAGGTTTTCACAACTTCTAAGCTTAGCCGCTCATTAATCAGCACCGTGATGGTCGACCGCAACTCATGTACGGTTAACCAGTTCATGCCTTCGATTGTACAGGATCTAACAGAGAGTGGGTCGGTCGACTATGCGGTCAACCAGTCATTCCTACAAGTACACAGGGTTGCAACAGAGAGCGAGACGGTTGACTGCGTGGTCGACCGTGCACTTCCTGTACATAGTCGGTCGGAAGTGCAATCCGGGGTTCGGTCGACCGCAACTCTGCCTGTAGCTTCAAACTGCTCTTGACCTGTTTGCTCACACTTCGACTATCCTTCTCGTCGATTTTCTTCAACCCCATTATCGTGTATTTGGATCTACAAACCCCAACAATTTTCCACTTGGAGACATATACACGAAGTCTCTAACCTGTTCTTCATTCTTCCATTGGTCTAGTTTAGGCTTGTGCCTCTGCAAGTTTTCTTATCAATTAACTTGGAGACAATCCAATAGCAGTATAGTAGAACTGATGTTTCCTGCTATCCACTATCTTTGTGAGCATGTCTGCCGAATTCTTAGTGCCAACTTCAACCATTTGTCCTCAACCGCCATTCTAATAAAATGATACCTCATTTGAATGTGCCAAGTTCTAGAGTGATATACCGAGTTTTTCATCAAGAAAACTGCACCTTGACTGTCACAACATAGCTCACCTATGGGTTTCTCTCTGCCCAACTATTTCATAAGCTCCGAAATCCACAATATGTCCTTCGTCGCTTCTGTAAGTGCCATATAATTTGACTCTATGGTTGACTGTGCTAGAACCCTTTACTACTGCGAAGCCCAACTAACAGCTGTTTCTCCAATTGTAAACACATAACCTGTAGTACTTCTGCAAGACTGCAACCATCACGATCGCCAAAAAATACGCATCCACATAACCATGTATTTGCAAAGAATCTCTCTTATAACAAAGAGAAAAATCTGATGTACCTACTAGATATCTAAGAATCCACTTTACTGCATCCCAATACTGTTTACCTGGATTCTTCATATAACGGCTGACAAGTCACATTGCTGGTGTGATGTCTGGTCTTGTAGACACCATCGCATGCATCAAACTCCCAACAGCTGAGGCATCAGGAATAGTAGCCATTTTTTCCATCCCTGCCTCTGTCTTAGGACACAAGTCCATCGATAACTTAAAGTGAGTGGCCAAGGGACAAGTGATTGACCTCACGCCATCTATATTGAATCTTTTCAACTCATTCTTCACATAGTCAACTTGAAATAACCAAAGATTATTGCTTTTACGTCTCTACTAATCTTCATACCGAGGATTTTCTTTGCTTTACCCAAATCCTTCATAGAAAACTCCGAAGCTAGCGTCTTCTTCACTTCCTTAATCTTCTCCATACATGAACATACTAACAACATGTCGTCCATATACAATACCAATGTAACTATATCATTGTCCTCATATCTACGAACATACATACAATGATCTGTTTTGCATCTATTGAAATCTTTTCCTCTTATAAAGAAATCAAACTTCAAGTATCATTGCCGCGGTGCTTGTTTGAATCCATAAAGACTCTTCCTCAGTCGACCTACCATGTCTTCTTTCCCTTTTGCTTCAAAACTTGTGGGTTGTTTTATGTACAGCTCTTCTTTGATATCACCATAGAGAAATACTGTTTTCACATCCAAATACTCTAGTTGCAAGTCTTCAACTGTCACAATACTAAGTAGAACCATAATTGAAGCCATCTTCATAACTGGTTCAAAGATCTTACTGTAATCAACACCTTCTCTTTGAGAGAATCTTTTCACAACAAGCCTTGCCTTATACCTCTTACTGCCATCTCCCTCATCCTTGACTCTAAAAATTCATTTGTTCATAAGAGCTCGTTTCCCTGCAGATAACTTGGTCAACTCCGAAGTTTGGTTTTGTTCCAAAGAGTTCATCTCGTCCCTCGTGGCTAACTCCCACTGAATTCGAGCCTCATCCCTCAAAGACTCCTCACGAGTCTCTGGCTCTTCTGAATCCGTGTACAGAACATGCTCGCGAACAATACTAGCTGATGGATTAAATATCTTGGTTAGCCTTCTCTCTCGTGTCGATCTTCTCAATGTGGGTACTGGTTCACTGACCGGTTCAGGTTCCTCGAACTGCTCTGGCCATTCCTGCTCATCTTGGATAACCTGCTCATTACCAATAGGCTTACCGTGAGCCTCCTGTGCTGCTTGTGGTACCTATACCTACTACTGTACTATAGGCCCCCACCATTAGGACCACCTTCAGAATCAGAATCAGAATCTGAGTCTGAACCACAATCTGACTCTGAACTGGTTTTACTGTCTTGACCTGTGTGCATGTCCTTGTATAAGACTTCTTCATTGAACATTATATTCCTGCTGCGAATAACCTTGTTATCCACAAAATTTCAAAGTTTGTAACCATACTGATCGCCGCTGTAGCCAATAAATACACACCTCTTGGACTTAGTGTCCAGTTTCTTCCTTTCTTCCCTATCAATTAGTGAATATGAAATACAACCATAAAATTTTAAGTGTGAATAATTAACAATTTTACCTGACCATCGTTCTTGCATAATGGCCCTATCAAGGGCACTAGACAATTAATCAAGTACACTACTATATCCTCTGTAGTTGGCCAAAGATGGACCGGAAGACCTGCATGAAATCTCATGCATCTCGCCCTTTCGAGTATCGTGCGGTTCATTCTTTCTGCTATACCATTCCCCTGTGGAGTTTTGGAAACTGTCCTGATTCCTTTGATACTTTCCTTTTCTAGATAATCAACAAATTCTTTGCTTGTGTACTCACCTCCATTATCGGACTTTAATGCTTTCACTTTGCAACCCGTCTCATTCTCAATTCTGGCCTTTAAAGCTTTGAATGCATCAAACACCTCTAATTTCTCGTGAATTGCATGAACCCAAACTTTCCTTGTAGTGTCATCAATGAATATAACGAAGTATCTCTTACCACCATAAGAGTATTTCTGAGCTGGACCCCACACATCTGTATGTACCAACTCTAGCCTAAGATTTTTATCACGCCCACTCAACTGAAAGCTAACTGTGTTCTGTTTGCCCATCACGCAGTTCTCATAGAAATCCATCTCAACCTTCTTAAGCCCTGACAAAAGATTTCTAGAAAAAAGCTGCTTGACACCCTTTTCACCAAGGTGTCTCAACCCAACATGTCATAGAATTGAAGAGAAACTACTTGCTGATACTGTAGCAATGATATCACCTGAATCACCTTCTCTGAGAAAGTGAAACGTGTCACCACGCTTTTCTTTTGTTACCAACCTGGCACCTGTAGTCACCTTCCATTCTCCATCTCAAAAGTTATTTTGAATCCTTCTTTATCTAGTTTACTCGTTGAGATTAAGTTCTTCTTCAAACTTGGAATATGTCTTGTGTCATTCAAGACCAATTGCCCATCATTGCGAGTCTTCACTCTCACCGTGCCTCTACCTACAACTGGATATATTTGCCTATTACCAACTGAAACTGCACCAAAATCACATGTCCTGTAATCCTAAAAAATACTTCTCATAGGTGTACAATGATAAGAAGTACCTGAGTTTATACACCAATCATCTTGCATAATATTAAATCCAGCAGATAAACACAATTCATCTAGACGTGATTCAATACTTACCACATTGGCTACCTGTGATGCTACTTGTGCTTTCTTATACTCCTCGCATTGGTCTCTCCTATGTCACGGCTTCTTGCAGTACCAACACTCACCTTTGCAATATCTGGTTCTTGACTTGGACCTATGATTCCTGCTTTGCGATCTTCCTCTATTGTTACTTCTACCACAGTTATCAACTAACAGCGCGACATTGCGAGTATATGACACCAAATTCTCTTCATGTCTCTTCCTTCTTGCATCCTCATTCATAATACTGCTTATAACATCCTTTAGAGTTATTGTATCAGTCATGATGCTTGTAACAGTCTGCTCTACTATGCTGTAACTATCGGGAAGACTAGATAGCAATTACAACGATTGTGCCCTTGCCTCAGACTTTAAACCCGACGATTCCATCTGATTGTAAACCATCCAGAAATTATTGATGTGCTCTGCAACCGAACCCCTTTTCGAAAACTTCAAGTTGACCAGCTTCTTTTGGTGTAGGATTTGGTTCACTGCATTCGGTTTCTTAAACATATCTGTCAAGATCTTCATTGCCTCCTTCGCGGTCTTTGCCTTCTCAATTTGAAATAGTGACTTCCTACTCAGCGACAACTGAATCTGTCCAAGTGCTTTCTGATCCTATCTATTTCAAGTTGCCAATGCAACCAGATCGACCTCTACCCCTTCTGGCTTCAAGCCAAACAATGGAGCATCTAGATCATTCTGCCGGAGCTACGTAATCATTTGGATCTTCCACATTTGAAATCTGTTCCATCGAACTCCTTGTGTCACACACCGCTTCCCAAAATATGAAAATATGGCCACGTGAACAAGGCCCAGCAGATGATGAACACATCACCCATATGCTATAACAGTCTAACTCAACAATATAAAATGTAATAACGACCACGCATGCAATAAGATAATCACACATGAACAATCCTTGAACTGTCTCATACATAACCAACATCTGGAAATAAAATAACTTTGGGACACCAAAGCCCGGTACAATGTACAATAACAACAATACTGTAAATAAAATAAACACGGCAATGCAAGATAATTATTGAAGACTAATGGTTCAACTCCATGCTCTAGAATGTCTGTTCTCCAAGCCATTCAGTCAATTCCTTGGGGATACCTACAATCTCAATATCTAGGGTTGGGTCCATTAGAGCAAGCTCAGACAGCAAGTAGTGAAAGCAGTGAAACAATAAACATGATAATGCAATACAATGAACTAGAATGGTGTGATATGCAAAATACAATAAGGACAATAGGATGCAAGTAAAACTATAAATTTAATCAATTGATAAGCAACAGTCAATACCACAATAGCAGGTAATGATGAACAGTAGTAGAAATGTAGTGTCAATGCTCAGTGTCATTCTTATGTCTATTAGTCTTTTATTAATCTATCTAATGCACGCAATCCTGTGTCCCATACCACAGGTTCGGGTGCATATAATCAAATGAGAGTTTCAACTGTCGTGGCGGATCCTATAGGGTCATGTACTCAGCAACAGTAATCGGTAACGGTATAGTACCCGATAGTTGGGATACTATAGTCAGTTATCCATAACTCATCGGTAAAACCGTAATCAGTATCAGTATGGGGAACACGGGCCTCTCATATCTGTATCAGTACCAGTACCAGTATCAGTAATCAGTACGGGAGACACGGGACCCCTTCAAGTACACTCTCTTATAGTACCCACTACTAAGGTAGCGTTTGGCCCAGCTTAAAATTAGTTTCTCTTCTTCTTCTTTAGAAGGAGAAGCTGGGCCAAATGCATATTTTGAAAAGCTCTACAGAAGGAGAAGTAGCTTATTTTTAATGAAGAAAAGGAGCTTCAAAAAAAGCCCTCAAGAGCAACTTCTGACTTCTCCTTTTCTTTTTTTTTTACCTTTTCTCTTTTTTTGGCCCTTCCCACATATCAAACCCTAACAAAAAAAATTTTCCCCCTTTATTAGTAATTGTTTTATAACTGTATTATCAAGCATTCGCCTCGTATCAGTATAAAGATTAAAACACTGTCGATACTGGTAAAACTATATTTATGCAAACTTAATAAATACTAAGCTCTTTCAATTATAATAAGGTTCACACAAGCTGATAAGAAATAAATATTTAAGTTATAAAACAATAAAGAATATTGATTTGTTTTACACACTAAAGAAGATTGCATAATAAAGACTAATTATTATAATTAGATGAAAGAGCAGTTCTGACTATGCCCTTGTTCTAAAAAAATAAAATAAATACATACCAAAAAGGTAAAGAATGTTTCTAAAGCTCTGTTTGATATTGCTGTGAATAAAAAATGTTTTGCTAAAAAGTGTTGGTACTAAAAGTACTGTTAGAAAGAATTATGTTTAATATTAATTATTTTTCTAGTCAATAAAATCATTTTTTGAAAAGCTAAATGCACAATTTATGTGCTATGGAAAAAATGATAAAAACAATAGTTTAAAAAAATGCTTTTGATAAACACACTTTTTATAAAAAATTGTCAAATACCTATTTTGTACCTTAAAAAGTTTTCACATTCAAAAGCACCTTTCAAAAATAATGCTGAACATAGTCTGTTTTCCTATTATTGTGACTCAATGGTAAGCCTATTTGCTAGTGAGGAAGATTTTTTAGTAATATAGGGGGGAAATTTAGAAACATTCTGTTTTCCTTTCATTTATTAGTAATATAAAGATTTTTTTGTAATTTGATAACTTATATTTTATTCTTAAATAAAATCAAAAGCTTAAATTGAGTATAAAAGTAGCTTACAATTGATATCTTATGCCAAACAACTTCTAGCTTAAAAGTAGCTTTAACGTTAAAAAAAAGCTGACTATCCAAACAGCTTCAGCTTTTAATTTCAAATCTCTACTTTCTGGCTTCTCCTTCTGAAGTACCTTTAAAGTCCAAAAAAGCTAGGCCAAACGCAACCTAAGTCGTTCCCTTTTACCCTAGCTTGTCATTATTTTATTACAATGAGTCATGCATATGCAGTCGATGGAACAGTGTCAAGGAACAGTAACAATGAGGTATCAATGGATGTACAATAATCGATATGTAATGCAATTCATAGATGCAAAGTTGCCATATTCATAATTAAAAAGTACGAGAACATAATTCTGCACAGCAGTACCTTGCTATAAAAAAATTAATTTTCCTGCTGTTACAGGAAAACAAATCAGAATCTGTAAAAGATTCTAGAAATTAGACTCTCTACCGATTTCGACGCACATTCACACGATACATTTCGATAACAATAACTATGTATACTAGTTGATTCTTTATGAGGACTATTCTGGTAGTAACCCAACATCAAGTTATTATATGTATAATTCATCTAAAAACTTCACTAAAATTCTTACAAAAATTATAATATGATTTCTGACAGTGTTCATTATCATTCTTATGAATATTGAATTTTAATTCTTAGATTAACCTACTGTTTCGATCAGTTGAACATGGTGTGGCAATTATAAAACAGTAATATGAAAGTACGACAGTACCGTGGTAGTAACTACATATTTTACAATCTATAGATCGGATTGAGGATCCATCAGATGTTATAGAAACTAGACACAGTGTGCTACAAATTCTGTTGAATAAATTTTAGATAATATCATCAGTAATCATGTCGAATTCTCATTCCAAATTGGGGCAGACGGTAGTCCAGAACATATTGAGTTGGTTTTAATGAATTTCTTTACAAGTGTATAGTTTTTGTGATTAGAATTGAGCATACAACTATGTCTAGGCATTGGCCTGATTTCTAATATTATCATGACAATGTTAGCACATCAATGGTTTTAACTACAACACAATCATATGGTCATATATGCACATACAATTCATTCAATCATTCTTTCTGGTGTAATTTCATGCTTCTAGTTGTGTTTGTGGTAGATGCATATGTGAATGGTTTCTCATGGTTTTTCTACGACTTATTGGGTGGATGAAATTCAATGAGATAAAGAACGATGTCAATTTAGGATTCAACAATATTTGACGGATACGATTGATATTAGCATGGATATAAAAAAGGGATACCACTTGCGGATGTCAAAAAAAAGAGTGCTTGCACATGAATAAACAAAATATGCAAGAGATGCTTGCCTTTTTGACGATACGATGAGACGAGAAGCAATGAGCGACGACACGAGCAACGACGTACACTGCAAACATGTGTACATGACTGGTAGCAAAGACAGCAAGGCAACAACAGCAAGGGGGGCTCGGAGTGTGGCTGTGGTGAGGGAGAGGACTGCGGTTGAGCACCACAGTGAGGGATGGTGGCTGTAAGCGGTGGGTTGACGGCAGGCGGGGTGAAGATGGTCGGTCGGTGCAGCAGTGGCAAAGGGATCTCGGGGTGTTGCAGATGTTGAGGGAGAGAGGAGAGGCAGGGGTTTGCGGTGAGGGTGGAAGGTGGTGCCAGTGTGAGGCGGTAGCAAGGGGCGGCGCCGTCGGTAGTTGCACGCACGGTGGAGGAGGAGCATTGGACGGCGAGCGGGGTGTGAAGTCGGGGTGAGGTTTGGATGTTGGGTTCAGAGTTGAGGAGGAAGAAGAAGAAAGGAGGAGAGAGAGATCGGGGAGAGAGAGTCAGTGCAGGGAGAGATAGGAAAAGGGTTATTAATGTAATAATTATTTAATAATAATAAGTTGATTAATAGGGATAATTAATTAGGGATTAGTGGTGTAGGTTATGATTTTGATTAATAGGTTTTTAATTAGGAGAGGAATAGGGTTGGGAGTTATGGAGATGAAGGGGTTGACTGTTATGAGGAGGTAGAGTTGTGAGGGTTTCTAGTTGGGTCGAATTGGGCCATGAAGTGAATTATGGGCTCACAATAAAACAAGAAGTTAAATAAATTGGGTTGGGATTCACAATTAAAATTGTAGAGTGGGCTAGGAGGGAAATATAATATCAATTAAAATAGATTTGAGCTAGAATTCCGAATGAAGAATTTCTAGAAGAGACTAAGAATTTCATATGGGCTTACAACCAAAGATAATTATGAAAGAAGAAATGTAGAAAATAGAAATACAATCATATGAAAAATAAAATACAAAAAAAAGAAACAAAAAAAACTATAATCGGAAATGGGGGTTACAATCCTACATACCCTACAAAATAATTTTGTCCTCAAAATTCGTTCAGGTGGTTCATAGGATAACACGGGGAAGCACCTACTCGAAGAGATGGGGGAACTTCCTCTGGATTTCCTCTTCGAGCTCCCAAGTTGACTCACCCGATGAGTGAGGGTTCCATGAAACCTGAACGAGCTTGATGACTTTATTCTTCAACACCTTTTCTCTTCTGTCCATGATAGCGACTGGTCGGATCTCATATGATAAATCTGGCTGCACGGACAACTTTGAGAAGTTGATCACATGGCTATCATCCTTGATGTACTTTTTGGGTTGGGAGACATGGAACACATCATGAACTCCTGATAATGCTGGTGGTAGTGAAATCTGTAGGCTACCTTGCCCACTCGCTGCACAATGTCGAACGGATCGATGAATCGGGGACTTAGCTTCGCCCCGCCTCTAAAATGGATAATGCCTCTCCATGGAGACACTTTTAGAAATACGTGATCCCCTACATCAAAGGCCTTCAATGAATATTTGCCCACTTTCTCTGTCTGTCCTGAACTGCCTATAAGTGCTTCCTGACCTGAGCTAGTGTGTCCACTGTCTTCGTGATCAATTCCGGTCATAGAAGTTTCCTTTCACCGATATCATCCTAGCAGACTGGTGTTCTACACTTGCGATCATAGAGTGCTTCGAACGGTGCTGCCTGTATGCTTGCCTGATAGCTGTTGTTGTACAAGAACTTTTCAAAGTGCAAATGGTCTTCCTAAGAACCCCCAACTGGATAACACAGGACCTCAACATGTCCTCCCGAATCTGAATCGTCCTTTCGGACTGTCCATCTGTTTGTGGATGGAATGCAGTACTGTAGTTCAACTTGCTTCCAGAATCTCTTGAAGACTCTCCCAAAATTGAGATCTGAATCTCATATCTCTATCTGATACAATGCTGATAGAAACTCCATGTAGCCGAACAATCTCCCGCATGTACTTCTCAGCCAAGCTCTCTGTTGACTAGCCTACCCTGAAAGTTATGAAATGGGCACTCTTCGTCAAGCGATCCACAATTACCCAAATAACATTATGAACTTTGGGACTTCTCGGCAATGCCGTCACAAAATCCATGGTAATGTTCTCCCATCTCCACTCTGGGATTGGAAGAGGTTGCAATAGTCCGACGGTCCTATGGTGCTCTGCCTGCACTTGCTGACAAATTAGGCATTGCGATACAAACCTCGCCACTACCCTCTTCTTACCATGCCACCAAAAATATTGTTTCAGATCTCTGTACAACTTTGTGCCACCAGGATGAGTGGAATAGGGCGAGCGGTGATCTTCTTCCAGTAGTTTCTGCCGGACTTCTCCCTTGGGTACACACAGCATAGCACTAAAACAAAGTGATCCATCTGCATGAATGATCAAGTCGGTCCTCAAGCTTGCTTCCACTTCATCTCTGAATTTTTGTAATTGCTCATCACAGGCTTGGGCTTCTTTAATCTGCTCTACTAATGATGACTGCAACTGTAACATCATACACTACTGCACTGTAGTGGGGAGAACGACTACCAATTCTAGTCGCCTCATATCCTCCAATAGTTCCTTCTGCTTAGTAAGGAACATGGCTGCAGGTCTCCTGCTAAAAGCATCATGTACCAAGTTCACCTTACCCGGGTGGAACTGTAGATTAATATCATAATCTGCCATGAATTCCAACTATCTCCTCTGCCTCATATTCAGTTCCTTCTGAGTGAATACATACTTTAGACTTTTGTGATCAGTAAAAATCTCAACTCTATTCCCAAGCAAATAGTGCCTCCAACGCTTCAAGGCGAAGATGACGGTTGCTAGCTCAAGATCATGCGTGGGGAAGTTCTGCTCATGTGACCTTAATTTCTTGGATGCATAAGCGACAACTCTACCTCGCTGCATCAGAACTATGCCTAATCCCTTACCAGAAGCTTCACAGTGAATCACAAAGCCTCTTAAACTGTCGGGTATGGTCAGTACGGGCGCTGAGGTCAACCGATCTTTCAGCTTCATAAAAGCTTCTTCAAAAGCTTCATCCCACACAAACTTCTGCTCTTTCTTCGTCAAGTTTGTTGGTGGTCCCAAAATTTTTGAGAAGTCTTCAACAAATTTCCGATAATAACCTGCTAACCCGAGAAAACTTCGCACCTCAGATGCTGACTTTGGTGTCGGCCAATCCTTGACTGTAGCAACCTTTGACGAATCGACAGAAACTCCTTCGCCTTGAGATGATGTGGCCCAAGAATGCAACACGGTCTAGCCAGAATTCAAACTTGCTGAGTTTTCTATATAGCTAGTTCCTCCTCAAAGTCTATAAGACCATTTTTAAGTGCTCTACATGGTCCTTTCAGTTCTAAGAACAAACCAAAATGTCTTCGATGAATACAATGACGAATTTTTCCAGAAACGGAGAGAACACTCTGTTCACCAGACTCAAGCTGTTGCATTGGTAACTCTAAATGGCATGACCAGGAATTTGTAATGCCCATACCTTATACAAAAATCTGTCTTCGGAATATCCTCGGCCTTCACCTTAACTTGATGATAGCTCAAACAAAGGTCCAACTTTGAGAAAACTGAGGCACCCTCAAGCTGATCGAACAGATTGTCAATCCTCGGTAGCAGGTATCAGTTCTTCACAGTAACATTATTCAGCTCCAGATAGTCAATACAAAGTTTGCGACTACCGTCTTTCTTATTCGCGAAAAGAATCGAAGCTCCCCAAGGTGAGACACTTGGCCGGATAAACCCCTTATCCAACAATTCCTGAACCTGCACCTTTAATTTGGCCAACTCAACTGGCACCATTCTGTAGGGACTCTTCAATATCGGTGCGGTACCCTGTTGGACTTCGATACTGAACTCCACATCTCGATCGGGCGGTAGTCCGGGCAATTCCTCAGGGAAAACATCCAGGAAATCCCGCACAATCATAGGTGCAACTCCGCCATCAGTGCATGCCAACTCTAGTGCTAGCCTCCTGGTTCACTGGGTTCTTGACACGCCCAAGCAGTGTCTCACCTGCATGAAATTCGAACTATTGGCACCCTGGAATTCTAAAGACCACCTTCTTTTCTCGGCAATCAATCACAACATGATTAGCTCCCAACCAATCCATTCCAAGAATAATATCAAACCCTGAGTTGTTGATCACAATGAGGTCTGTTCTTAAGCTCCTACCATTAATCAACAAGGGACTCTGCTTGCATATTTTAGAACATACGACGATGCCTCCACCGTTTGTGATGTTCCAAGCTGTTGGCATGTCGTCACTTGGCAGTTGATCTCGAGCAACAAAGCGAGAAGAAATGAAGGAATGTATCGCACCAGAGTCGAACAGAATATGGGTGAGAAAAGAATGTGCTAATATGATACCTAGTGATAAGCCAAGGAAAGAGTGAACTACATGTAAGGTAAGGGAAAAAGAAATAGGTGATGCAAGAATGATACAGATAGCATAAGATAATTGAACATAACATTGCATAATACCTGTAACAACGCCTTCAGCAACCTTAGCTTCCTCTGCAGTCAGGTTGTAAGCCTGACCATGACCCCCAGTGTGGCCTCCTGTAGGAGCCATTCTCCTCAACTCAAAGCCTGGCACTGCGGTGGAAGTGGTGGTCCTCCCTGACCATGAGCCGGTGCTCCCTGTTGTGCTGGGCCTCTGATTGGTGGATTGAACCTCTTTGGGCAGCCCCGGACCATATGATCACTTCTTCCACACCCAAGGCATTGAGGATTGGCTACCAAGCAGTCCTTGCGTAGATTCCCAGGCTTGCGGCAGAAGTCACAAAACAGATTCACCCTTGGGGCAGCAGGTGCATAAGTGCTCTAACTGGAGGGATCGATACTGGCCTCCAAATTGGCCCTCCAATAAGCCGAACGGCAGTGGGAAACTACACTATTCGTTAAGCAACACTCCTTCTCTTCTGGGTTTATTCTTGGATTCTAGCTACATCAAGGACTGCAGCATAAGTGCGGTGCTATTGGGCAACCAGACGATCCTGAATGTCAAAATCCATACCCATCAAGAACCTACGGGCCTTATCCTCTTCATTCGCCACTATGGAAGCTGCAAAGTGACTAAGCCGGGTGAACTCAACAGCATACTCATCAACGGATCGTTTCCCTTGGATCAAGAGGATGTTTAGAGCAATATTGACACATTTGAAATAAGCAACAAATTTAATATTAATGCATCATCCGGCCAACCTGTGTTAAGGAGAGGAACTGTCTCTTCATCTCCATTCTAGTGACGCTGGGGAAGAACTTCACCAAAATGCGCTCGGTGAAGGTGGCCCAAGTAATGGATCTCTCCAGCCTCTCAGTCTCACCCCTCCACCAGATGTGGGCAATGTCAGCTAGTTGGATGTTGAACATATCCACACGGTCTACGTTGGAGATCTGTGTTGCCTGCAACAACTTTTCCGTATGGATCAACTATTGCCCAGCCTCTAGTAGGGTTTCAATGCCTGAGAACATCTCTGGATGCAACCGCATGAATCTGCCACCGTACCGGATCTTGGTGGCAATAGACCTGGTGCTGGTCCAGTGGCGGCTCGGTTAACGATCTCCAGGGCAGCCTTCATCAGTTCATTGTGCTCATGTTGCATCTCCATCATTTGTTGCATTACTTGGAGGAAGGATGTATTTTCTAACTGCTCATTTCTAGGCCGGGAAGTCGAAGATTCTCCACAAGCCATGATCTGCATCATATCAAATCAGGTTAGTGTCTAGATCATAAATTGGTTATTGGATATCCATGTGATTAACATGGCCGCACATTGTCGAGTTAAACTATCTAGAGCCAAAACCTGGCTAACATTTAGCCAAACCTGGCTCTGATACCACTAAAAATGTGTCACGCCCTGCTTCCCAAAATACGAAAATACGGCCACGTGACCAAGGCCCAGCGGATGATGCACACATCACCCATACGCTGTAACAGTTTAACTCAACAATATGAATGTAATAACAACCAAGCATGCAATAAGATAATCACAAAATATGAACAATCCTTGAATTGTCTCATACATAAACAACATCTGGAAATGAAATAACTTCGGGTTGCCAAAGCCCGATACAATGTACGATAACAAAAAAACAGTACTGAAAATAAAATAAACATGACAATGCAAGAAAATTATTGAAGACTAACGGTTCAACTCCATACGCTAAAAGGTCTATTCTCTAAGACCTTCAGTCAATTCCTCGGGGATACCTGCAATCTCAACATCTACGGTTAGGGGGAGGGGGGGATGTCCGTTAGAGCAAGCTCGGACAGTAAGTAGTGAAAGCATTGAAACAATAAACATGATAATGCAATACAATGAACGAGAACGGCGTGATATGCACAATACAATAAGGACGATAGGATGCAAGTAAAACTGTGAATTTAATCAATTGATAAGCAATGGTCAATACCACAATAGCAGGTAACAATGAATAGTAGTAGAAATGTAGTGTCAATGCTCAGTGTTATTTCGACTGTCGTGGTGGATCCTATAGGATCATGTACTCGGCAACAATAATCGGTAACAGTAATCGGTAATAGTAATCGGTTACGGTATGGTACCCAATAGTTGGGATACTGTAGTAAGTAATTAGTAACCCATCGGTAAAACTGTAATCAGTATCAGTATCAGTATGCGGAAAACGGGCCACTCATATCAGTATCAGTAATCAGTTCTGGATACATGGCCCCCCTTCGAGTATAGTCTCCTATAGTACCCACTACTTAGTCGTTCCCTTTTACCCCGGCTTGTCATTATTTTATTACAATAAGTTATGCATATGCAGTCGATGGAACGGTGTCAAGGAACAATAACAATGAGGTATCAATGGTTGTGCAATGATCAATATGTAATGCAATTCATAGATGCAAAGTTACCACATTCATAATTTAAAAGTACAAGAACACAATTCTGCATAGCAGTACCTTGCTGTAAAAAAAACTAACTTTCCCGCTGCTACAGGAAAACAAATCAGAATCCATCAGAGATTCTAGAAACTAGACTCTCTTTCGGTTCCGACGCACATTCACACGATACATTTCGATAACAGTAAATATGTCTACTAGTTGATTCTTTATGAGTCTACAGTTCTAGCAGCAACTCATCAACATCAAGTTATTATATATATAATTCAACTAAAAACTTCACTAAAATTCTTACAAAAATTATAATCTAATTTTTGACAGTGTTCATTATCATTTTTTTGCATATTGGGTTTTGATTCTTATATTAACCTACTGTTTCGATCAGTTGAACATGGTGTGGCAATTATAAAATAGTAATATGAAACTACGACAGTACTGTTGTAGAAACTGCATATTTTATAATTTATACATCGGATTGAGAATCCGTCAGATGTTCTAGAAACTAGACACAGTGTGCTAAAAGTTTTTTTGAATAAATTTTAGATAATATCATCAGTAATTGTGTCGAATTCTTACTCCAAGTTGGGACAGACGGCAGTTCAGAACATATTGATTTGGTTTTAACGAATTTTCTTTGCAAGCACTACAAAAGATACTCGATTTACCGGCGTTTTTTTACGTCTATGCCGGCGTTTTTTTACGCCGGTGAAACCTTCACCGGCATTTATAATAGCGCCGGTCCAAATGCCGCCGAAGCGAGTGTCGCGGAAAGGAAGGGGTCTACACCGGCGGTTTTAGTGGACGCCGGTAAATGTGAAAACTACACCGGCGGCCATAAAACGCCGGTATATGGGGGTCTCTGAGTGCCGTTCTTTTACCCCCAATATACATTCACCGACGGTCATAAACTGCCGGTGTTTATCCATTCACCGGCGTTTATAGAAATGCCGGTGTAGAATGAAAGTATACCGGCGGTCATGGACCGCCGGTGTATGTGCGTTTATGAGTGCCCGGTTTTTCCTACTTACAAGCACCAGCGTGATCAAAAAATGCCGGTGTAGTTAGGTTCACCGGCGTTTTATAAAACGCCGGTGTTTCTTGGTGCCGTTACAGCTAGCGGCATACACCGGCGTGTGTGGGAACGCCGGTATATCGCACACTACAACTAATTCATTAGATAGACCGACATTTTATAAAATGCCGGTCTAGCTATGCCCGTTTGTTTTCCATTCTCCGGTTTTCCGTTCGATTTCAATTCACAGTTTCATTTACAAAACCTGTAAACTAATTCACAACTGATTCAACCAATTTCGTTGCATATTAATGTGCAAATCACAACCAAACACAAGAATAATAAAGTTTCACACGTGTCATATCACAAATATCTCAACAAATTAATTAACAGTGTCATAATCACAACCAATCACAACCAAATTCACCGCAAAATTAACAGTGTCATAATTAACAAATTAATATAGTGACGAACATCCCAAATATCTCAACAAACCAGTCTGACAAATATCTCAAATATTCCAAATTAACAGTCTGACATAACTCTCATAAAAAAAAATAGTCTGACATAACAGCAAGGAGGACATAAGAACAACAATCATAAAGCAAGGAGGACATAAGAACAGCAAGGAGGACCACGGATTCATACCCCTCGAGTAGCTTCAGTTCTGATCATCAGAATTTTCTTCATCTGGGCGACCGCTCTGTGAAAAAAAATATAATAGTTTAATTCAACAGTAGACCACAATACAGAATATACATATTTTTTGAACATGCAAAAAAATCTACCTGTATCTTAAATTATAAGATCAAAGTGCCAATTGCAAATGGAATTGTTAATGATATATAGAGAGGTAAAATAATTACATTGCAATGCTAAAAATCTAGTACTTAATTTTGTTTTTAAATATATCTAAAATAACAAAACAAATGAAAATTCAGTATCTAACTTGAAACCTTTATATTCTCCTCTGATTGGGAATATCCACTATCTAAAACAGTAAAACAAATGAAAATTCAGTATCTAAGCATGTCTTTCATGGATTGTTCAGACAATCCATGAAACTGTCATCTTGGACGGAAACCAAATATAAGAAAAATAAGAAAAATAAGATAGGGCTCATATCAAGTGTATTTTTAGGGAACTGTCATCGTGGAAGGAAACCAAATATAGAAGCCAGAAATGGAAACAGAAAGAAGAATGGTAGAGACTTTGGATACACCAGGCTAACATAGCGGCATTTTCCTCATCTCTCTCTCATCCCTTGTTTCCCTTCAGCACACGAACACAAAGAGACATCAGCAACAACAGCAAGAGCGACAAGAATAACAATAATAATAAATTATTATGAACAAGATGTCTCTATATGGGTTTCCAGATCTCTACTAGAGCCCTCTCGTTCTAATCACAGCCCAATTAAGAACATAGACAACAGCCACTAAACAATCCAATCACAGCCCAATCAAAATTTGCCATCCTGGATCTTAAATCTTCAGATGCATGAATTCAGCTTCTTTAACAGTAAAAGAAAAATGATAACATAGCGGCATCTAAGCATATATATTTCTCTATTAATTCTTCATCCCAACTAAATCATTGATGTTTGTGGCTCCAAAAGAAACCCCCAAAAGGTTTGTTCAGCCCAATTGTTGTACATATCCGGAGGATTTTGGCATACACCTATAGCATCCTCAGTTCACAGTGAACCCATTTTGGTCAAAAAAAGATGCCAAGATGACAATCAGATGCATGAAATAAGCTTCATTAACAGTAAAAGAAGATGGGGATGCTAGCAGCATACTTAGTTTGGAAGTGAACCCATTTTTGGTTAAAAAATCATGCCAAAGATGGCAAACAGGTTACTTTAACAGTATCTTAAAATGAAAATTTCCATTATCTGAGCATATATGTTGCTCTACTAATTCTTGAGCCCAACTAAATCTAAAACCCAATTGTTGTACATATCCGGAGGATTTTGGCATACGTACCTATAGCATCCTCAGTTCACAGTGAACCCATTTTGGTCAAAAAAACATGCCAAGATGACAATCAGATGCATGAAATAAGCTTCATTAACAGTAAAGAAGATGGGGATGCTAGAAGCATACTTAGTTTGGAAGTGAACCCATTTTTGGTTAAAAAATCATGCCAAAGATGGCAATCAGCTTCATTAACAGTTCTGAAAATGAAAATTTCCATTATCTGAGCTTATATGTTGCTCTACTAATTCTTTAGCCCAACTAAATCTAAAACCCAATTGTTGTACATATCCGGAGGATTTTGGCATACAGCTATAGCATCCTCAGTTCACAGTGAACCCATTTTGGTTAAAAAAAATGCCAAGATGACAATCAGATGCATGAAATCAGCTTCTTTAACAGTAAAAGAACATGAAAATTTCCAGTACCTAAACATGTATTTTTCTATTGATTCTTCATCCCAACTAAACCATTCATGTTAAGGAAATCAAGATGCATCTATCTGAAAAAACATGCTAAGTTTCAAAAATAAGGGAAATCAAGAGATGATACCGAAGAGAGAGAGAGAGAGAGCGGGGCGACGAGCACGGGGGGGAGGAGATAGAGAGAGAGAGCGGGGCGACACGGTAGTTTCCGATCGCCGATTCACCTCCAAATAGAGAGAGGGAGGAGGGAAATCGAAAATGACGAAGGAAAGAAGGGACGATGACGAAAGGTCGAAGGCTGTCGAAGAGGACGAAGCGACGGAGGCAAACGCGCAGGAAGTAGAGCAAGGAAGGAGGGAAAACGAAGGTGCCCCCCCTTTTTTTTGGGTTTGGAAAAATGGCGAGCGAAAGATTAGGGTTCGCAGGATTTATCGCAGCTTATTCACCGGCGTTTCAATTAGATACGCCGGTGAATGTATCGGAAATTCACCGGCGTTTATTATTAAAACGCCGGTGAATAATGCACTTCACCGGCGTTTCTAAATAAAACGCCGGTGAATACTAGGATTGCCCGGCGGTTTAGAGAGACCGCCGGTGTATAACCATCCCATCTGGCACCCCATTCCTATTCGCTCCCTACCCCGGCGCTACTAGTAAAACGCCGGGGAATATTCGCCGGTAAATCGAGTATCTTTTGTAGTGAAGTGTATAGTTTTTGTGCTTAGAAATGAGCATACAACTATGTCTAGGCATTGTCATGGTTTCTAATATTATCATGACAACGTTAGCACATCAACGGTATTAACTACAACACAATCATATGGTCATATATGCACATACAATTCATTCAATCTTTCTGTCTTGTGCAATTTCATGCTTCTAGTTGTGTTTATGTGGTAGATGCATTTGTGAACGGTTTCTCATGATTTTTCTATGACTTATTGGGTGGACAAAATTCAATGAGACGAAGAACGATGTCAATTTAGGATTCAACAATATTTGACGGATACGATTGATATTAACATGGACATAAAAGAGGGATACCACTTGCGAATGTTAGAAAAAAGAGTGTTTGCTCATGAATAAACAAAATTGTGCAAGAGATGCTTGCGTTTTTGATGATATGATGAGACGAGAAGCAATGAGTGGCAACACGTGCAATGACATACACCACAAACACGTGTACGTGACGGACAGCAAAGACACAAGGCAACAACAACAGGGGGGTCGAAGTGTGGCTACAGTGAGGGAGAGGGCTGCGGTCGAGCACCACAGCGAGGGATGGTGGTTGTAGGCGGCGGGGTGAAGATGGTTGGGTGGTGTAGCAATGGCGAAGGGATCTCAGGGTGTTGCAGATGTTGAGGGAGGAAGGAGAGGTGGGGTTTGCGATGAGGGTGGAGGGTGGCGCCGGAGTGAGGCGGCAGCAAGGGGCAACACCGTCGGTGGTTGCGTGCGCGATGGAGGAGTAGCGGTGGACGGCGAGCGGGGTGGTGAAGTCGGGGTGAGGTTTGGGTGTGGGGTGAAGTTTGGGTGTCGGGTTCAGAGTAGGGGAGGAAGAAGAAGAAAGGAGGAGAGATAGATTGGTAGAGAGAGTCAATGCAAGGAGAGAGGGAGAGACGGTTATTAATATAATAATTGTTTCTTAATAATAAGGTTATTAATAGGGATAATTAATTAGGGATTAGTGGCGTAGGTTATGATTTTGATTAATAGGTTTTTATTAAGGAGAGAAATGGGGTTGGGAGTTATGGAGATGAGGGGTTGACTGTTATGAGGAGTTGGAATTGTTAGGGTTCCTATTGGGTTGAATTGGGCCATGAAGTGAATTATGGGCTCACAATAAAATAAGAAGTTAAATAAATTGGGTTGGGCTTCACAATTAAAATTGTAGAATGAGCTAGGAGGAAAATATAATATCAATTAAAATAGATTTGGACTAGAATTTCGAATGAAGAATTTCTAGAAGAGACTAAGAATTTCATATGGGCTTACAACCAAGATAATTATGTAGAAAATAGAAATACAATCATATGGGGAAAAAATAAAAAAAAATAAATGCAAATTCGTATAATCAGAAATGGGGGTTACACCTTGCCTCTACTCTTGTCCTCCATCTCAATAGGCGCTACTAACCTAGTGCTCTGATACGACTTTGTTGAGTTTTAACTATGGAATAGCTCACCAACAAAATGCAAGAACAATAAAATCAAAAGCAAGAGAACAAAAAAACAACCGAAAGCAACACACAAGAACACACAAATTTTTTTCGAGATTCACCCAATGCAATGGCTACTTCCCCGCGCAGAGGCACTCCTGCGATTTTCACTAGAAATATGAAGAACAAGTTTACAAATCTCTCAAAAAACTCACCACCAAGGTGTAGGATTTCTCTTTATCTCCTTTTCTCTCAGTGACGGCTGATAGATCTTTCTTTTCTTTTCACTTTTTTTTCATAAGCGTAAAATCGTACACAATACAATATATATAGGTTTTCACAACTTCTAATCTCTGCCGCTCATCATTCAGCACCGGGACGGCCGACCACAACTCATGTACGGTCGACGGATTCATGCCTTCGACTGTACAAGATCGGTCGACTGAGCGGTCGACCAATCATTTCTTCAAGTATACAGAGTTGTAACAGAGAGCGAGATGGTCGACTGCACAGTCGACCGTGCATTGCCTATAGATAGTCAGTCGGGGGTGCGGTCCGTGCGGTCGACCGCAACTCTGCCTGTAGCTTCATATTGCACTTGACATATTTGCACCCACTTTGACTCTCCTTCTTGTTTATCTTCTTGAACCCCATTATTTGGATCCACAAACCCTAACAGTATGTTTACATGTATTTCTAAATTTGGAACTATCTTATGAAATAACATATCACACCGAGAACAGAGAAGATAGAGGCACCACCACCATTCTTGGCAGGACGAAGCTAGAAACTTTTAACAGGGGAGCGTAGCTGACAACAAATTCATAAATTGTTCCATTGACAAAAAAGATCACAAATAGTAGATATCATTTTGCATTGATCTTCCATATTTAAAGTTGTAAAAAAAATGTTTTTCTATCAAAAGTTTACAAGTGTACAATATATATATATATATATATATATATATATATATATATATATATATATATATATATATATATATATATATATTAACTTAAAACGAAAATAATAAAAAGTGGATGTTAGAAGAATTGTAATCTACATTCTTTCATGGAAGAAAATTCGTTGACAGTTGAATCTAGACTGAAAGTTTCAGCAATTTCTCTTTCGATGTAAACCATCAAATAGTTTGAAAGAAAATCATCCTTCTTCTTGTTGCGAAGCATTTTTTTTTGCAATGCTCATTGCTGAGAATGTCCTCTCAATAGTTACTGTGGAAGCTGGTAGTATAAGGGCAAGCCTAACTAATTTATCAACCTGTGTATAGATGATGGACATTCTTGTTTTCACAAATGCTTGACATAATTTAGAAAGAGATGATAAACTCTTAAATTCAAGACATTGACGAAGATCACTTTGATATTGTTCTAACTAACGTCTCAAAGAATATTGGTGTTATTCTGAAAAATCTTGATGATAAAATTTAGTTACAAGTTGGCAAATTTTATCAATATCAAATGAAGCAAATTCATCTCTTGGAACCAAAGCATTACTTAGCTCCAGTAATTACACTATTTTTTCATTAACCCTGTATTTTAAATCTTGCATTTGACAATTGATAGTAGCAATGAATACATCTACCTTATAATTATGTTCAATGGTAATTTGAGTTTCTACACGTCGAAATGGAACCCGTTTAACATACTGAGCAGTCAAGTCCAAGCTATATTATGCTCCTCACAAAATAACCTTACCTTATCAAGTAAGAAATTCCATCCAATTTCTCTTAGTCATTGAAGTACTTCCTTTGTAAATGTTACAAGCTTCATTGCATTTAAAATATCTTACGACTTTCATTGCAAAGCTTGAAAAAGGAGATCAATGACTTCGAAAACTTCTTTCAGAACATGTACTATGAAGACAAACTCGAACATAGTTAAAAGCTCATAAGCTTTCTCTGCATTTGCAACTTGAGAAGGGTTGACTCTGAGATTAATAAGAACCTCACATGCAGGGCTAAACAAATTTAATAGGCTAGTGATTGACATTAAATGAGAACTCCAACGAGTATCACCTGCGCGCTGAAGAGTCTGAACTTGATTTAGCCCAATACCGATTTCAATTTCTCCAGTTTCAATTAAGAATTCGATTTTAGAAGCTTTTGATGCTTTTAACTGATCACTGTGTTTACAAGAACAATTAACAATATTGATTATATAAGTCATTTCACTAAAAAAGTGGTGAACAAGACTCATCAAGAGATGCTGCAACTAAAGCCAACTGAAGACAATGAGCCATGCAAGGTACATAATATGCATAAGGCGAATCATGAGGAATCAATGCTTGCAATCCATTTAACACACCACGCTTATTGCTCGCTCCATCATACCATTGACCTCTAATATTTGAAATGCCAAGATCATGACTTTTAAGGATAGAATAAATTTCGTTCTTCAAAGTTTATGCTGTAGTATTATGAACATGAAGAAGTCCAAAAAAAATGTTTCATAATAAAGCCTTTTTTAAAAAAACTCAAAATCAGCACAAGTACCATTTGTTCCATTTCGGAAATATCTCGAGCCTCATAAGCGAGAACGCAATATTTAGCATCTCCTACTTCTTCACGTATTGCTCGTCTCACTTGATTTGAGAGACATAAATATCAGGAGAAGTATATGTGGAATTCTGTGGTGCTTTGTCTAATACAACTGCCTAGACATCCTTAGTAAAATATGACATTCCTTTTATATATTGAATGAAATTTCCACGGTTTATTGATTCTACACTTTCGTTGTTGCCTCGCAAAGCACACCTTTGAAAAGTAGGGTCTACAAATTGAAGTGGGTATTACAGAAATATTCAAGGGGGCTAAAGTGGGGGCTAAATATTAATAGAGGGTATTATAAAAATATTCGGGGGGGGGGGGGGGGGGGGGGGGGGGGGGGGTTAGGGGGTTACAAATTCCCTTTCTTTGAGAAAGAATAATTACCATCACCGCGACATGGTCCTAATGACCAATAATGTCGACGAATCTCATCTTGTATATTAATTGGAAACTCCCATATTTTTCGGCGTTTTCCTGGATCACGTTCTAATGAACTAATATCAATATTTTCTAATCGATCAACTTCAGTAGTCCTCGACTCGATTCTTGGACATTTAAAATGAGGCTCTTCAACTAAAGAAATTGACGATTATGCATCAACCCCTCCAGAAGTTTGAGCCTTATCTCTTTGAAAAAGGAAATCGATAGTACAATTTTTTCCCATTGATATCGTAGAAAATTTTCTTTGCGGCAATTCAGCAAATACTTTGTGTTCTACTTCAATATCAGTCAGGATTAAAAACTTGGATATTTTGTTCCCATCGAAAGAGATGATGATTGGTGGGGTTACTTGGTGGTGAAGATGGTCGATCAACTAAATATGTTAGTAGTAAATTAAACTTGGATTTCTTCTTCTTCTTCTTCTTCTTCTTCTTCTTCTTCTTCTTTTGTTTTTTTTTTCTTTTCTGTTTCTTTCTTCAGTTTTTTTTGGGCCGGGGGGGCGCTGTGTAGTTAGGGCTTTTTTTTAATTCAAAGTGGGGGCTATAAATTGAAGTGGGTATTACAGAAATATTCAAGGAGGCTAAAGTGGGGGTTAAATATTTATAGGGGGTGTTATAGAAATATATATATTTTTTGGGGCAGGGGGGGGGGGGGAGGGGGTTTAAATGGGGTTACAAATTGAAGTGGGTATTACAGAAATTTTCAAGGGGGCTAAAGTGGGGGCTAAATATTAATAAGAGGTATTATAGAAATATTCAAGTTGGGGGGGGGGGGGGGGGGTTTAAATAGGTCAAATTTAATAAAACTAAGAAGGGTTTTGAATGCATATTCTAAGAGGGTTTTTGCAAAGTATGGGGTTTGAAGAATATGCATTCAAAAACCCTCTTAGTTTTATTAAATTTGACCTATTTAAACCAACCCCCTCCCCCCCATCTCTAAGCTTCGTCTCTGATTTTTGGGATACCAGATTGCAAAATCTGACTCTTGCAAACAAGAAATCAAAGAGGAAATGAGAGATAGATTTTAGAGAATAATAGATATATTTGCGGCCGAAGATGACGCTCCTAATAAAGCACAAGGGTGTGACAATATAGTACATGTTACTAGGGGTGCTCTCGGATAAGGATATATCCGATTTGATCTGTATTCGAATCCAAATTTTTTGCGGATATGGATATGAAAAATACATATCCAGGAGAATATGGATACGAATTCGGATATCCAAATCCCAAAAAAACCGGATACGGATACAGATACGAATATCCCTAAAAAAAGCGGATACGGATACGGATATCAGCTTAATTTATAATATATTTATTTACTACACACACACACACACACACACAATGTACCATTTCTTCTCACTTTTAAATTCTAATACTATTCCTATTTCCCCCAAAACCCAATCCCATTCTCATCTTCTCCCGATTCAAATTCCGTCGTAGCTCGACCTCCTTGCCGTTGGAAACTCCGACCAATCTCATCTCCTACCTTCTCCTCCACCATCCTCATCGTCTTACGTCTAAATCTCCTTGTTGTTGCCCCAAATTGGAAACCCTATTTTCCAAATTCTAAAAACACCAAACCCGGTTCATCTTCTCCGACCAACCTCCTCTCTAACCTTCTCCTCCACCCATCCCCATCATCTACATCGACTGGTAGGTGTGCAGCCCCAAATTGGATACCCCATCGTCTACATCGACGGTATAAATCTCTCTCTCTCTCTATCTTTGAATATATTCTTCTTTTTATTTTGTAAATTTTATGTTTGCTGCATCTTCACTACTCACAAGTGCAAGATATTTGATTTGATACTAAACTAGAACCAATTCATCTGTTGTTCTTGTGATATCATACTTTCCGAGTTGCTGGTACTGTTGATTATTTATACAAAACAAGTGCTTATAGATTTGCCTTTCTCTTTTAAGGGGAAAAGGCGTTTTAAAAAAGTAGATAAAATATCCTTCCACTCTTTCACTCCATTTGTGGACCACTATTAGAAAAGAGTAACAAGACTGCTAGAATAATTTTTATGAGAAGGGACACTAAAGAGATCCTATAAATGCATGACTGGCTAAAATTCATGCATAATTTGACCCGAAAAATGTTACAATAGCCTTGATAATATTTCATAGAACTATTAGAAATCCGAGAATTAGAACTCACATATTAATAATTGGTGGCATGCAACCAATTGTAGCAAACAAAACAATAAAATTTCCATATATAATTTCATATCCTAGTTCTTAACTTATAAGTAACAGACATAGGGAGACAAGGTTGATTAACTTAGATACTTTGTAAAATACGACATATTGATTAGTAAAATTTTGCAATCTATGAATATAAATTTTTTTAACTTTTTAAGACTATAGAATGATTTAAAAGAATTCAAGATTTAGATACTAGATGCAGTTTTCCATGGAAAACGTATGTATATATATAAAGCTACTTAAGTTGCCAAAAAATAATAAACATTTCAAATACTACTGAATATTGAAAATAGTAAGATATAGAATTGAGACACCACAGAGATGAAAATAAGTGATATCTCTTGCATACATCTATCATCTTAACAATTATGAACAATGGAGCAATCATGCCAATTTATATCAATTTATTAAACAGAAATTTCATTACCAAGTCAGTGCATTATACGTTAGTTCTTTACTTCAGCTGTAGCATATTTGTTTATTGACTGTTACTCATAGTTATTTTCCATCTAATACAAAACCAAGTGTTATCCAGGTACTGCTTCTTGTGAGCTATTCTTTATCATTATATGCCAACTTTTGCTACAACTCTCAGAATCTTCTTGTTATGTGTGGACAATTAAGTTCTATAGAGAATGAAGACATCAAACTAATGCATCATGTGCTGCACAAGAAGTACAGTATGTTCAAGTGCATAGCTAATAACAAATTATACAACTCATTTTCGTCTAGTTACGAAATAAATGTGAATTTCTAATCAATATTATTTTTGTTTTTATTAACTACTCAGGAGATTCCAAGATACGATGCAAATTGTAGCACGAGTAGAAATTTGGTATGTTCTCCAATTCAGTGAAGACATGATTGATGTTTATAGGCTAGATTCTAAGTTTTGTTTGTCAAACAACGTTGTCATTTTCTCTGCTGGTATATGTGAACTTTTTATTATATCCAAGTGCTTTCATGTTTTACCTTTCCAGCCAACCATTTTTTACCTAGACTACAAGCTTCTCATTTAGTAATTGTGCTTGTGAAAATGTAATTAGATTATGCTTTTCTTATGCAATAAGAATGCACAGCCCGCCTCATATGAATCAGTTGATTAACCACTATTAGGAGAGACCAGTGTGTAGACCAAATACAAGACAGAGCCTGCATGGTAAAAGTAGAATGATAAGAACAGTAAAAAGTGAAATGGTAAAACTAAAAATCTTGCATTATTTACAAATTTAAGTACTATATATGGAAATCAAATGTAGTAAAAATATATGTTTGATTTCTGAATTCGTATCCATTATCCGGTAAACCATATCCGATTTGCATCCATATCCGAAATTTGCGGATACGGATATGATTTTTTTTTTCCGAGTCATATCCGTATCCGTATCCGTATCCGAATCCTTCTTGAAAATGCGGATACGGATGTTGGTATAAATAGTATTCGATCTGTTTCCGATCTAAAAGCATCCCTACATGCTACGCCACGATGGATTGAAGCTGACACTACAAAAGAAAAGGTCTTCACCGGTGCTTTTTTGGGGTTTCACCGGCATTCATAAATGCCGGTGAATAACCTATCGGCGTTTGGAAAAGCGATACAACAAGCGCCGGTGGAGTGCGTGCCGGGGATTGTTTGGCGGCTTACACCGGCGCTTTTGAAAATGCCGGTGTTGGGGTAATATACCCCGGCGTGTAGAAAGCGCCGTTATATATATATATATATATATATATATATATATATATATTTTTTTTTTAAATTTGGGGGTAAAATCGTCCCCGGCGTTTTGAAAATGCCGAGGAAGGTAAACTTTTTATAAAAAAAATTGTTTTTCAAAAAAAAATTTATTTTTCAAATTTTTTTTTTTTAAAAAAATTAACCAAAAAAAAAAGTGAATCAATAATGATTATTATCTTTTACGGGTTTAGGCAATGCAAAATATATAAAGAACTCAATCGATTTTTAGCTCAAAATTTTATGTTTGTAAGCATTCTTCATCAAAAATAAATAGCTGATCATTATAAAAAATAAATGCTGAACAAGTAAAATCGGTACATGAAATGTATTGAGCATCAGCATAATGTACAGTAAACAGAAAAAAAACATCTATGTTCCAATTCACTTTCTACATTAGTTCTGCCAATAGACATATTGTGTAGTTCTACCAAAATAAATATCAGCCAATGGTTTGTATAATCTCTCTATCAACTATAACACTTCAATCATATATGGTATCAAATATTTAAAGGTTATTGTATTGAGTGTATTCATTTACAAGCTCACAGGCTAATATTATACCCTACCCCCCTATAATTCAGCATCCGTTTCTCATCAAGCCCATAATAATTTGAATACAATTGAATTAGATGCGAGTTACAGTGTCTTCATCTTTGATATCAACTCAATCCTTGCCAATATCCAAACTATCATCCTTCACTAAACCAAGAACACAAATTATGTGAGACCAGGGCTCTTACTAGTTGAAGTTTGGTACCCTCCAGTTACTGCTTTTGCTCTGATCCATGGATGCATTATCATACTTTGTGCGCTTTATAACCACGGCCATATGACTGTGACCTTTTTGAAACTCATTCAGTAGGTCATAAAGAGGAAGATCATCGTATACTCTGGTACATAAAGAATATCATTACTTGCCCTTCAAAAGATCGTACAAATGAAGGAGCCTGTATAAACAAAATGGGTTATAGCTAAAACACAAATCGAGCCTTTTTACGGTATATAATCAGTACTGAAAAATCAAGTGTAAGTGCTATAAGTACTATGTAGGTCACTTTTTTTCCTGAAACTGGGTTTCCTGAAGTTGTATTTTATAGGGATACTTCTTAAATAAATATCACAATCAATGATATTATTCCTCAACATTTATTATAGAGATGTTACCGACTAATCTCACCATCATGTTGTCGTGACTTGATATATACTATTAGTCTATAGCTAGTGTCCTGTGTCTATGTATGGACTTTGAAGTTCAACAGAGATTCGTCTTAGTTATGAACTTAACATTGATTACTCTTTACCAATCCAGAAAGATATGTAATGTAGAACACGAACTACACACTAAAGAAGAAAGAAATAAAATATATATAAGACCGTGAGTCCGTAACTAACTTTCTGATATTTTAGTTATGGGAAAAGGGCCATACCTAGAATTTTTTCTTACAGTAACATTCCTAATAGGAATTTCATCTTCAGGATGACAAGTAATCAGATTCTTAACCTGGAACCAAACATATATACAGCTCCATTATTGTTTGATAAGTATAAAATCCAAGTAACAAACTTATACGTATTTCAATTACTTAGGAGAAAAAGGAATCTCATATGTTACATGAGTAAGGAACTATATTTACCAAAAGAAGACCAATGATATTTTTTAGGTTTCCAGAATAGATTGGAACTCAACAGTCATTATTAGATCCACAGTGTGCCTAGTAAAAGAGAGAGACATTAATGATTTGAAAAGATGAACAAAAACCAACAAATGTGATAGTTAAAAACAGAACTTACATGTCAAGCTTATAGTTACTATGGAGGGAAAATACTTTGTGTATAGACGTCATCGCATCGTTCGCAGTCTTTTGGGTGAATTCAAGTGCTCCAGCAATAATTGTAGTCTCATGATGTGTCAGTTCTCCACCTTTCCCTGCCTAGAACAATTTCCCGCAAAAGATAGACAATGTTAGTGGTTTTCAAAATATCATCATAATAACTCCAAATGCGCATAAAAATAATTAAGTGTGGTACATATATGTATAGTGCATTGATTAGCATCAGTATCATTTGTGCATTTTTGTTATCAAAATGGGGTATCAGAAGAAAAATTGACTAGTTAGAGAGAGGGTGTAAATGTTAGAGACATGTCGGGCGTATCAGAAGAAAAATTGAAAAATTTCGAAAATGCCTGGCCAATGAAATTTCGTTAAAAGCCAAGATTTGATACCATGGTATTTGTTTCTCCAATCAACAAATAAATAAATAATCATACCTTTGAATTTGTGAACTGTTTCAACACCATCAATGAACCTTATACGTGAATCTGCAGATGTAATTATCACTTCTGAGGATTTCCCTGGAGCAAACTATTCAGGAAAGTACAATACCACCAAATCTAGTAAGTGTGTGATACATAGGAGCTGAAAAAGATATGTGCCAGGAATTAAACTGAAGTTGTACAATATAAATGATAGTTCCTGCAGTAGATACCTGGAAACCAGTTATTTTTTTGGGACCAGACTTCTTTTTCTTGTTTTTTAAGTCGATCTGACTTTTTCGCAGTAGCTTATTTTCTGTAATAGCGATACAAAGGTAAAAATTAGAATAACATTTCTAGCCACTACCAATCTCGACTATTATGAGCAAAATTAAACCATCAACTAATGTATCTCAATCACTCATTTTTGGGACAATGTTCTATCAACAAACCATTTAAATCTAGCCTCATATAAAGTCGCTTCTACACATCTTTTAGTCAATTTATATCAACTATCAATTTAGAAAGTAGACTCAAGTAGCCTCAAATAACTATCCATCTTCTTTCCCAAAAATAACCATCCACTTAAATCTAGCCTCCAACCACACGCGTGCTCAATTGCTAGTCTATTTTAACCACCCTTGGTTTTTCAATTAACAATAAGAGTGCATTGAGTGGGCAAGAATTCTATTGAGAGTGTTTGCATATATATGTATATATATACAAGTCCAGGAGAAGCTTTCAAACTCCCAAGTCACAACTAGATTGGTAATGCCCAACTACAGAAGTACATGGTGAACCATCTAAGTGAATGATCTGCTTCGTTGATCTACATGTCATAAAGATTATCAATAACATTTCAAGTGTTTGAGGATATTTTACACTTGCATAACACAAAATGAACAGTTTCTTGGCAACATAAATAAATACCTGCATGATTTAAGAGTTAGAAAGTCTCAAAACACTGAAACCTTCATTTATATATGTTTTAAAGTATCCAGATCATGATGAGAAAAGGAATGAGCAGTGAGATAGGGGAGTTGATAAATCAAGAAACAGTTTTGATGTGTTAAAAAATGTTCATTTTGCAATCACTTGATCTGAATGTGAAACATTCCAAAAATACATGAATATCTTGTGAACACCTTTTGATAACGTGCATGCAGATCAAAATGAATGGACTGGACCAATTTGATTGGTCAAAATCTAATTTATTAATCCGCTTCATACAACATACATATACACAAAGAGAGAGGGGGAGAGAGGATACCAGATGTATTGTACAAGTGGCAACTCCCCTTGTGCGAACCAACTAATGCCGTCTAACAAAGTCAAAGAAACAATGAGACATAAAAACTAAATACAACCTTAAATGAGCAACACCAAAAAATTATGTCATTGAAAAAGGACCTGGCCGTCAGGAGAATAGCATGCAGCAGTGATCATTTCATGCAGATCATTCCAATCAACTATCTGTCTGTCTGGGATACTCCATAAACGGACTTTCTCATCCAGCGATCCACTGATGAAGTATCTGTCATCAACAAGATTGAACTGGATGCAAGTCACTGCACCGATGCAAGCATTGAAAGCATCATAATGATAATATCACGCATATGATTTCATTCTAAAATAGCCTCCAAAACAATACAGGGCAAATGCTTCATATCAATTCCACAATTGAACAGGAGTTCAAAAACATTAGACTAAAACTGAATATTAATCTCAAACCACAATTGAACAATAATTTTTCCAATCCCAAACCCTAACTATTCTTCTCACAATCTCAAATGATCAAATACACAAATTAACAAATAACACAAACCCTAATTATTCCACAACCCCAAACCCTAATTATTCTTCTCCCAATCCCAAATTATCAAATTTACAAATGAACGAATTCACAAATTCTCAAATTCATACCTAGGGTTTGAGAAAGGGAGGAAGATGACAGTGATCAGAGTGATGGCGCGGAAAAGGCGATGGGTACTGCAGCGGCATCGGCAACGGCGACGGCGAGGTTGGGGGCACGGTGATCGGGGGCTAGGGTTTGTGAGAGAAGTGGGGGTGTTGGGTTCGTGAGATAGAGGGGGGGAGAGAGAGAGAGAATGGGCGAGGGAGAATGGAAAAAAAAAACACGGCATGACTGGAGGTTGACGAGGGGGAGTGGGGGGGAGGGGGGTGTTGGGTTCGTGAGAGAGTGCCGGGGGAGAGAGAGAGAGAGTGGGAGAGAATAATAGAAAAAAAATTGTGATTGGAGATCACACCATAATAAACAGCCTATACCCGGCGCTTTTTTGAGAAACGCAAGGGTACATCATTATACCCCGGCATTTTATATTAAATGCCGGCGTAGAAATTTTTTTTACTTACTTTCCAAAAATTTCTAATTTACCCCGGCACTTTCAGAAAGCGTCGGGATAAAAACGCCGGTGAAAACTTAGTTTGTTGTAGTGTGAGAAAATAAAGAAAAATGAGAGGCGGGTTTTAGAAAATTTTGGTCTATTAAATTTATTTGTGGCCAAAGATGACCGGATAATTAGTGACATGTTGCAAAAGAGGACCGCCTAATTAACTATACTAGTATCATACACGTGCACACGTGCACGTGGAAAAAATTGGAGGATAACGAAAAGGGTAAAAAGAAAATAATTCCTAAACTGATTACTTTCGAAAATATTTACCAAACAGGTCCACTGACGGAAATATTGACAGTGTAGATGAAAATGAAATGTCATTAAATATAGTCATATGTTACATTAAAACATCTCCATGATAGATTGGGGTCATAAATGAAGTGAAGTCCACCAATAAATGTAAAATGATCACGTTGTTCTCTTACAAATATGTACTTCATCCCTATATCAAGCACTTGTAAGTTTTAACATTTAACTTCTATCAAGTACTTAAAGAATTTTAAAAGTTCATTATACTTATCTAAAAGATGGTGAAATGACAAGAAACAAACTATGCTCTAAGAGCATCCGTAGTCGTTGTAAACTTTTTGGGTATTTGACAAATAAAAATAGAAAATTTGAATTGACATCGTAGTCGTCGAAAGTTAAAATTTGGTCAGACGAAAGATTATCTTTCGTTTCAAAAATTTTAAAAAAAAGAAATGGCCCGAAATGAAGCACAAAGGACAAAAAAAAAGGCAAAAGTGAGGGACGGTAGATAATCTACCGTCCTAACACTTTTGTCTTATTCAAAATTGTTAGGGACGGCAGATTATCTACCGTCCTACTCTTTTTGCCTTTTTTTTCTTCTTTTCAATTGTTTGGGACGACACTTTATCTTTCATCCGTTAATTTTGAGTCTGCGATAATCTACAGACGATAAATAATGTATCGTATGATAAAAAAAAATTTAAGTGACAGAAGATAATCTATCGTCCGATCGAAGGGACGGTAAATAATCTTTCGTCAGCTATATTTTGGCAATTACCATTTCGATTGCCAAATATAGCCGACTACTGTAGCGATCAAAACCAAATTTTGGGTAAATGGCCAATGATTACAACGCCTTTTTTTTTTCTCCAAATTTTGGAAAATTTGGATATATGGCATGACTACAGACGCTCTAAGAGTATCTGTAGTCGTATGCCATATACCCAAATTTTGGAAAAAATCAAAAAAAATTCGCCGTAGTCGTCTGCCAAATACCCAAATTTTGGGTGTCGCATGAACAGTTGCGTGCCAAATATGGAAGACGGTTTGGCAAAAGCCAAATTATAGCCGGACGAAAGATAATCTTTCGTCCGAAACGTGGGACGAAAGGTTAAACACCGTCGCTTCAAATTTCGTATACGACAAATCCGACAGATGAAAGATTAAACACCGTCTGATTAATTAAATTAAAAAAAAAAAAATTTAACGGACGGTAGACAATCTACCATCCAAGGCAATTTGAGAAACGACAAAAGCCAAGGACGGTAGATTAAACACCGTCCAAGGCAATGTTAAGTTTTTGATTTGTTTTTTAATTTTTTTTTTGTCCTTTTGTTGCTAACTTAACTGTTTTTTTTTGTTTTTTTTTTGGTCCATTGTCCCTCACCTCAATGCATATATGTTTTTTCTTTAAATTTAAATTTCTGAGACTCACTCAAATTTTAGCTTTGACGACTACAGCGCAAATTCATTTTATCCATTTCTATTTGTCAAATACCTAAAATATGGCATTAAACGACTACAGATGCTCTAATAAAATCATTGTAAGTAAAGTGATGTGAGAGACTATAAATGAGATGTCATGGAATATAACTACATGGAAAAATGATTGTCCATATGTTGAACTACAACAGCAAGTTGAACTACAACAGCAAGTGAAGTTGACTTGTGATATTGATAATTATCACAATAAATCAGCAGGGCTGGCCCTCACTACTTTGAGGCAGGTCTCCGTTTTTTGTAATTTTAAAGATCCTAAATTTATATTTTCTTTATAAATATAAGTACGTATTTTATGCGTAAAAAAATTATTGTTATTAGAGGCTTCTAAAAATAATTATTTGGACTTTTCGCCTCGGGCCCTTGGGAACTCGGGGTCAACCCTGTAAATCAGGACCATACGATTTCAGCACCGATCTTAAAATTTTTACAGGAAGATTCACAGTAATGAGCCTCTCTAACAGGCATGAAGCTTCTTCAGGCTCATTAAATTAACCTAAGCCGTTTTCAAGCCCATTATGTAATGCCCCTGCCCCAAACTCAGAAAATTTATACAATTTATCAGAAAAATTATTTATTATTTAGTACAATTGCCCACCACAAGCTGCCTCTCAAAAGGTGGTTAACCAGATTTGTGACTCTTGATTATATGCATTATTATTTATATTTAATTAATCTTGTGCAATTCTCGATATGGGACAAACAATTCCCACTTCTGCTGCTTTCTCTCTCTCTTGCGAGAGAGACACACAGCCGAAAAGACCCCGAGCCCACGTCACACCGAGGACAACACACCCTGCCTCTAACCGGGCGGGCCCCCACACGCCACGTCACCCACGTGGGTGACGTCAACAACTGAAACTAGCAGCGAATGCCTTCTCTACTTTTCCTTCCCCGTGGGCCCCCCATGCAACAATTTTCCATGAAACCCTCCCCCTATAGGATTTTTATAGGGCAAGCTCCAATTTATTTTATATATATATATATATATATATATATGGAAAAAAGGGGTATGAGCAACTTGCTCATTTAGTAAATGAGTAATTGATGAGGTGTCGTGCATGTGATTGAAAAATCCTAAAAATAGTTATTTGCCCAATGTATCACATGTATGCTACCTCATCAATTGCTCATTTACTAAATGAGTAAGTTGCTCATATCCCTTTTACTATATATATATATATATATATATATATATATATATATATATATATATATATATATATATATATATATATATATATATATACATACTACTACTACTACTACTACTACTACTACTACTAGTACTATATATGTCTCTTGAAATTACTGGGTGTTACATACACCCGCCTTTAGAAATTAGCGTCATCACTGAGTACGAGTCATGCACAATCTAGTGCAGGATCTTCTTTCTAGCCGATGTGGAGTGACGTACCTTGATTCTGCTGGCTGTACAGTACCCCGATTCTGCGTGTTGTCCAGTCTCCTAGCCCACCTTAGTGGATTTATCGGGCAACCTGATCCAACCCCACTCCCTGTCAGGCATACTCACCAGTACATCTGCTACCTCTATCTCAGGCATAACTACCACTCTGTACCCATACTCGGTGTCGAAAGTCAGCTCTGATACCATTTGTAACGCCCCGGTCCCGATCAACGATTTTAGTATTTAACAGAAGAAGATTTTCAACCTTAATAGCCCTCACTATTATTTCTGCATATATTACTTACCACTACTCTATTTTTGTACTATTTTATACCATTTTATAATATTTTATAATTTAGCATTAAATTAATTACCTTACATTTATACCGGTTTCTGTATCTATCCTACTTGGATATTTACTACTTAATATTAACTAACTTTCCATCTCCTTCTATTTTAAATCTTTACATGAGTTAACATTTCATACCACTTCACCGTATTATATTTTGCTGCTAACGTATCTTAGATTTGGTGGCTACTCACCTAACAAGAAAGTCTTATTATTTATACTTTTGTTTATGATTCATAATTTATATCTATATAACTAGTTTTTGTATTGTTTCAATGATATGTTATTGCTTTTACTATGACATATTGTTTTAGTCCTACAAACCATTTATAATTTTCGTATCATAATATTGTTTGTTTCACCCAATAACTTTTACGCCTATGTACGTATATAATTTTGTATGTTGGTTTTTCTTACCACACTTGACAATTTGAAAGTATTTTGATATATGCCAACCAATATTCTATATCTTTAATTTTTAATCACATATATAATTATTGTATTTACTTTACAAATTATTTTATGATATTAACTTATTATACATAATGTTGTTGCTAATTTTGCTATGGGAGCAAACAGATAAATTTGTGGATTCTTTTGGAAACAATAAAACAAACCTGTTGACTTTCACCGGCGTTTGACTGGTTTCTTGCCGCTGTCGTGGACCTGCAAAAAAGTTCGATACACCGGGATGGATCCCGGCGACGAACCCTCCGACGCTCTTATCAGTAATCAAGAAGATTATGAAAGAGCTTTATGTAGAAAAAGACTGATTACCTTGTTATGGTAGGGGGAGAGGGGTATTTATAGTCGCCTTAAGGATCCGTTTCGAGATAAAGATGTATCTCTACTTCCCAGTATTTTTGGATAAGATGTAGAGTTTAAATCATTTCATAGAGAACCATGAATTTGAATTACTCTTTATCCATCTGGGTTGGTTTGTAACGGGTTGCTACCCATACCCAGTAAGACAGATCCGTTAATGGGTTATTGGGCTTTGAAGAAAGACCCAGTTTCTATTTTAGACCCGTTTGTAGGTGAAATTACCATTTTACCCCTGAGAGTTTTAAGATTCGTGCCCGATTTGAACGATCGAGATTTAATCCTATTCTTAGCCATATCACGAGCCCTCCACTCCTGGAGACTGAATTTTATGGTCTTTGGGAAGTGGTTTTGTTTTTTTAATGGCGTACAGGATTTTATCGGAGTTCTTAAGAGAGTTTGGATCTTGCTCGAGGTGTAACGGTGTTAATATGAGTTTGTAAAATACCCAAATTTATTCTCAAAATTTTCTGGGTTTTTTGTGATTTTTCCAAATTTTTCTGAATTTTTTCCAATTTTTAATCATTTTTCGAAATTTTTAATTTAATTTCCGAATTTAAATAATTATTTATCCAAAATTTTAATTAATGATTATAATTTAATAATTATTATTTTCAGAATTTTAAAATTATTTTCAGAATTAATAATTATTTTTAGAATTTTTTAATTATTTTTTTCGATTTTTAAGTAATTTTACGGATTTATTAAATAATTAATTCAATTAAATAAATAAATTAAATATTACTTGTACACGTGGAGCAATCCTATGCGTTGATCGGGATTAGAGGGTGCGCATCTCAAAGCGGAGCATTTTTTTCTCATTACATGTAACACCCCGAATTCCAAATACAACTGAATTCAAGTTTTCACAGAATCTTTACTTCACTTCGTACAGTTTTACAAGGAATTTAAAACTTTTACTTTACATCAGAGTTACAAATGAATCTTTACACTTTACAGCAGAAGCAAAATTACAACATTTACATGAATGAAATTACAACAACAATTGAATGATCTCTAAGCATTAGTTCTCCTTTAATTTTTATCATGCCATTTATCCTGCATATAAAACTGTGGGCACATCAATTTATTCAACCGAAGAATATTATACATGGACATTCTCTCTATGCCGGAAACAGTATAATTATTTTTCATACTTAACAAACACAAAATTATTCACAATCAAACTAAGGGGAATATCCTATTGATGTCGTGTTGTGATTGTGCACTTAGTCCTTAATGCAGTTATTTATATATTATGACACTAATGCGAACATGTTCGGATTCTATGCATCCCATACGACATAGGTCCGAGGGCAAGCCTCTTATTCGTTCTTCATCTTGTATGGTTCAATCCCTCGTCATCACTTAATCTACTATTGTAACTACGGTAAGTATCCTAGATGTTCTATGAGTAACGAGCTCATGTACAGACAACCTGGAGGGAAATCCCACATCATGTCACGACGCATCGTGAAGACAACCTATGGATAATTCAGCCTCCGTCATGGTACACGATCCTCTTGCAGTCACTAAACACCCCACAAGCGTTGCCAAGATCCCGATAATTCCGGAGTAGTGCCCACGTTATGTCACGACGCATCGTGAAGACAAACTGTGAATCACACCCACATCGTAGACTTGAGGCCCTCATACTTGTATTTTTTTCTCTCACTTTCATCACATCTTCACTATGTACTAATCCTTAATTTAATTGAATCATTAATAAAATCAATCTCTTAGAATGTAGCACTCCCACTATACTGGTCTTATTCATTAAATTTTACATGACCCAACCTTGGTCTTCTCATTTTCAAAATATCATTTCACAATTCTTTCATTGCTGGTATAAGGCTTGGCTATACCCTAATTCTCAATTTCAACTCATAATTACAATGTCATACTAATAAGACCTTTCATGATTAATCACAATTCATGTTTCAAAAGCATAGTATTCATGTGTTCGCATCTTTCATAACTCATCACAATCAAATTCCAATGCATAAATAATTGAAAAAAGAAATTCTTCTAGCATGTCACATTCACTAGTTTATATGCTCACATAATTCTATTTCAATCCATACCAATTTCGCAGTTCACATTTTCAATTGGTTTCACAAAATCACACCTTTCAAATTTCTCATTACCAAAATTTCATTTGTAAACTTTTTAAACAAACCCTTCAATTTCCTTTATAAAAGAAAGTTAATAATTAAAATAAATTCCTCCTTGTAAAACAGTCTCAAATTCTCATTTATACTAGGCCACAAGTCATAGGAATTATCTCACGAAAAAAAGACAGATTTGGGGCAAATGGAAGGCTAGGATTGATCTAGGAGTTAGAAAACAAGAGCTAGGATTAAATGGAAAGTTGTAGTAACCAACCATGATCACAAAACCATCTCCCACAACCCCTCTCTCTTTTTCCATCCCATTCCTATCCGGCCACTAGTGAACAAGCACAAAGACACGTGCTAGTGCAATGCACGTGTCTTTAAAGCCCCTTATTCTAAAAAGTTGTACATTTAATTATTTATAAAAGTCTATAAAATTTGTCTACACTACAAGTTGTAAGGATTAAAAAGAAATAAATTGATGGGCTTTTATTTAGTGGGCCAAAATAGTTCATATTTAAAATAAATTAGATTGGGCTCAAAATATAAAGAAATAAATAGGCTTTGATAAAAAAAACAATAGAAAGGACATATATATATGTATACTCAATTGTTTATGTAATGAAAATAATTATAAAAATTTTATACCATAAGATTGCACGTGCACAATAAGTACAATTTAAGAATACAAAATAATAATTCTCATAAATGAAAAATCAGGGTATTACATTACAAGGTTGGTAGCTCGGATCTGGCTGCTGACCCACCAGGTGATGCAACGTGGCTGGTCAAAGTTGACCGTTGACCGCCATGTGGCTTTTTTTTCTTCCCTTTTTCTTTCTTTCTTTCCCGCCCTCCTCTTTCTTCTTCCTCCTTCCTGTTATGGTTCTTTGGGTTGAGCATCAAAACTCGAAGGAGAAGAAGACAGGGTTGTGGTGAAGGAGTGAGCTCAGCAGCAGAGCCCTTGTGCTCGGCGCTTCGGGAGGAGAGCTTCGATGGTGTGGAGACGAGCTCGGTGTTGGAGACGGAGGTGGGAAGTTGGATTCGAAGCTTTGCTCAAGGGGGAGCTTGACTGTGGGGTCGAGTTGGAGATGAGGAGCTTTGACAGAGGTGGAGCTCGGAGATAATGAAGCTCAACGAAGGGGGAGTGGAGCTCGGGGTACGGCGGTGTTTTGGGTTCGACGAAGCTCGAGGAGTGGAGCTCTAGCTTGGCATGGGGAGCTCGGTGAGGTTGACGATAGTGGAGCCTGCTGATAGAGGAGGAGCTCGGTGTCGAAGCTCGACGTCCGAGCTCGATTTGCGGCAGAGTGGGTTTTGATGAAGGGAAGAGCTTCGGTGAGGGCATGGTGGAGCTCGACGTCGGAGAATGGGAGCTCGTCCATGGAGCTCGACGAAATGTAGGTAGGGTTGAGCTCAGCGAGGGTGATGATGAGGAAGGTGAGCTCGGAGCTCGGAGCTTCGTCGAGGAAGCTCGAAATGGAGAAGACCGGCGAGGGGTTCGGAGCTCGGTGTTGGAGCTCATCGAAGGTGGGGTTTTGACAGTGGAGACGAGAGGATGGAGCTCAAGCTCGTAGTAGTGCTCAGTGGCGAAGGCTTTGAGCCTGGTGAGTCAGGGTCGAAGTTCAGAGTTGGGTTGGAGGTGAGCTCGACGTTGAAGGAGGAAATGTTGGGGTTATTCTTTTTTTGGTTTTTGGCGGGAGATTGCTGAAGGAGAAGAGGATGAAGAAGGGGTTGTGCGGGTCGGTTTGTAGGTAATGGATCTGAACCCGACCCGTTAGCCCCTTTTTCTCTTTCTCCCTTTTGCTTTTAGGTTTTTGGGTCCATAACGGGTCCGAACCTGATCCGTTAGCTCCCTCCTCTTTTTTTTTAAGAATATGTTTGGCAAATCTGATCCGTTGATCATGATCGAACACGAATTTGAGGCGGAGCTTTTCCCAAATTTGCAGCTCAGTAGCTCTGTAGTACCCCGTATTTTTAAATATTATTTTTAAATATTTATAATGAATTCAAATGATTTTTGGAGATTTAATAAATATTTTCCTGGAAATCTATCTTTTTACACGTGCAAAACACGTGCAAATATTTTCTTGAGAAGTTCAAAGGCCAAAATTATTTTAGGGAAAAATCATAATTTATTATTTGGGATTATTTGTAATTTTTTTAGATTTAATATTAATTGGATCTATTTGCAAATATTAAGAAAAAGAATGATCTCTTTGCAAAAATTGTCATTTTGAAGGGTGAAAGTGCAAAACTATTTTCTAGACTTTTAAAATAGTGCCGACTAGAAATATGGAGGTTATTTTACTTTTAAATCTCAATTTAATTGATTTTATCAAGTTTCCAAGTATATGATCTATTTATGTAAAGTTGTATTTTCAAGGGGTTATTTTGCAAAAGTATCTAAAAACCCTAATTCTTCCACCCCGGCTATTTAAAAGAAAAATGCAGCCATCTTTCGCTGCAAAACATTGAGTTTTCTTATTTTTCGAGGATTTGGGAGAAGGTTTTGAATCTCGCGAAGGAAAGGCTTCTTATCAAGGGATTTCTTCATTTAATGTGAGTGACATGTTTGTTTTTCTTTTATTTTGTGTATGTTGTATGTGAGTAATTGATTGGTTGATTGTTTATTTATGTGAGTGGTAAAATTGGTTGTTTGATCTATGAATGTTTAATGGATCTTGGATGTTGAACTTTATTGCTAGAAAGCATGATTAGGGTTTGAGTATGGCTATGAAAATAATGGATTGGATGGATGAACGATATGATCTTGAGAAACCCTAGTGGTATGTGATTACAAATTTGATTATGGTTATGAGTTGTGGCAGAAATTCAGTTTTTGAGAAATTTGAATGGAAGAGTTATGAATCAAGAGATCATGTCATGAAAGATTGAAATTTGAAAAATTAGTTGAGTTGAGGAGATATACCCAAATTGGGGATTTGTTTGAGATTTTGATATTTTTCTGGTTTGGATCTGAATACGAACTATTTTAGTAAACAACGAATTTTGTAAGGAACTCTAATTTTTATTATATGTACAATCCATGTATTAATTGAAAGAATCAACAAAATCACTATTTTCAAGAATTCAAGCAATTTGATTTAGTTTTATGGACTATTATATGTCCTACCAGTTGTATTTGGTTATATAAGAAATAAGTTTTTATCGAAATCGTTTTTATAAAGTAAAACTATGTATCGGTTGAATTGTGCACAACCAAAATACTGCAGACTGAAGGCCGACAGTCGACTGTCGTGAATTTCTCAGTCGACTGATACGACCCGGCTGTTATGTTCTTTAGTTTTCTCGAAATTTTCTTCTGGACAGTCGACCTATACCTTTTACAGTCGACTGGTACACTTAGAATTATATTTTTTAAAAGTCATTGTAAATTTCTCTCTGGACAGTCGACCTATTTCCTTTTCAGTCGACTGCTATACTTAGAATAATTTCTTAAAGATTATTGGATTTTCACTCTGGACAGTCGACCTATGACTTTTACAAGTCGACTTAGAAGACTTAGTTTATTTTTCTTAAGACCATGAAATTCTCTTTCTGGACAGTCGACTTACTCTTGTTATTAGTCGACTGATACTGATGCATTCTTATAATTTTGAATGATCTTTCAAACGATCTATTCTTTAAATGTTTTGATCTATAACGTATTATTCTATACTTTATCTTCTATTGCGTATATGTTTCAAGATGTTAAGTTGAGCAATTTATGTTGGAAGGTTGGTTTGGATATTTGAGTTTGAGTCTCTAGAGGGTGTGTGTGACCCTAGTATGCTGGCGGACGAGTTATTTATGTTTGGGCCTGTTGAGGCATTTTAGTTGTTCAGATGTTTGAGTTAAGTCCGATAGGGTACACCAACTCTAGGAGATTCATTAAGTAATTAAATAACCTAAATGATAAGGACAATCACTAGTGGTGATATGATGAACGAGAACATGGGTTATGGACCTCAGTATGGCTTGCGGTGTGAGATAATCCCCAGAATTATCCAGGCGTGAGTGAAATAGTCTCCGGAATTACCGGTGGTGTGGGATTGATCTCCGGAATTATCGAGGTCGAGGCGACGCACATGTGGTATTCGTGTGATGAGGTACCATCGCTTGCGGTGTAGGGTATTCTCGAAGATTCCCAGGTGTGAGTGAAATAGTCTCTGGAATTATCTGTGGATAGAGATTGACCTCCGAAATTATTGGGGCATGGGCTAATACTCACAGTTTATCTTTATCTCGTAGTAGTCATCGTGATAGAATTAGTTGCATAGCGGGGATTGAACCCTATAATGTGGAGACGTTAAGGGCTTGCACCGGACCTATGTAGAGTGGGATGCATAGACTCCGACATGTACGTATTAGAGAGTCAGCATATAGACTTGATGTTTTCTTGATTGGTTTCACGCATGTGTTTTCCTGTTTTCTACACTTGACACTCAGTTTAGCTTCACTTGAGGTTTACATGTTTCCTTGCTATGTCATATTTTTTGTATTATTATTTATCACATGTTGTTTATGAATCCATGCTTTACTTATGTTGTTTGTTTTATGTCACTCACACCTTTATGGCTGACCCCTTTAGTTTTGGGGGTTAGGGATCATCTCTAGCCTCATTTTTACAGGTTATTGTTGCTTAGGGCTTGGGGTTTGGATGCTTGAGTTCGATTGATTTAGTGACTCATGTAATATGTAAAATGAAAAGTGTTGTAAAGAAAATAGAATTATGATTTGAGGTGTATTGTATTCCGCTGTGCTATGTAATTGATTATTATAATGAAAGTTGGAAAAATTTTATTGGTGTTAAATTGGGTTTAATATTACATTGAAGTTGATGCTGGGTATTGTGCACCGTATTTTTCTAAGATATCATATTAGAAATTCTGGGCACTACAAGCTCGGTAGCTCGGATCGTAATTCCGAGCTACGTGGCACGATCTGGACCTCTTAATGAAGATCTGGCACGAATCGTGAGGCGATAGTTTTCACCAATTCACAGCTCGGTAGCTCGGTAGCTCGAATTGTAGTTCTGAGCTACGTGCCACAATCTGGACCTCTTGATGAAGATCTGGCACGAATCGTGAGGTGATAGTTTTCGCCAAATTGCAGCTCGGTGCAACTGTATTGTGACCCACTTTCCCAGTGCTACGGAGGTCCGATCGGGGTGTGTGACCCCTCGTTTTGAAGCTAACTCAAAGATCTACAACTACTCTTTAGAAGTCAGTTGAAGAACCACCCGTATTTAGGGTCAAAATAGGCCCGTAATATCTTCGCTTTTGTTAAGTTGAAAAGAGCTTCGGTCTCCTGAATCTTCGAAGAGGAGCTCCACTCATGTGGTCTAAGAAGATGAGCTAGGAGGATCCTCGTAAGACCCATAGAAAGATCCGTTCTTGGAGGCAAGTGCGAAGAGCAACTCCAGGGGAGAGTTTGAGCTCAGAGCCCATTGAGAATAAGGCTGCTCGTGAGGTGAGCGGAGTGAACAGCATCACCAGGCTCTATGAGAGAGCCATTCGGGAGACGAGTTTGAGGAACAACTCCAGGGGAGAGATTGAGCTCCGAGTCCATTGAGAAGAAGGCCGCTCGTGAGACACGCGTAGTGAAAAGCATCACCGGGCTCTAGGAGAGAGCCATTCGGAAGACGAGTTTGAGGAGCAACTCTAGGGGAGAGTTTGAGCGCCGGACTCGGTTGGAAGAAGACCACTCGGGAGGCGAGTAGGACAAAGAATCATCCCCAAGCTCTAGGAGAGAGTCGTTCGGGAGACAAGTTTGAGGAGCAACTCTAGGGAAGAGTTGAGCTCCGAACTTGTTGTTTAAGTGAGTTTCAACAATTGCATGAGCAATTCCGAATGGTGAGCTACTTTGTAGTCGCTCATTCGCAAGTAGCTAAAGCGGCATCAAACCAAGTGTTGGACTCCGAACTTTCGTTTAAAGAGATTCAACAGTTGTGGGAGTAATTCTGAATAGTGAGCTACTTTGTACTCGTTCATTTGCAAGTAGCAAAAGCGGCACCGAACCAAGTGCTGGACTCCAAACTTGTCGTTTGAGGAGGTTAACGAATTGCAGGAGTAATTTCGAATGGTGAGCTTCTCCGCACTTGCTTGTTGCAAGCGAAAAAAGCGGCATCGAACCAAGTGTTGGACTCCAAACTTGTTTTTTGAGCATAGTAAGTTGTGGGAGCAGCCCTGTAGGACAAGCTGGACTCCGAACTTAGCATTTAGCAAGTCGTAGATGTGACTCGGAGAGATAGAAATGAGGCAAACACAATAATTTTTAATAGAAAAAAAAGCTAAGTTTTAATAAAACAAACTAAGTGGCCGCTTCAATGGGGCGAGCCATTATTACATGCTTTTGGCCGTGTTAGAAGCATCTGCCTTATTGAAACTGAAAACCTACTTCTACGATAGGGTGGAGGCCTCTTGGGAGGAGTTTTGTTCTCCCTCCATTAGACCTCCTTGGATAAGGTGGAGGACGGCCCCAGGTTCGGAATCTTGGAACTCGGCGGACCTCTCTGTTCGCTTGTAGGATCCTCGGGGTGGAAGGCCGGCCCCGTCTCTTCGGAAGAACTTTGCCAGGTGTCATCGCTGTATGAGTTCTTCGATATCCTCTTTAAGAGCCCGAAAATCATCCTAGTCGTGGCCGTGGTCCCTATGAAAGCGGCACCACTTATCCCTGTTTCTTTTCTTGCCAGGAGTATTCATTCTAGGGGGAGCGCGGAGTAGCCCTTATTTGTCCACCTATATAAGAACTACTGATATACTAGCAATGAAGGGGGTGAACTTCTCAAAACGAGGAGCTGGGCGGCGTTGGCCATTGTCGTCCCTCTGAAATTTATAGGACCCTTCTTTACTAATATGCTTCCATTTGTTCCCGAAAGATGATTCCTCAAGAGTGGGGGGATTGAGAGCCTCCTCCACTCAGATGTACTTCTCACTCCTAAGCAGGAGTTCTGAGAAGTACCGAGGAGGTTTCTTGGCAAGGGATGCCTTGAGGTCGGCATTAGTGACGTTGTGCCTGAATGCCGCAGATGCTACTGATTGGTTGAGGAAGGCAATAGTCTGGACTTCGGTGGTGAAGCGCCGAACATAATCTCTTAGGTGTTCACCCTTTCTTTGGCTGAGGGTCACCAGAGATGTACTTGTTTTCTCAGTCCGGCGACTACCTACGAAGTGGGTGAGGTAGAGCTCCTCAAACTGTTCGAATGAGAAGATGGAGGCGGGGGTTAGACGAGAGTACCAATCTCGCGCTTGTCCCCTCAACGTTGCTGGGAATGCCTTGCAGAGGAGAGCATCCGAAGCTTGATGAATCATCATGAGAGTTTTAAAACTCTTGATATGATCGGCCGGGTTTGACTTCCCATTGTAGGATTCAAAGCGGGGCGGCCTAATTTTTTTTGGGATTGGAGCTTCCATGATGGCCTTATAGAAAGGGGGTCTGCTTGGGCAGAACCTATTTGAACGATGTTCTTCTTCGGGGTTGATCTTGTTGAGGCTCCTCTCCATTTCGTGGAGACGGCGATGGACCGAGTCATCCCTCCGGTCAGATCTAGTCGACCCCCGAGACTCTCCTTCATGAGCAGTGGTATGGCAAGGGCTAGGCGCATGCCGATCCTGAGTTGCAGCGATATGAAGAGCTCGCATGATATCTCATTTGAAGTTCTGGAGCTTGGCCTGAGAGACTGGTGCCCCTCCTGCTTGGTGGTCCCTAGGTGTGGCTCGTCTTATTGGAGTATGACTTCTCCACTGATAACGTGGAGGGGACTCTGTTCGCCTCCTCTGGGGAGGGGATCTTCTGGTTCTCGGTCTACGGGGGTTCGGACTCTCGAGGCCCCTGTGTGCTTGGGTTGATGGACTCCCTTAAGGGTTCTCCTTCCATTCAAGAGAGTTCAGAGGTCAACCCTCTACTGGCGGTTAACAATTACTCGACGGAGATCCTGCTCGGAAGGGCTTTGAGAAGCCATAGAGTCAACTGAAGGAATGTGGACCGAGACATAGTCATGAAGAGGATGCTGCTTTGGACGACTCCGATGAGAGCCCCCCTGGACAGCCCCCCGAGACCTTGGAGGGGCCTGTTGAGGAGGAGGTTGTTGAGGAAGAACGTCTTGGACTGGAGGAGGAGGAGGAGGAGGAAGAGGAGTGGCTCTTCGGATGGAGGCCGCTGCCTTCCCCTTCTCTTTCGAATGCATAGCTTGAAACTACTCTCGCTGATAAAGTTAGGTTGGATTGCTTTTTCATTCCCACAGACAGATCCAATTTGTTGCTGCTAATTTTGGTGTGGGAGCAAACAGATGAATTTGTGAATTCATTTGGAAAAAATAAAAGCAAACTTGTTGACTTTCACCAACATTTGATTGGTTTCTTGCCACTGCCGTTGATCTGTAAAAAAGTTCAATACACCAGGACGAATCCCAGCGACGACCCCTCCGATGCTCTTGTCAGTAATCAAGAATATTATGAAAGAGATTTATGTAGAAAAAGATTGATTACCTCGTTATGGTGGGGGGAAAGAGGTATTTATCGTTGCCTTAGGAACCCATTTCGAGATAAGGATGTATCTCTACTTCCCGATGTTTTTGGATAAGATGTGGAGTTTAAATCGTTTCATAGAGATAACCATGAATTTGAATTACTCTTTATCCATCTGGGTTGGTTTGTAATGGGTTGCTATCCATACCCAATAGGACAAACCTTTATGGGTTATTGGCTTTGAAGAAAGACCCAATTCCCATTTCAGACCCGTTTGTAGGTAAAATTACCGTTTAACTCCTGAGAGTTTTAAGATTCGTGCCCGATTTGAACGGTCCCGATTTAATCCTATTCTTAGCCATATCACATAATTATTTTATATTTCCTATAATTTTAACTAAATTTCATACTCGTATATTTTTTCAAACCCTCATCCAATTGTCTTCTCTTAAAATTGCTAATTCAATTTTTATCATATAATACCAGTTTAGGTTGTGATTATTAATTATTCTACCACTTATTACTTTGCTAAATTTTCGATTACTAAGCCTATTTATAATTTATTGACTATGTTTCTCCTTATTCTTTCTAATTGCTTTGTTTTCCAAAATCTTTCACAATTAACAACTAAATTTATACTTTTCTTCTATCTAATTCCTTACCTAATATTATTGTTGTACGAAAATTTCTTTCAATCTATACTACCTTTTATGGTCACATTTCTTTCTTATGCTGTTTTCCTAGTTTTCTTGTCATGTTCTTATACATTTTGATGCTCATAGTTTTCTTATATAAGCTTTCCACATTGCTTATTTATATACTATATTTATTTTCTTAGTATTTGCAGTTTTCTATATACAATAATGATGTTTTTCTTTGGCGTGTACAAAATACAACTTCTACCAAAGTAAGTTCTGAGGTCATAACTGTTCTAGGCGGGGGGGGGGGGGGGGGGGGGGAGTGTAACATCCTGCAAAATTGGAAATGAAAATTTTGCCCCTCGTGGGTTACGCACGTGTATTTTGTACCGTTACGAGTGATATCTGTAACATATTTCAGCACAAATATCATACCTATTTTGTATTTCGACTATTTATGCATTTTTCGTCTTTTCAAATTTCATTCTTACCCTATTTGAGCCAACTCAAATATTGGTTTCAATCCTTGTGTTTTTATGTGCATTGCATGTGTTATCGATGCACGTATCGATTACGCATTTTCTATTGCTACGTATAATATTTTCTATTCATTTTATAACACGTTCGAATTCGTTTTAAAAACGGAAATTCATTTTTCTCCTATTAAAATATTTTATACGTGTGGTGCACGTATTTTTTTATGTACGTATTGATTACATTGTGTAATACATAAAAAAATTATGAAATATTTTTTCATATGTTATATTTCGATTATTTATAAACATTTCTCCGTTGACAAAATTGATTTCTCATTTGAATAATTGTTTTACGTGCGACGCACGTGTTTGCATTGCACGTGTCGGTTGTATTTTTCTTTTAAAAAGAAAATTTTGAAGTATGTGCATTCATTTTTATTTGTGCAAGACAAGTCTAATTTATAATTAAATCAAACTAATTTTATTTAAATACATATTATATATATATATATATATATATATATATATATATATAATATGTATATATATATATATATATATATATATATATATATATATATATATATATATATACATATACATATGTTTTAATTTAAAAATAAAATAAATTAATTATGTGAGGTGTACACAAAGTACGTGCACGTGCACACGTGCAATGTGCACACCTTGGAGGGGCCGGCTGTTTATGGAGATGTGGGGAGAGAGAGTGGATTAGTGGAGGTGTTAGTGGGAAATTAGTTAATATAACTACTTAATAAAATCCTAGTAATACTCCTAACCGAAGTTAATTACTACACAAAACTCATTTTTATCAAACCAAAAAAAAGGAGGCAGAGAGAGCTCTCGGGCTTTGTTGGCTTGCTCTTGGGATTTTTGGAGCTTTTTGAAAGGGGATTATTGCTAGTATACAGTTCTCTATGGTAGGTGTTACTATATACTTTCTAATTTATAGTTTAATTGTATGTTTAGAAAATTTATATTACAATTGTAGATGTAAATTGCTTAGTTTATTCTCTAAAAATTTGATGTGATGCATGTTGTAGGAAAAAGCTAAAATTTTGTGAGCGATGAATAAAATGCATGTTAAATGAAAATTTTATGAGGTAGGTTGTATGTGAAATTAAAATATGTGAAATTAGATATTTAAATTGTGCAAATTATTAGATAGAATGCCATGAAAAATTCTAATTTTTGTATAAAAAATATGTTTTGAAAGATTGTGAAAGAAACTAAAATTAATGCTTGATAAGAATTGATATTGAAATTTGAGGGAAATTCCCACTATGTTAATTGCCATTGTAACCCCTGTTTCCGATTATACGGATTTCCAGTTCTTTTCTTTCTTCTCCATGTATTCTTGTATTTCAATTTCCGTATAAATTATTTCTGATGCATTTCAATCTTTTTGAATCTCCTATTGAAACCCAAATTTATATTCCAAACTAGAACCTTGTCTTTCTTCTTTTTATTTATTTACTTTGAAGCCCAAGTTAATCCATACTATTATTTTATTGATTATTTTGAATTCATGAGAAGCCCAACAATTATTATTGAATTTATTATATTTAATTGAAGCCCAAAACCACAAACCCATATCCACCTCTTATTGGATCCTAGTCTACCTTAAACCCATTACCCATTAACCCAATTCTCCCCCCTTAATCTGTTATTGACCCAGTCAATAACACACCTCCCCGTATCCCCTTAATTACTCCCCTCGATCTTCCACTATCTCAAAAACTCCCCACTCTCTCTCTTCCAGCCAAAACAACTCTTCATCTTCTCCACAACAATCAAACCCTACCCCCGACCCCAGTTCTACCCCCAATCACTGTGCAAACCCCCTCACTGTGCATCCCTGTCTCCCGCTCTCCCATCCTTCTCTGTTTCGCCATTAACCCAACTCAATGCCTCCCATTCTCCTCCCGTCTTCTCCGACTGTCCCCATCGACCCCTCACCGCATCCTCGTCGCCATGATCATCCTCATCTTCTCCCTCGTCTACACCCTCGAGCCCACCACTCAACTCCACCATTGCCACCTCCGAAACTCCTCGTCTTCTTCGCATCGCTAGCCACTGGGACCCTGTCGTCCCCTCCATCTCGCAACTCCGAACTCATCCCCTACCTTCTTCCAATGGGTTGGCACCAAAACCCATTGTAGCTCGCACACATCGTCGCTCCGCCTTTGACTCGAGCCTCGCCATCAGCACCTTCATCCTCATCGACTTCGTTGCTGTCGCTTCCCGACCGCGATGACCGTAGCATCGTCGTCTTCAACCTCCATTGCCTCACCCCCAAGCTCGCCTCCCGCCATGGCTGCACCCCTTCGCTCGTCTCATCTATTTTGCTCTCGAAAACAGAGCCTCGCTCGCACCACCTTGATCACTGCAGTCGCTTCTCGACCGCAGTGCGCCGCACGTCGTCCAGTTGCCACGACCATCGCAGTCATTGCCAAAGTTTCTACCGCTCTCTTTCTCTCTCTGTCGCTTTGGAGAAGAGAAGGATTGGTGGGTTTGTGCATTGGCAATTTTGTCTGGGGTGATCCGAATTTGTTGTTGGTGTTGGTGATGGGATCCGATCTGAGTTGCTGTTGTGGGTGGCTGGTTTCACTGTCTCCTGTCTTGGGCGTAGCAAATCCAGAGTGTTGTTTGGTGTTCGACAGAAGAGAAGAGAAGTGATTGGTGTACTGAAGTGTTTGCTGTTGTGTGCTCGGATCTGCTATTCTGGTGTCTCCTGTTTTGATGTTTGGTTTCTTCCCACGTATTTCAGACATGCTTTTGGGATCGCCGCCGGGATTCTGATCCCATTATTCCTTGTTACATATATTGAATCCTCTACAAAAAAGCAAGTCCACTTGAACTCATTTAATTTTTCTAGTTCAAGTTTATTGATCTCCCGCAAGTAGTTCCCTTCAATTATCGTAATACTGATTTGGGTACTTCCGTTGGGAGTATCGAGGGTTTACACAAGCTAACCCGACGTACTCTTGAAATCATGCTATTATCCATTGACTCAAACCCAAACCTATATACAAACACGATATGAATAAATTGACTAGAACCTGCATATGAGGAAAATATATTGTGATCGGATACATTGATTGTAATATCGTTAATTTTTATTAAATGTGAAATTGTTGATTTTATGTGTTGTGCACGTGCAAATTTGTGTATAAATATTTTCTTATGAAATGAATTTTTTTAACATGAGCAAATAATTAATTTCTTTCTTTCTCTTTTCTTTTAAGCCCATTTTTAGAAGCCTAAATTTGTTATCTAAATAAAGCTCAACCTAATGAATTAATTATTATTTTTTTCTAAAAGCTCACTATTTTAAAAGCCCATGAATTAACTACCTTTTAATTAACTTGTCATGTAGACACATATTTTTTTTGTAGACAATTAATTAATTTACAATTTACAACTTTAATTAGGGGGACACTAGTTGGGACACGTGTTTGCACGTGTGTATGCTATGCACACCTTTCTTGGCCGGATTGCATGATAGAGAGAGTGGGGGTGTGGATTGGTGGAGTGGTGGTTTTTGTGTTCGTGGGTGGTTGCTACAACTTCCCATTGTATCCTAGCCATTCATTTACAACCATCTAATGTAATCCTAGCCCTCCATTCGATCCTAAAAACTAGTATAAATACCCCCCCTTTATGCATACAACACTAAGAAAAAGAAAGAAAACTATATAGGGGAGTAAAAGATTGAGAGAGAGAGAGTAAAAAGATTGAGTGCTTTTAGTGTGTGTATTTTTGGAGGCCGACTACTACAACCCACAGCAAGGAGAGGCTCGGTTTCACCAAGTGCAAGGCGGAGGAAACATTGTCGTGGCTCATTCTAGGAGGAGAAGGACCAATCGTATTCAAGGAGATTCTAGGAGCTTTGTAGTATTTTCTTCAAATAGGTGGGTGTTTTTCTATACTTCTAATGTCAGACATCATGCTAGGAATTTTGATACATATGCATGCTAAAAGAACTAATAAATAATCACTTGTGGACTTTAAAAAGGACTTGCTAGACGAATGGGTAAATGCTTGATGAATTGCGTGATATTGGTTATAATTCATGTTTAATGTAGTTAAAGTAACTTATTGCCATGAAATTGTGGAATTAGAACCATGTAATTGTAGAAAAATATTTATGTTTTGGTTAGTAGATGTATTATTAAATTTTTGTTCTTATTGAACCATTGTAATACTTGCTCAAGGAATGCAACCTAGATTATAAGTATTGTGAATAAAGTGGAAAAAATAGAAATCTACAATTTTTAATAAAGTCTTAATGCAATGAGTTGAGTAGAGGATTTGTTTAAGTGGAATTTTGCAATTTGTAAACATAGAATACAAATTAAAGTGAAAATACTTGTTTTAATGTCAAAAATTTATCCATGATCTACCTTAAATTGCAACCTAGTGCAATCGACAGTCGACCGAATTAGAGTCGACAGTCGACTGTCAGGTAATAAATTTCGAATTCTAGTTGCAGAACAGTCGACCGACTGTATTGTAACAGTCGACTGCCTTGAGTATTTGTCTTCGAGTTTTAAATTCTCACAGAACAGCCAACTGGCTATGTTTTGACAGTCGACTGCCCTGAAGTTAAAATGATATCCAGTTTTCATGAGATAATTTTCTATAACTTTTGGCCTAGTATATTTGAGACTATTTTTACAAGAAAGAACTTACTAGAAATCGTTAGCTTAAATTGTCTTTGGATAAAGAAAAGTGTATTGGTTAAAAGACGATTTGAAAAGAGTTTTGATAATGAAAGAAAAATGAAAGTATGAATGTTAGGTTTAATATTGATAAAATGAGAATAAGGAAATTATGTGGAAAGAATGAACTATTGAATATGAAAAATTTAACTTCTTTGTTTATGCATGATATTGTACATGAAATTGGAATTTTTAATGACATGATGAGTTATGAAGGATATTATGAATATGAATATACAAATGCTATGAACATGAAAGGAATATTACTATTAATCTTGAAAAAAGAACTTATGAGTATGAAAAACTAGGTGTTGTAATTATGAGTTGAAATTAAGAAGTAGGGTGTAGCAAAGCCTATACCGGCAATAAAAGAAATATTGAGATGAAATTTGAAATGAAAGACCAAGATTTGGGTCATCAGAAATGATTGAATAAGACCGGTATAGTGGAAGTGCTAACCCTAAGGGATTGATTTTGTTCATGATTCAATTAAATTAAGGACTAGATACATAGTGAAGATATGATGAACGTAAGAGACAAACATGAGTATGAGGGCCATTGGATTGGCAGCGCGAGAGTATTCACAGGATGTCACATGATGCATCATGATTAGGGCGTGGATACTACTCCAGAGTACTGTCCCGGTGGCGATGCTTATGGGGTGATCGAATGACTGCAGGTGGTGTCACGTTTATGGTAGAAGGTGAATTACTACAGGATGCCTGCATGATGAGTCATGTGTCAGTGCATTGGAATTCTCTCCAGGACGCCTAGATGTGAGTTAGTAGTTTATAGAATGCCTAAGATACTTACCGTAGTTATAGGAGTAGATTAAGTCATGGCGAGGAATTGAACCCTACAAGATGAAGAACGATTAAGGGCTTGCCCTTGGACCTATGTAGTATGGGCTGCATAGACTCTGAACAAGCGCGCATTAGTGTCATATAAAGTAAACAACTGCATTAAGGACTAAGTGTACATCACAACATGACATCAATCGGATAGTCCCTTAAGTTTGTCTTGTGATCAAGTTTGTGGTTGTTCAAGTATGAAAAATCGTTATACTGTTTCCGGCATAGAGAGAATGGCTGTGTATAATATTTTGTCAGTTGAATGAATTGACGCGCCCACAGTTTTATATGCAGGGTAAAGAGGCTGGCAAATTGGAGTATACATGCTGCTCAAAGATTGATTTAAATATTGTATATTTGTTTCATGTAATTACTGTAAATTGCTTCCGCTGTAATAATGTAATATATAATCTAACTGATGTAAAAATGTTTTAATTTCCCTGTAAAATTGTACGAAAAAAGTGTAATGATCCTGTGGAACTTCGAATTCCGACTGTTTTGGAATTCGGAGTATTACTGAGTGGTATTAAAGCCACGCTTCCAAGTAGTACAAATTTATAAGGAACGACACCCTAGAAGTGGACATTAGAGCGTGTGTTGAGTCTAGAGATTTAAATGTAAGTCACTTACATTTGTGTCGCTCTTTGATGTATGTTTCTTCTTCTCCTTTCTTTAAGATGGCGGATCATTTTGACCCAGCTGGAGATGACGATTGGCACATTGTTGAGGAGGATTACTACCCCGAGCAAGCTAATTCAGACGAAGAGGATCTTGAAGAATTTGAAGAGGAGTGGCCTGAGTCTCGAGAGATCACTCCACCTCCGGATTTGTTTGATGATTCCTCCGACGAGGAAGAGCCAGTTCCGAGTAGTCTTATTGTGTCTCTTCAAAGGCAGGTAGAGACTCAGAGGGAGAGAGCGGAGCTGCTGCAGGCACAATATGCGAAGAGCAAGGAGAGCATTGCAACTCTCAGTCATCATGTTTTGGATCTTGAAAGAGAAAAAACATGTACGATGTACTAAAGGAGGAAGTAGAGGAACTACGGGAAGAGCTTCGAGAAGCCAAGAGGAACCGTAGGAACTAGACTGTTGTATCTTCTTACTGCTTTCATTTGATGTCAGAAATATTTTAAATTCGAATGTATAAAGTTTGAAATTCAATGAAATGAAAAGTTGATTTAAAATTCATGTTTTATACTTCGAATGTAATGGATCTTTTGCATCAGAATATGGCTAGAAGAGGAGCTCGAAATGGAAAAGGTCTGAACTTGGAAACAGAACTAGCGAGGGTCTATCAGACACTCAATGCCGTTGTCATGAATCAGAATCAAGGAAGGGTACCTGCGAATCCAGTACCCGAAGCAATCAAACTCGTGGATTCATTCAAGCAGATGAAACCACCGGTATTTGAGGGGAAGTCAGAACCTGATGCGGCTGACAATTAGATCCGACAGGTAGAGGCTATCTTCAAAGTCTTGGAGACTCCGGAGGGCAGCAAGGTGAAGTTGGCGGCGCTGCAGTTCGAGAAGGATGCGGCTGTGTGGTGACAGTCGATGAAGCGGACGATGGGAGATGTTGTTCTTGGCTGGGAAGAATTCTGCAGTCATTATTTTCCATCAGACGCCTAGGAAAAGAAGGCCATGGAGTTTCTGGCGCTGCAGCAGGGCGGCATGTCGGTTAGGGAGTATGAGACAAGATTCACTCAGCTCTTAAGGTATGCGCCCGAACTGGTGATGGACGAGGCGAAGAAGACTTGAAAGTTCGAGCATGGTTTGAGGCCAAGTCTGAGATCCAGGATGATACCCCTCGGTATCAGGAGGTTTGACAAGCTGGTCAAACAAGCGGCAGCCACGGAGGTGGACATGGAGTTGTTCCATGCTGTTCAAAATCGGAGGAACAATTAGATTGTGGGAAAGAGGCCTGTAGTTGCTAGAAATGTCAGGGGACAGCCGCCGGCTGAAAGGTTCAAGCCTACGGGTGCGAACGCTGTTCAGGTGGCGGGAAGACCTGGGAATACTTGGGTGAGACCTCCTATGACTTGTTTCAACTATGGAAAGATAGGCCACTACAAGTATCATTGCCCCAAGCTGCAGGATGTCGTCCGCATTGGACCAACTCAGCAGGCCTGGAAGAAGCCATACCAGCAGGGCGAGTATTTGCCTTGACCGAAGCTGATACTGATGAGGTGGATCATGTCATCACTGGTACGAGTGGGGGTATTTAGGAGTGTTTTTCTGTGTCTCTTTTCCCGTTAATTAGTACACTGTTATGTAGCGAGTGTGTGTTATGTAACAGGATAACTTTATTTAAATGGAAAGAAAGCTGTTGTTTTGTTCGATACTGGGTCCTCTCGTACCTTTATATCACCTAAGTTTGCTAAAGTTCTGGAAGTTGAACCGAAGATATTTCCAGGCAAGATTTTAGCAGTAGTTACTCCGTCAGGAGAGACTTTTACAGCTGATCGTACTATGCGGACTGCGAGATCGTGATTGGAGATCGAATTTTCAGAATTGATCTAATCGAGTTGAATTTCTTGGGAGTCGATATTATCATTGACATTGATTGGATGTCAGTGTACAGTGTGAGCATCGAGTGCAAGACCAAGACAGTAACAGTGAAGGCTCTAGGTGGACCTGAAGTCACTTTCCAAGGGAAGAAGAGATGTTTAGATTTGGTTGCTGCTATTAGCCAGAAGAAAGGGATTCTTGTAGAGGTGTAGCAAATTTCGGTAGTTCGGGATCATCCAACAGTATTCTTGGAAGATTTACTTGGGTTACCTCTGCATCGTGATGTGTAGTTCAGCATCACTATTCAGCCAGGAAGTGCACCCATTTCCAAGGCACCTTATAGGATGGCACCTGTGGAGTAGGATGAGATCAAATGGCAGATTGAGGAACTGTTGGAGAAGGGCTTTATTCAACCGAGTGCATCGCCTTGGAGAGCATCGGTGCTTTTGGTAAAGAAGAAGGATGGTTCGATGAGGATGTGCATCGATTACCGAGAGCTGAATATGGTCACTGTTCAGAACAAATATCCGATTCTAAGAATTAATGACTTGTTCGATCATCTACAAGGAGCTGCTATTTTCTCCAAAATAGTCTTCGATCAGGATATCATCAAGTTCGAGTGAAGGCTGAAGATGTGCATAAGACTGCGTTCAGAACTCAACACGGGCATTACGAATTCTTAGTTATGACGTTTGGAGTGAAGAATGCACCTGCAATTTTCATGGATATGATGAACAGAGTTCTAAGGCCATTTATTGATTCTTTTATCGTGGTGTTTATCAACGATATTCTTGTGTACTCCAAGTTGGAGGAGGAGCACACGGAGCATCTGGCAGCAGTTTTGAGGAAGCTGGAAGTTCAGGAGTTGTATGACAAGTTATCCAAGTGCGATTTCAGGAAATCTAAAGTGGTATTCCTAGGTCACATCCTTTCTAAGGAGGGAGTGGCAACTGATCCGCAGAAGATAGAGGCGGTGAAGGATTGGGCAAGGCCTACTACCGTGAAGAAAATTAGGATCTTTCTTGGGTTGACTGGATACTACAGGAGGTTCATCCAGGGATACGCTCAGATAGTCGTGCCACTCACTGGTCTGACCAAGAAGAATGTGAATTTCAAGTGGACGGAACAGTGCGAAGCAAGCTTTCAGGAGTTGAAAGAGAGACTGACTACTGCTCCCATTTTAGCTTTGCCTAGAGCAGGTGTTGAGTACGATGTCTACAGCGATGCTTCACATCGTAGGCTTAGTTGTGTCTTAATGCAAGAAGGAAAAGTGATCGCATATGGGTCAAGGCAACTAAGACCACATGAGAAGAATTATCCAACACATGATCTGGAGTTGGTTGCGATTATCTTCGCCTTGAACCAATGGAGGCATTACGTGTATGGTGAGAAGCTGAACATGTACACGGACCATAAGAGCTTGAAGTATATCTATCAGCAGAAGGACCTGAACCTGAGGCAAAGGAGATGGCTGGAGGTACTTGAGGACATTCGTCCAGAGATTAAGTATCACCCTGGGAAGGCTAATGTTGTTGCTGATGCACTTAGCCGCAAGAGCAATCTGGCTAGTTTGATTATAACTTAGAGGTATCTTGCTGAGGAGTTGGTTCGAGCTGGTATTGAAGTCGTTCGGCAAGGTATGGGATCATCTTTAGCTCAGTTGAGGCTTCAACCAACGCTGAATGAAAGGATTATGGCAAGCTATAAGGAAGATGTGGAGATTCAGAAGATGAAGGAGCAGGTTGGTGCTAGCAAATTGTCGGAGTTTCAGATCAGGGATGAAGTGTTTGGAAAGAGGTTGTGTGTTCCGGATCGGTCGGACTTGAAAGCGAGTATTCTTCAGGAGGCACACGCTACTCTTTTGTCTGTACATCCTAGGAGTACCAAGATGTATAAGGACATTAAACAACATTTATGGTGGTCAGGTTTGAAGCGAGATGTGGCTGAATTTGTATCGAGGTGTGAGATTTGTCAACAAGTCAAAGCTGAGAATCAGAAACCCGGAGGTCTATTGCAACCGTTACCTATTTCGAAATGGAAGTGGGAAAACATTAGTATGGATTTCATCACGGGCTTGCCCAAGAGTTCCAAGGGCAATGATGCGATTTGGGTTATAGTCGATCGACTAACCAAGTCCGCTCACTTCTTGGTAATGAAACTCACTGTTTCGATGGACAAGTTAGCTGAGCTGTATGTTGGTGAAATCGTCAGGCTTCATGGTGTTCTGTTAACCGTTGTGTCTGATCGAGATGCGCGGTTTACTTCGCATTTCGGGAGGAGTCTTCTGACAGCTTTGGGTACCAAGACGGATTTCAGCACTGCTTTTCATCTACAGACCGATGGGCAGACTGAGAGAGTCAACCGTATTCTTGAGGACATGCTTCGGTGTTGTGTACTAGACTTTGGAGGCAGTTGGGAAAGGCATCTAGCTTTGGTGGAGTTTTCCTACAACAACAGTTCTCATACAAGTATTGGGATGGCACCGTACGAAGCTCTGTATGGTAGGAAATGCAGGATGCCTGTTTGTTGGTTTGAAGTTGGGGAGCGGTAGATGTTTGGGCCTGAGATTGTACAACAGACATCTGAAAAGATTGATCTGATCAGGAAGATGTTGGTAGATACTCAGAGTAGGCAGAAGAGCTATGCAGACAACTGGAGGGGGACCTTGAGTTCGAGGTTGGTGACTTTGTCTTTCTAAAGGTATCACCTAGCAAAGGCGTGATTCACTTCGGCAGAGGTGGGAAGTTAGCCCTAAGATTCATAAGCCCGTATAAGATATTGAAGCGAATTGGGAAAACAGATTACTGGCTTGAGTTACTGGAAGAGTTGTCTCAGGTGCACAATGTTTTTCATGTGTCTATGCTGAGAGGTTACATTCCAGATCCAAGTCATCATTTGCCCGAAGTGCCAGAGGGTTTGCAGTTGGATCTGATTTACATTGAGCTTCCAGTTGAGATTGTGGATCGTCGGGAGAAAGTCTTGAGGAATAAGACGATACCGATGGTCAAGGTAGTCTGGAGAAACCAGTTGGTTGAAGAAAATACTTGGGAATCTGAGGAGAGGATGATGAAGGATCATCCTGAGCTCTTTATTTGATTTGTATTTTTTCTTTCTTTATTCTTATTGTGTTTTGATTTTCTCGCTCTTTTATTGTAGTTCCGGGGACGGAACTATTCTAAGGAGGGAGTGTTGTAATACCCTGAATTTTTGTTAAATGTGAAATTGTTGATTTTACGTGTTGTGCACGTGCAAATTTGTGTACAAATATTTTCTTATGAAATGATTTTTTAAACATGAGCAAATGATTAATTTCTTTCCTTCTCTTTTCTTTTAAGCCCATTTTTAGAAGCCTAAATTTTTTTCTAAATAAAGCTCAACCTAATGAATTAAATTTTTTTTTTAAAAGCCCATTATTTTAAAAGCCCATGAATTAACTACCTTTTAATTAACTTGTCATGTAGACACATATTTTTTTGGTAGACAATTAATTAATTTACCATGTACAACTTTAATTAGGGGGACACTAGTTGGGACACGTGTTTGCACGTGTGCTATGCACACCTTTCTTGGCCGGATTGCATGAGAGAGAGAGTGGGGGTGTGGATTAGTGGAGTGGTGGTTTTTGTGTTCATGGGTGGTTGGTACAACTTCTCATTGTATCCTAGCCATTCATTTACAACCATCTAATGCAATCTTAGCCCTCCATTCCACCCTAAAAACTAGTATAAATACCCCCCCTCCCCTCCCCCCCTTTATGCATACAACACTAAGAAATATTTTGAAAAGAAGAAAACTATATAGGGGAGTAAAAGATTGAGAGAGAGTAAAAAGATTGAGTGCTTTTAGTGTGTGTGTTTTTGGAGGCCGGCTACTACAACCCATGGCAAGGAGAGGCTCGGTTTCACCAAGTGCAAGGCGGAAGAAACATTGTGGTGGCTCATTCTAGGAGGAGAAGGACCAATCGTGTTCAAGGAGATTCTAGGAGCTTTGTAGTATTTTCTTCAAATAGGTGAGTGTTTTTCTATACTTCTAATGTTAGACATCATGCTTGGGATTTTGATACATATGCATGCTAAAAGAACTAATAAGATAATCACTTGTGGACTTTAAAAAGGACTAGCTAGACGAATGAGTAAATGCTTGATGAATTGCGTGCTATTGGTTATAATTCATGTTTAATGTAGTTAAAGTAACTTATTTCCATAAAATTGTGGAATTAGAACCATGTAATTGTAGAAAAATATTCATGTTTTGGTTAGTAGATAAATTATTAAATTTTTGTGCTTATTGAACCATTGTAATACTTGCTCAAGGAATGCAACCTTGATTATAAGTATTGTGAATATAGAGGGAAAATTAGAAATCTACACTTTTTAATAAAGTCTTAATGCAAGGTGTTGAGTAGAGGATTTGTTTAAGTGGAATTTTACAATTTGTAAACATAGAATACAAATTAGAGTGAAAATACTTGTTTTAATGTAAAAAATATATCCATGATCCACCCTAAATTGCAATCTGGTGCAATCGACAGTCGATCGAATTAGAGTCGACAATCGACTGTCAGGTAATAAATTTCGGATTCTAGTTGCAGAACAGTTGACCGAATGTATTGTAACAGTCGACTGCCCTGAGTATTTATCTTTAAGTTTTAAATTCTCGCAGAATAGCCGACTGGCTATGTTTAGACAGTCGACTGCCTTGAAGTTCAAATGATATCCAGTTTTCATAAGATAATTTTCTATAACCTTTGGCCTAGTATATTTGAGACTATTTTTGCAAGAAAGAACTTACTAGAAATCGTTAGCTTAAATTGTCTTTGGATAAAGAAAAGTGTATTGTTTAAAAGATGATTTGAAAAGAGTTTTGATAATGAAAGAAAAATGAAAGTATGAATGTTAGATTTAGTATTGATAAAATGAGAATAAGGGAATTATGTGAAAAGAATGAACTATTGAATATGACAAATTTAATTTCTTTGTTTATGCATGATATTGTACATGAAATTGGAATTTTTAATGACATGATGAGTTATGAAGGATATTATGAATATGAATATACAAATTCTATGAACATGAAAAGGAATATTATTGTTAATCATGGAAAAAAATCTTTTGGGTATGAAAAACTCGGTGTTGTAATTATTAGTTGAAATTAAGAACTAAGTTGTAGCTAAGCCTTATACCGGCAATAAAAGAAATGTTGAGATGAAATTTGAAATGAAAAGACCAAGATTTGGGTCATGAGAAATGATTGAATAAGACCGGTATAGTGGAAGTGCTAACCCTAAGGGATTGATTTTTTTCATGATTCAATTAAATTAAGGACTAGATAGATAGTGAAGAAGTGATGAACGTAAGAGACAAACATGAGTATGAGGGCCATTGGATTGGCGGCGCGAGAGTATTCACAGGATGTCCCATGATGCGTCATGATTAGGGCATGGATACTACTTCAGAGTACTGTCCCGGTGACGACGCTTTTGGGGTGATCGAATGACTACGGGTGGTGTCACGTTTATGGTAGAAGGTGAATTACCACAGGATCCCTGCATGATGAGTCATGTGTCAGTGCATTGGGATTTTCTCCAGGATGCCTAGACGTGAGTTAGTAGTTTATAGAATGCCTAAGATAATTACTGTAGTTACAGGAGTAGATTAAGTCATGGCAAGGGATTGAAACCTACAAGATGATGAACGATTAAGGGCTTGCCCTCGGACCTATGTAGTATGGGCTGCATAGACTCTAAACAAGTGCGCATTTGTGTAATATAATGTAAACAACTACATTACAAACTAAGTGCACATCACAACACGACATCAATAGGATAGTCCCTTATAATTTTTCTTGTGATCAAGTTTGTGGTTGTTCAAGTATAGAAAATCGTTATACTGTTTCCGGCATAGAGAGGATGGCCGTGTATAATATTTCGTCAGTTGAATAAATTGTCGTGCCCATAGTTTTATATGCAGGATAAAGAGGTTGGCAAATTGGAGTATACAAGCTGCTCATAGATTAATTTAAATGTTGTATATTTGTTTCATGTAATTACTCTAAATTGCTTCCGCTGTAATAATGTAATGTATAATGTAACTCTGAAGTAAGAACTGTTTTAATTTTCTTGTAAAATTTTACGAAAGAAGTGTAAAGATCTTGTGGAACTTCGAATTCAGACTGTTTTGGAATTCGGGGTGTTACATTGATTGATTGAGATCTTGTGAGTTGAACAATGACATGATAAATTGAATTTTACACTGTAAAATCCATTCTAATTGTTGTACATAGTATTAATGTATTTCATGATACAATAACATGTTGATTATCCACTTTGATGAATATATATGTGATGACATTTTATGATTTCCTACTGCCTGTTCTGTTTTGTACAGAGGTTTCAATCCTGTTACCATAAGAATTAACAAAAGTTATATAAAGATGAATTGTAGCTCTAAGTGTCTAGTTGTCAATATCATCCAGAATTGTCGAATTCCGAATTGTAGTCTATGATTTATCGCTATTTTAGTGTTACTGTGTCGGTTGTTTTCAGATTCACTACTTCATGTATATTATTGTGCAATGTATAATGTTGTTGCATTCTTATCATCCCCTTGACATTCTTATACACACTTGCATGAATATGAATGACTTAATAAAATACTAAACAAGCCGGGGTTAATAAGGGTTGACTTAGTAGTGGATAATATCAGAAAATGTACTCGGTACAGCCTTATCATTATATCGTATTGTCATGGGAGGAGTATCGATTGTGAATGATTGATTATTAATTGTAAATGATTGTTATTGACACCATGTACACGCTCTGTAGATCCCACCACGAAGTCTAAAACGAACACTGTTTTGCATGCACGGAACCTGTGGTATGGGACGCAGTAGTACGTGCACTAGATAGGAAAATAAAATGCTAATAAACCTAAGTTGACACGTATATACTTGATCGTGACCATTGTTTATTGATACCATTATTGCTTTTGTAATTTGATCTTGATTCATATTCCTTCATGAACCTTGTTCCTTTACTCTCTACTTTTCACTACTTGCTGTCCGTACTTGCTCTAAGGATAAATTATTCTTTCTTTTTAGATGAACAAGTATAGGTGCATAAGGAGAATTACCGGAAGGCGTTGATGTGCAGTTCTTCTACGATTGGAGCATGAGCTTGCTAGAAGGTATTTGTTGTTTATTTCCAGTTGTTGGTTATTAAATTGGACTATTGCATGTTTAGTCTAAATATTTGTTTATGTAATTATGTATTTATGCGTGGTTGTGATTATTTTCTTGTCATGTTGTTGAGTTAAGACGGGTACAACTTATGGATGATATGAGTTGGCGTACTTATATCATTCGCTGGGCCTCAGTTACGTGTCTGTGTTCCTGGATTTTGGGAAGCGGGGCGTGACAGGTTTTTAGTGGTATCAAAGCCAGGTTAGACTCTAACTATGTTGGAGTTTAGCTGGGTTTAGCTAATGTGTTATTCATGATTGTCTCATACGTTAGTCAAGTTTGGCTCTAGCCAGTCTAACTCAATAATATGCGCATCACGTCAATCACATGAACATCTAATAACCAACATATAATCTGGATAGCCCTCTCATCTGATTCCTCTTTTGATCCCTTCATATTCAGTTTCTTCATTTCATAGTTGTTTCGTCCATTCCATTCATTCACATTAATTGATTCTTCATTGGGTATAGATTCTTTCTTTTTGTACCAAAATTTCTTTGATTCTGAAGTTGTCCATTCTTTTCTTCCCGCTTGGTTCGTCAATCGACATCAGTGGATCTTCAACGACATGTTAGAGGCTTGTTTAATTCCTACGTTACTATATATTTTTATGATATATTTATTGTGTAAATTTGCTATACTATATATTTATTCTCTCATTCACATTTGCATTGTTCTTATGCATGTATTTCATTCCGATTTTCTCCCTACTTTTATAAATCATTTTCACTACTACTATTTTGTACTATTGTGTTTGGTATTTATAATCTATACATCTATTTTTGATATTCCATTGTGTGACTTTCAACTCCATTTCTTAATTTTCTACTATTTTTATATCACAAATTTCAATAACATCATACTTAAATTAAATGTCCCATATCCCTGTGCATATGGAAGGTTACATCTTTCATTTCGCCATTTCGGTGCAACCTAATGTCGAGATGGTAAATATGCAACTCGATGTCAATGGAGGCAAATTGCAACTGGATGTCGGGGAGGCAAAATGTGCAACCGAATATCCAGATGGCAACCTGCAACCTGATGTCGTGAAGGCAAACATGCAACTTGATGTTAAGGAGGCAAGATTTTTTACCTATTTTCAAATTGATATTTCAAGACTTTTTACTTATATAATGAAACTAATGGTAAAGAAATATTTCCTTTATGACATTTTATTTATACAATTTGAACTGGACTCCAAACCGGTCGTCGAGGCGTTGACGGATTGCAGGAGCAGATCGAATAGCGAAGTGCACTGTGAATTTGCGTTATTGCAAATTGTTTAGAGTCCCTGTCGAGCCATGGGTATGGACTCCGAATCCGTCTTACGGGGAGACTCGCAACTAGTGTTTGGTGCTGCTTAAGTGTTTAAGTGTGGCACTCAACTTATTGTTTCTGAGCCTCCAAGGAAGTTCAACTAGTTGCAGGAACAAATTGATCAGTGAATTGTGTTCTAAGCGTGCGAGGATGCATGCCACAACTCCCGAGTTCTGGATTCCGAACTTGCATTGCCGAAAGCTTGTAATGAGTGTTTAGCACCACTTTGAATGTAAGTTATGCGTGCAGCTCGTCTTTTACTTTGATGAATTAGCAGGTTGTAGGAGCAAACCGATTGGCGAAGCGCGCTCTGAACTTGTTTCATTGTAAATTGCTATAATAACTTCGCACTATTGATGTGGGCTCCGAACCCGTCTTGTAGGAAGTTTTTAACGATTTTTTGGTGCCATTTTTTTGTACAAGTTTGGCACCCAACTCGTTGTACTTCACAAGGTGTTCTACTTTCCAAGTCCCTGCTGATATCTCCTTGCCCCCGGGTCTTCAAGTTGATGAGCCGTCAGGTGAACAACTTAGTAGACCTTGTCTGGACTTGCCTATTTTGGAGGGAGCCCCCCATTATTTTGCATAGAGAAAGGAAAATCTTCTGATGTACCAATGTGTTTAGGCAAAGACTATTTGTTTCCGTCGACTGAGTGTAGTGGCTTTGGGAGAGGGATTCAAGTTTATTACTGTATCATGATGAGAACTAGTTTGGACCTGGCAAGAGATGGTGTGGCAGGTTTGGAAGTTCTTGGTAGAGTTGGTTATGGCAAGGCTTCAAGCTTATTTAAAGTTTTGGAGTTATTGTGACTGTTTTCTGGCGGTAGCTCTATGGCGTTGAGGGAAAGAATGGAGTCCCCCATTGTAGTGGTGAAGCATGTTCGTGCCGCCACTTGGATTCCTACAGCTTGGCCTATGCCAGCTGTGATTGGGAACTTCGTTTTCGTGTGAAATGCAAAGGCAAATGGATGGAATGCTGTCCGGCCTGGATGACCGAATATGGCATTGTATGCAGCTTTGACATCAACTACTATAGAGTCCCGTGCTTCCGTTTGAATAACGGGGGCTTTTCCTGCTGTTACGTCGAGTGCGACAATTCCCTCGACTTAGACAAGTGCACCAGAGAAGTCATGAAGTGTATAATCGGCTGGCTTAAGGCAGTCTCAGGAGAGCTTGAGAGTCTCGAATGTGACCATGAAGAGGTTGTTTACTGAGCTGCCATTGTCCATCGGGATGCGGCATACCTCATGGTTTAGCATGCAAAGGTTTATGACCAATGCTTCGGAATGAGGTGTTTGGATGCCTTCTAAGTCCTTGTGTGAGAAAGATGCCAGGTGTAACACCCCGAATTCCAAACACAACTGAATTCGAGATTCCACAAGATCTTTACTTCACTTCGTACAGTTTTACAAGGAATTTAAAACTTTTACTTTACATCAGAGTTACAAATGAATCTTTACACTTTACAGTGGAAGAAAATTACAATATTTACATGAATGAAATTACAACAACAATTGAATAATCTCTAAGCATCAGTTCTCCTTTAATCTTTATCATGCCATTTATCCTGCATATAAAACTGTGGGCACGTCAGTTTATTCAACTGACGAATATTATACACGGCCATCCTCTCTATGCTGGAAACAGTATAATGATTTTCCATACTTAACAAACACGAACTTGTTCACAATCAAACTAAGGGGAATATCCTATTGATGTCGTGTTGTGATTGTGCACTTAGTCCTTAATGCAGTTATTTATATTATATGACACTAATGCGCACTTGTTCAGATTCTATGCATCCCATACTACATAAGTCCGAGGGCAAGCCTTTTATTCGTTCTTCATCTTGTAGGGTTCAATCCCTCGTTATGACTTAATCTACTACTGTAACTACGGTAAGTATCCTAGATGTTCTATGAGTAATGAGCTCATGTACAGACAACCTGGAGGGGAATCCCATGTCATGTCACGACGCATCGTGAAGACAACCTATGGACAATTCAGCCTCCGTCATGGCACACGAACCTCTCGCAGTCACCAAACACCCTACAAGCGTTGCCAAGATCCCGATAATTTCAGAGTAGTGCCCACGTCATGTCACAATGCATCTTGAAGACAATCTGTGAATCACACTCACATCGTAGACTCGAGGCCCTCATACTTGTGTTTTTTTCTCTCACTTTTATCACATCTTCACTATGTACTAATTCTTAATTTAATTGAATTATGAATAAAGTCAATCTCTTAAAATGTAGCACTCCCACTATACCGGTCTTATTCATTTAATTTCACATGACCCAACCTTGGTCTTCTCATTTCCAAAATATCATTTCACAATTCTTTCATTGCCGGTATAAGGCTTTCCTATACCCTAATTCTCAATTTCAACTCATAATTACAATGTTATACTCATAAGACCTTTTCATGATTAATCACAATTCATGTTTCAAAAGCATAGTATTCATGTGTTCGCATCTTTCATAACTCATCACAATCAAATTCCAATGCATAAATAATTGAAAAAAGAAATTCTTCTAGCATGTCACATTCACTAGTTTATATGCTCACATAATTCTATTTCAATCCATACCAATTCCGCAGTTCACATTTTCAATTGGTTTCACAAAATCACACCTTTCAAATTTCTCATTACCAAAATTTCATTTGTAAACTTTTTAAACAAACCCTTCAATTTCCTTTATAAAAGAAAGTTAATAATTAAAATAAATTCCTCCTTGTAAAACAGTCTCAAATTCTCATTTATACTAGGCCACAAGTCATAGGAATTATCTCACGAAAAAAAGACAGATTTGGGGCAAATGGAAGGCTAGGATTGATCTAGGAGTTAGAAAACAAGAGCTAGGATTAAATGGAAAGTTGTAGTAACCAACCATGATCACAAAACCATCTCCCACAACCCCTCTCTCTTTTTCCATCCCATTCCTATCCGGCCACTAGTGAACAAGCACAAAGACACGTGCTAGTGCAATGCACGTGTCTTTAAAGCCCCTTATTCTAAAAAGTTGTACATTTAATTATTTATAAAAGTCTATAAAATTTGTCTACACTACAAGTTGTAAGGATTAAAAAGAAATAAATTGATGGGCTTTTATTTAGTGGGCCAAAATAGTTCATATTTAAAATAAATTAGATTGGGCTCAAAATATAAAGAAATAAATAGGCTTTGATAAAAAAAACAATAGAAAGGACATATATATATGTATACTCAATTGTTTATGTAATGAAAATAATTATAAAAATTTTATACCATAAGATTGCACGTGCACAATAAGTACAATTTAAGAATACAAAATAATAATTCTCATAAATGAAAAATCAGGGTATTACATTACAAGGTTGGTAGCTCGGATCTGGCTGCTGACCCACCAGGTGATGCAACGTGGCACTTCCAATAATTGTAGTTCGTTCCATCAAATAACGGTGGCCGTTGTGTAGATTGGCTTTCATGGTACTGATTTGTATTTGAAGTAGTTTCCATAGCCTGTAACCTTGCTCTGATACCAAGTGTTGGATCCTGTAGGCGAGACAACAAACACTAGAGGGGGGGGTGAATAGTGTTAATAAAAAACTGTGGAAATTTTCTCGGTGTAGTCGACTTGGTTATGAACCGGTCGACTGATATAACCAAAATAAAGCAAAAACAGTAACTCTGTGCAGTCGACTTATGGATAAGATAGGCGACTGAAAACACAATGAAACTATAATCTAATACGACACTGACCAGTCGACTGATAGTGCAAGGAGTCGACTGTCCAGACACTTTTCGCAGAACTTAAGTAAACGAGAGTAAATGCAAAATCAAGACAACCAATCACAGAGTACACAAGATATATCCTGGTTCGGTCCTCCCGACCTACATCCAGTCCCCAAGCAACCCACTTGAGATTTCCACTATTCTTGAAAAAGATTACAAGAATACCCTACGGCGTTACGACAACAACCTTGTCTAACCCGTAGTCCTTTCTCTCAACCAGAGAAAGCAGACCCACTCTACTACCAAGAGTGAAACAAACCGACTCTACAACCTAGAGTCAAAAACACTCTCCAACCGAGAGCAAAAGAACAAGAAAAACTTTACAGTCAACCTATAGCCTTGTTGGTGTTTTGTGTTGTTGCACGTGGCTAAAAACAAGGTCGACTTCTATACCCAGTCCAGAGCGAAATCGTTGCTATACTGGACTGAGTGTAGAGAACCAGAGAGTTTGAACTTGAAGGCTTGTTCTCAAAGATTTTCACTTGAAATTTCTCAAAGACAGTGCTCGGTATCTCAAAAGGTTTTGTAAAATGTTGTTAGATTTTTTCAGTCAGATCTGAACTCTTTTTTATAGAGTTAGATCTCCTGAACGTTGGGGGACAGTTATTCCAACTGTCAACCAACGGATCTAAGAGCTGTTGCTTTTGAAAAATCAATTTTGAAAATAGAAAATGGTCAAAAGCTCTCGAACAGTCGACTGGGTTGCCATATGAGTCGACTGATCAGAGTTTGAATAAATTTAAACAGTTTTGTACTGTCAGTCGACTGGCAGAGGCTTAAGTCGACTAGTACTCAAAAGTTAAATTACTTCAAACTGTTTTGACTCTTTTTGGGGTTTTTAAGAGACACACATTATGAAATTTTGAGTGTGTGTGTGTGACAAGGCTTTACATCAGACTAAGACTCAACAAAAAATAAGATACAATGTTTTTACAAGACACTGCAATTTTGACACACTTGAACTAAAGGTCTTGAGTCTTGAGTCTTGTCTTGAGTGAAGTCTTGAATCTTGTCTGAGTGAAGTCTTTATCTGTATCCTTTGAGCTTGTTCATTTGTTCAGCTAAAATAGTCTTTTGTATGTACAACCTGCAATGTTAGCTGTATAACATAGACACATGTTGCACTGTGTTGTGATCATCAAAATCAAGAATTAACATTCTCCCCCCTTTTGATGATGACAACACAATAGCTGATAATAACAGATAATATACAAGCACAGTAAAGACATGCTCCCCCTATTAAAAACACAGAATGCATTGTCCTAAGAATGTTTCATAAAACATGTATCAGTCGACTTATCAAAATGGCAGGCGACTGATCAGGAAACACATACATAGAAAAATCACAATAAGTACAGATGTAGCAGCAGCAGTCGACTTATATGCCTGTTGGCAGTCGAAATAGAACAAAGTGAACAAACCAGAGGATATCAAATATATCAAACACAGATAATAAAGCAACCATAACACAGATATCTCTCCCCCTTTGTCATCATCAAAAAACACAAAATAACAATCTTTTGCATAGAAAAGAAACTAAGATAAAGTCGCATACATAAATAAGTGCATTAAAAAAATACATAATAGAAAAATAAAATAAAAAGTCTTCAATCGTCCTCATCAGAGTCTTCATCGTCACCATGAGAAGGAGGATGAAATTGAGAATTGAAGAGATCAGTGAGGTGGTCAAGTTTGGTATCAATGTGGTCTAGTTTGGAATCAAGGTTATGAAGTTGGGTATCCACAGTGGCTGAATGTTTCATAAGATAGGAGACACAGTCATATAGAGTACGAGGATCATCATAGTTGGCTTGAAGAATAGGTGGATCAGAATAGGTAGAAGGTCTAGAGGGTCTAGAAGTAGAACCTAAAGGAGCTTGAGAAAGTGGAGGAGACCTAGGGGGTGATCTAGAAGGAGGATCAAGAAGTTTTATTCGTGCCAAACTAGCACGATCGAAACACTCATAGTGAGTAACAACATTTGTCTCGGAATCGAGATCAATACCAAAAGCTACAAAGACTCTAGTGAGAAGACCACCAAAAGGTAGAAAGTGAGTGTGGTTTTGTTCAAGTTTAGAAAAGATGACACGACCCCAATTGACAGCAATTTTACCAAATCTTGCATAGACAGCTTCTTGTAATTCTAGAGAATACTGGTCATAACTACCCTTTTTGGGAAGGATGTTATAGGCTGGTATTCTAGCTACAAGCTTAGCAATAGGTTTAATATTTTTGCTAGTCATTGGAGGGCCATGATTGGGTAAAAAGATTTTAGATAAAACAGAGGCATCATCTAAAATAACATCATCAAGATATACTCCTCCGTCATCAATACCCAGTATTTGATTGATTCTAGTGGGTGTGAGTGTCATTTTGACATTTTTCACAGACGAACGGATAACTACATCCCCATCGTATTTTTGTACAACTCTCATATTTGTGTAAAACAAATATATGAGTTGGGGATAATAGTTGGGCTGATTAGATAGAGAGAGAAAATCATGGAGACTACTATTTTGAAATAAGGGGACAAGATTAAAACGATCAAGATCATTGAAGTTAACAAATCTTCCAGGGAATATGGTAATGGTACAAATAAGGTACCATCGTTCAATGAGATCGGGACTTAAAAGAAATTGAGTGTAATCTTGAGATGAAGAACTACCCTCATGAGATCTCTTGGATCTTTTAGGAGCCATAAAAAGAGAGAGGGAAATGATTTTACCAAAGAAAAGATCAGACCAGAGGCGAGCACTAGCAGCAGTTGTGAGTCGACTTGCTTCTTCTTCACAGATTAGGGTTTGAGATTTTGGGTGAAAAATTGGAGATCGGTAAAGGTGAGAAAGAGGGGCTGGTAAAGGGTTTTAACTGAGAATAAACGGCTGAGATCAAAGAGGGAAGAAATTGACGGTAGAGATAAGAGATCACAGGTGAAAAGAGAAGTGAATTTTATCTCAAAAGTCGCGATGAATAGTCGCTGAAGACGTTTGAACTCTCGACAGTCGACTGGTAGGGTATATCAGTCGACTTAGTCGAGAAGAGACTATATTTTGTATATCTGCTGATCAGTCGACTGTCATTAGGACCAGGCGACTGGTCAGAGAACAAAAAGTAAATAAGTTTTAAGTACAATACAGTCGACTTATTGAAAATACAGACGACTTAACAGAAACAAATTTCAACAAATATCAATAAAATCACATATTCCTAGTTCTCTCCTTAAGTTAATGAAAGTATCTTCTTTAAGGGGTTTGGTAAATATATCTGCTACTTGTTTATCAGTAGAGATAAAGTCTAAAGATATATCTCCTTTTAAAACATGATCACGTAGAAAATGATGTCGAATATCAATATGTTTCGTACGTGAATATTGAATCGGATTTTTAGATAAATTAATTGCACTGGTATTATCACACATAATTGAGGGTTTCTCAAATGAAATACCATAATCTAATAAAGTTTGTTTCATCCATAAGATTTGTGCACATGCCAAACTTGCAGCGATATACTCCGCTTCTGTGGTTGATAGGGATACGGAATTTTGCTTTTTACTGCACCAAGAGACTAGGGAATGTCCCAAAAAGTGACATATACCACTAGTACTCTTGCGATCAGTTTTGCTTCCAGCAAAATCAGCATCGCTATATGACAAAAGTTGAAAATTATCGGTGCGTGGATAAAATAAACCATATTCAGATGTGCCTTTAATATTCTTAAAATTCATTTCACTGCTTTTAAATGAGACTCTTTAAGACTAGATTGATATCTAGCACATAAACATACGTTGAACATAATATCTGGTCTACTTGCAGTAATATATAAGAGTGAACCAATCATACCTCGATAGAGTTTTTGATCAACACTCTTACCTAATAAATCTTTGTCAAGAGTAGTAGTAGTAGCCATAGGTGTGGATTTACTACTAGTACTATCCATGTTAAAACGTTTGAGTAGTTCCTTTGCATATTTGCCTTGATTGATAAATATGCCATTTGAGGACTGTTTAATTTGAAGTCCAAGGAAATAATTGAGTTCACCCATGTGACTCATCTCAAATTCATTTTTCATGGTATTAGCAAATTCTTGACATAGATTATTATTAGTAGAACCAAAAATTATATCATCAATATATATTTGTATGATTAAGATATCATTCCTAACTCTTTTGATAAACAATGTAGTGTCTACTTTACCTATTTCAAATCCTGTTTCTAAAAGAAAAGTTTTCAGACGATCATACCAAGCACGAGGTGCTTGTTTAAGACCGTATAAAGCTTTTTTCAATTTATAAACATGATCTGAAAATTGTTCATGTTCAAAACCTGGTGGTTGTTTAACATAAACATTTTCCTTAATAAACCCATTAAGAAAAGCACTTTTAACATCCATTTGATAAAGTATGAAATTCATAAAACAAGCAAAAGATAATAGAATACGAATAGATTCTAGTCTAGCAACAGGAGCATATGTTTCATCAAAATCTATACCTTCTTCTTGATTATACCCTTGAGCAACTAATCTAGCCTTGTTCCTTACAACTTGTCCTGATTCATCTAACTTGTTTTTAAATACCCATTTGGTACCAATAATAGTCTGATCAGGAGGTCTAGGAACTAAATCCCATACATCATTCCTTATAAATTGGTTTAGTTCATCTTGCATGGCATTCATCCAATATTCATTCTCACAAGCTTCTTGTATATTTTTCGGTTCAAAATCCGACAAGAATGCCGTATGAGAGATCATATTAACATGTGAACGTGTCTGAATACCATGGGAAATGTCACCAATTATTAAGTCATGAGGATGATCTTTAACTTCAACAAATGACTTTGGTAAAGTTGAAGATATCACAATAGGATCAGTCGACTTGACTTGTTCTTCAGTCGACTGCTTTACTTCAGTCGACTGGTAGTCCTTATCAGTCGACTTATCAGTCAGATTAGTTTGTTCTAAGGATTTAATCACATTATCTAAAGGTGATGAATCAGTTTCATCATCTTTATTTAAGGTTGATGAAGGCAGAGATTCATCGAATGTAACATGCATTGATTCTTCAATAGTCATTGTAGACTTATTGAAAATTCTATATGCTTTACTCCTATTTGAGTATCCTAAAAAGATACCCTCATTAGATCTAGGATCAAATTTGTCTAAATTATCTTTTGTGTTTAGAATAAAACACTTACAACCAAATGTCTTAAAGTAAGAGACTTTAGGAATTTTATTAAAAAATAACTCATAACAAGTCTTCTTTAGCTTAGGTCTTAGAAAAATTCTATTTAAAACATAACAAGCTGTAGCAACAGCTTCAGCCCAAAAGTACTTTAGTAGATTGCTTTCAACAAGCATAGTACGTGCGCATTCTTGCAAAGTCCTATTTTTCCTTTCAACCACTCCATTTTATGGTGAAGCTCTAGGAAATGCAAATGAATGTGTTATACCATTCTTGTTGCAATATTCTGTAAATGTTTCATTTTCAAATTCTCCACCATGATCACTTCTAATAGTGACTATGGTTAGAGATCTTTGATTTTGAATACGTTTATAAAAATGTGCAAATTCATCAAAAGCATCATTTTTATGTTTTAAAAAGAATGTCCAAGGGAATCTTGAAAAATCATCTACTAAAACAAACACATATCTACTTTTATTTAAAGAAGCAACTCTAGTAGGGCCAAATAAATCCATATGAATTAATTCGAGCGGCCTACTAGTAGAAATTACTTCTTTTGTTTTAAAAGTGGATTTGATTTGTTTTCCTAATTGACATGCATCACATAACTTATCCTTTTTAAAGGATAGTTTTGGCAGTCCTTTAACTAGGTTATATTTAGATAATTTTGAGAGATTTTTCATGTTCACATGTCCAAATCTTCTATGTCATAGCCAAGATTCATTGTTAGAGGCTATTAAACAAAAGTCATTTGAAAAATCAATTGCATTCAAACACAATTCATAAATATTATTTTTACGAAAACCTTGAAAAATAACATTTTGCATAGTAGAGTCATAAATCAAGCATGCATCTTTTTCAAAAACTATTTTATACCCTTTATCACATAATTGACTAATGCTTAAAAGATTATGCTTTAAACCACTAACTAATAATACATTTTCTATGGTTGGGTTAGAAGTTTTACCGACCATGCCAATACCTATGACTTTGCCTTTATTGTTATCTCCAAAGGTGATGGTTCCTCCATCTATGCTTTGAATGGTGGATAGTAGGTTGGCATGTCCTGTCATGTGTTTTGAACATCCGCTGTCTAATATCCAGCGTTTTTTCTTGGGTACCTATAAAAAGTTTAAGGTAAATATGGTACCCTTTTTATTGGGCCCAAAACACATTAGTTTGGGGGAAACCAAACCCATGAAGAGTTTGATCTTCCTCCATAAGCAGGAATATAATAAATAGAATTACACACATTTAACACATATGAGTTAATATAAGCAATTTTATCATTCTGATTTAAACTGACTGGAACCCATACTAACTTGTTCTGTCCAGTCGACTTAACAGTGTCCTTCAGTCGACTGTTAGTGTACATCAGTCGACTGGCTAATACACTAGGTCGACTTATAAAAGATTTTGATCCCGTTGAATAAGATCCAATTCCTCTGGACAGATGACTGGTTGTATGGTTCAGTCGACTTAACCGAATGGTAGTCTTGCTTTTGTCACTAAAATTAACAACCTTAGGCTTTTCAAAGAAATCATACAACTTGTGTGTAACACTAGAAATAGATGCTGATTTATTTCTACTAGTGTTTACAACAGGAGATTCTTTTACAGAAGATTTTTTAAAACCAAGTTCATATTTTTGACTAGATTTTACTTGATGATGAAGCATATCATTTAAATTCTCTTTGCCTTTGTTAAACTTAGATACATTTTTTGAAATCTCTTCATAATTATTTTTGAGAGTTTCAAGATCAGTATCTAAACTTGCAATGCGAGAATTTAAGGATTTTACTTCCTTATCAAGGTTAAGATTTTCTTGATTAAGTGTTTGATTCACCTTCTCAAGATTCTTAACTCTAATCTTTTCTTTCTTTAACTCTTGGAATATTTCATTAAAAGCATCAAGAAGATCTTCTGAATCATACTCATTACTTACATGTTCTTGTGCAGCCATGAAACACACATTTGCCACTTCATTATTTTCATCCGTTTCTTCTTCGGAAGATGAATCACTATCATCCCATGTAGCTTGATAGGCCTTCTTGTTCTTGGCAAATTTGTTCTTTGAATATTTGTCCTTCTTGAAGTTGGATGATTTTCCCTTGTTCTTTGCATTTTCTAAGGGACAATCCTTCTTCATGTGACCTATTTTATTGCACCTGAAACATGTAGGAGGGTCATTAGAATCTCTAACTTTAGAATTAAACTTACCCTTCTTTAAGAACTTCTTGAATCTTCGAGTGAACATTGCTATCTCTTCTTCATCTTCTTCCTCATCTTCTGAGTCTGTCATGGCTTTAAAAGCCAATGATTTCTTCTTTGCTTGGTGTGATTCTGTATCCTTCTTTCGATCTTCAAGTTGGACCTCATATGCCATGAGATTGCCCACAAGATTCTCGAGAGAAAGTTGTGACAAGTCATTTGCTTCCTCTATTGCTGTGGTCTTCTTCTCCCATTCTGGAGTGAGTGCACGTAAGATTTTTCTAACCATCTCTGCTTGAGTATAAGTCTTTCCAAGCGCCACAAGGGAGTTTGTGATGTCTGTGAATCTGGTGATCATCTCGGACACAGTCTCATTGTCCTTCATTCTGAACATCTCAAACCTGTGGACAAGAACAGAAATTTTAGACTCTTTTACTTTATTCGTTCCTTCATGTGTTACCTCGAGTGTATGCCAAATTTGATGTGCGGTTGTAGCATTCGATACACAGTTGAATTCTTCCTTTGTGAGTGCACAAAATAAGGCATTCATTGCTTTGGCATTGTTCATGGTTTGGCTCTTTTGATCATCATTCCATTGTGCATATGGAATGGTAGAGGCAGTGTATTCCGTTTCTGTCATTTGCCATATCTCATAGTTGATTGATTGGAGGTAGATTCTCATTCGGCACTTCCAATAATTGTAGTTCGTTCCATCAAATAACGGTGGCCGTTGTGTAGATTGGCTTTCATGGTACTGATTTGTATTTGAAGTAGTTTCCATAGCCTGTAACCTTGCTCTGATACCAAGTGTTGGATCCTGTAGGCGAGACAACAAACACTAGAGGGGGGGGTGAATAGTGTTAATAAAAAACTGCGGAAATTTTCTCGGTGCAGTCGACTTGGTTATGAACCAGTCGACTGATATAACCAAAATAAAGCAAAAACAGTAACTCTGTGCAGTCGACTTATGGATAAGATAGGCGACTGAAGACACAATGAAACTATAATCTAATACGACACTGACCAGTCGACTGATAGTGCAAGGAGTCGACTGTCCAGACACTTTTTGCAAAACTTAAGTAAACAAGAGTAAATGCAAAATCAAGACAACCAATCATAGAGTACACAAGATATATCCTGGTTTGGTCCTCCCGACCTACATCCAGTCCCAAGCAACCCACTTGAGATTTCCACTATTCTTGAAAAAGATTACAAGAATACCCTACGGCGTTACGACAACAACCTTGTCTAACCCGTAGTCCTTTCTCTCAACCAGAGAAAGCAGACCCACTCTACTACCAAGAGTGAAACAAACCGACTCTACAACCTAGAGTCAAAAACACTCTCCAACCGAGAGCAAAAGAACAAGAAAAACTTTACAGTCAACCTATAGCCTTGTTGGTGTTTTGTGTTGTTGCACGTGGCTAAAAACAAGGTCGGCTTCTATACCCAGTCCAGAGCGAAATCGTTGCTATACTGGACTGAGTGTAGAGAACCAGAGAGTTTGAACTTGAAGGCTTGTTCTCAAAGATTTTCACTTGAAATTTCTCAAAGACAGTGCTTGGTATCTCAAAAGGTTTTGTAAAATGTTGTTAGATCTTTTCAGTCAGATCTGAACTCTTTTTTATAGAGTTAGATCTCCTGAACGTTGGGGAACAGTTATTCCAACTGTCAACCAATGGATCTAAGAGTTGTTGCTTTTCAAAAATCAATTTTGAAAATAGAAAACGGTCAAAAGCTCTCGAACAGTCGACTGGGTTGCCATATGAGTCAACTGATCAGAGTTTGAATAAATTTAAACATTTTGTACTGTCAGTCGACTGGCAGAGGCTTAAGTCGACTGGTACTCAAAAGTTAAATTACTTCAAACTGTTTTGACTCTTTTTGGGATTTTTAAGAGACACACATTATGAAATTTTGAGTGTGTGTGTGTGTGTGTGACAAGGCTTTACATCAGACTAAGACTCAACAAAAAATAAGATACAATGTTTTTACAAGACACTGCAATTTTGACACAGTTGAACTAAAGGTCTTGAGTCTTGAGTCTTGTCTTGAGTGAAGTCTTGAATCTTGTCTGAGTGAAGTCTTTATCTGTATCCTTTGAGCTTGTTCATTTGTTCAGCTAAAATAGTCTTTTGTATGTACAACCTGCAATGTTAGCTGTATAACATAGACACATGTTGCACTGTGTTGTGATCATCAAAATCAAGAATTAACACTACTAAGCACAGTTTATCTTTATCTCATTGTAGTCATCATGTTAAGTTTAGTTGCATTGCGGGGATTGAACCCATGTGAAGAGAAGACGTTAAGAGCTTGCACCGAACCTATGTACTATGGAATGCATAGACTTCGACAAGTATGCATTAGAGAGTCAGCATATAGTAATTGTGTTTTATTGACTCATTTTTATGCATTTGGATTTCCTGTTTTTCACACTTGACATTTGGTTTTGGTATCACCTATTGTTCTATTTGTTGTTACTTCATATCTTATGTGTTTGGTTATTATCTGTTGGATATTATGCTTTAAGTTCATTTATGTTGTTTGTTTCATTTTATGCCACTCACACCATTTATGGCTGACCCAGTAGTTTGGGGGTTAGGGTTCAACTCTAGCCTCACATGTTGCAGGTTATTGCTTAGAGTGGGAGGTTGGATGCTTGAGTTGGCTTTTGAGTTAAGTCGGACTATTAAGAGTTTGGTGTAAAATTGTATAGAGCATATTTGAGATAATATTGAGCTGTAAATGAAAGATTAATTTGAGTTGAGATGTTTAGACTTCCGCTGTGATTTGTAAAAGTTTGTGGTAATAAAAGTTGAAAAATTTAGTGATATTGGTTGTGTTTATTGTTGTATTAAAGTGGATTACTGGGAATGTGCCACGTATTTTCTAAGCTCTCATATTAGAAATTCAGGGCGCTACAGAGATTGGTATCAGAGCTCTGCTTCAATGATAATAATAGACATAGTATGAAAACCAACCTAGGTGTGGACACTAGAGAGTGAGTACCTAGGTGTGGACATCAGAGTGTGAGTATCACATAGAGTTAAAAACATGATGTTGGTTTGAGATTATGGTTTGGGGTATGGCTATGATTTTGCCATAGGGTATTGATTTGAGTTTGAATTGTGTGTGTTACTCTAACTTTACCCTCGTTTTGCAGTATTCAAAATGGTTGCACCCAGGGGCAGAAATGGTGGCAATAATGAGGATGGTTCTGGTAGTTCTCGAGGAACGGGAATTGACCTTGAGGCTGAATTCGCCAAGGTGTATCAGACGTTGAATACATTGATGGCATTCAATGTGGCGCAGCAGCAGAATCAGCAGTAAGCTCAGCAGCAGAATCCGCCGCCGAATCATGGAGCTGGTCAGGGATTGGTGAATGCCGACCCTATCAAGCAGATTGAATCCTTTAAGAGGATGAGGCCACCAGTCTTTGAGGGGCAAGCTGATCCAACCGCAGCAGATGATTGGATTAGGAAGATGCAGACGATCTTCGAGGTGTCGGAGACTCCGGCAGCCAGCAAGGTGAAGTTAGCTTCGATGCAGCTAGAGAAAGATGCTGGTTTCTGGTGGGAGTCGCTGAAGAGGAATTTGGGAGATCAGCAGCTGACATGGGAAGCTTTTCTGGAAGAGTTCAGAGATCGCTTCTTTCCTCTTGATGTTCAGGAGAAGAAGGCGACCGAGTTCTTGAACCTTCAGCAGGGCAGCATGACTGTTCGGGAGTATGAGACCAAGTTTGCTCAACTTTCGAGGTATGCACCAGAGTTAGTCATGGACGAAGCGAAGAAGGCCAAAAAGTTTGAGCAAGGATTGAGGCCAAACTTGAGGTCGAGGATGGTTCCATTGGGTATCAGAAGATTTGACAAGCTGGTCAGGAGAGCAGCAATGACTGAGGAGGATATGGACCTATTTCAGAAGAAGCAAGATACATGGAACCAAAACAAGAGACCAACATCAGGCCAGAGTGGGAAGGGATTCCCCGCGAAGCAGGCCAAGTTCAGTGGACCGGTGCAGAAGGCACCTGCAGCTCAGGGAGTGACCTGTTACTACTGCAAGGAGGCAGGACATTACAGGTCAGCGTGTCCGAAGTTGGCAGAGCATATTTGTTCCCAGTGTGGGCAGACAGGACATTCAAAGCCCCATTGTCCACAATTGAAGAAAGATGGTTCAGGTGGAAGCAAATTCCAGAAGAGGCAAGGGCGAGTATTTGCATTAACCGAGGAGGGCGCGGGAAACTCGGAAGATGTAATACAGGGTATGCAAGAATTTTGACTTTTATTTTAATCAATGTAATGAATAAAACCTTTATTTGAGAACAATTTAAGATTGAGTATCATTCTTATTGTAACAGGAGTTGTTTTAATTAATGGAATAAAAGCAAAGGTTTTGTTTGATACTGGTTCATCGCATACTTTTGTATCGCCGAATTTTGCAAGGATCTTAGGTTTGGAACCTAAGTTATTTCCAGGAAGGGTTTTGTCGGTGGCAACGCCGTCAGGTGAAGAGCTGATTGCGGATCGATATTACAAGGGCTGCGATATCGAGATTGGTGGAAGGTTGTTCGGCATCGACTTGATCGAGTTGCAAGTTTTGGGAGTGGATGTCATCGTAGGCATTGATTGGATGGCAATATATGATGCCACAATCGATTGCAAGCAGAAAGAGGTGTTGGTGAAAGCACCAGGTGGACCTGTAGTAACTTTCTAAGGGAAGAAGAAGATTCCGAAGGTGGCTGCAATGGTATCCAAGATGGCTATTTCGGAAGAAGTCAAGGGCATTCCGGTTGTTTGAAATTTTCCTCAGGTGTTCTTGGATGATTTTCCAGGATTACCGCCGCAGAGAGATGTGGAGTTTTGCATCAATATTCAGCCGGGGAGTACGCCAATTTCCAAGGCTCCATACAGGATGGCACCTGTAGAGCAAGATGAAGTGAAGAAGCAGATTGAGGAGCTTTTGAGCAAAGGGCTTATTAGGCCGAGTTCTTCTCCGTGGGGAGCGCCAGTGTTATTGGTCAAGAAGAAGGACGGGTCAATGAGGATGTGCATTGACTATCGGGAGTTGAATAGGGTGACTATTCAGAACAAGTATCCATTGCCGCGGATTGATGATTTGTTCGACAAGCTTCGAGGAGCAGCGGTGCTTTTGAAGATTGATTTGAGGTCGGGGTATCATCAGGTTCGAGTCAAGGAGGAAGATGTGAGTAAGACAGCATTCAGGACTCGTCATGTGATGAACCAAATATTATTCACTTTTAGGAGCAATAATCTTAAGGCAATTAGACATTTAAAAGCTCTATATGTGGTATTTAACTCTAATTTTCTCTTTTCCATAGGAAACAGCCTAAAACAGCAAAACGAAGCAGATTCAGGATTTTAAGGATGATACTCAGAATATTGCAGATCATCAGTCGACTGATTCTCCCACACAGGCGACTGGACAGAGAAATCAAGTTTACGCAGAAGTCTCGACACAGTCGACTTACATCCAACACCAGTCGACTGGTATGCGACGAGTCAGAAGATAAGAACAGATGCATCCTCATCCAAATCCGAATCAGAAATTAAGTTATCCAAATCCAGGTGTTTTCTGCAAATAACAACTTCTCCAACAATCAAAGCAAGAGCACGTGGTGAGCAGATAAGGAAGAAAAGAAGAAAAGAGAAAGATATAAAAACGCAGATAAAAATAAGGAAAGAAATAATCAAAAGAAGAGGACTTCTCTGCAAAAAGTACAAACCCTAATTCTCTTTCCTTGTTCTATAAATACCAATCAAGAAAGAAGCGGCTGATTATTATCTATCTCTTGGACTATCTCTGATCGGTCAGGAAGGCCATCGACATCAGCATCAAAGGAGGAGAACAAGTCGACTGCTGATTGGGCTGAAGTGCAACATCATACAAATCAGCATTCTTCTGTTCATTCTCTTTAGTTTTTATTTCTATTGTAGTCATGAACTCTATTATATTAATCAATAAAGGTTGTATTATGTGCAACTAACTTTCATAGTTGGGTAGATTGAAACCGTAGTTATGTAATGCTTATATTCTTCTGAATACTACTCTATTACTTATTGATTAAACCTGAGTGAATTGGTATAGATTTATAATAATCAAACTTGATCAGAGCCCTAAGGGCAGTCGACTGAGGTGACAGCAAGTCGACTGGTCCGAATATGAGATTATCAAGTTTGTGAAGTATAGATCTGAATCTGTTATATGAGCATATTGAGACGACCCGTATCTCGTGCTCATAACTTGTAACAAGGGAATCTTTAGGGGTTCTTGGTTTAATCAACTTGAAGGATCTAGATCTGATACCAATTTCTAGAACTTCAAGTGTTTGTTCGTTTCCATTGTTCATATGCTTTCTTCAAGTGCAACTTAGTAGATACCATGCTAAATACTTAAGAAAAGAAACGAATTAGAGTAGATACCATGCCTAATTCTTGGCCTAGGAAAACATTAACTTTAAGGAGTAGATACCATGCCCTTAGAGGAACAAACATGAGTAATTGGAGTAGTACACAACTTAGCATTACTGACTATAGGTGGAAATCAATGCCCAACTACTTTAATAGACATTCATGACTCAAATTGTGATGCTATTTAATTTAGATTTTTATCCTTTCATTTTCTTAGATTTTTAGATCAACACTTTAAGATTCTATTTTCTATTTTATTGATTAGTGAGTTAAGTACTACAATCTCTGTGGGATCGACCCTTGCTCGTCACTACGCTTCTCTACACTAGCGAGGTTTTTAATTTGTGTCTAGTTTAGATCATCTAGATAGCACAACAAAGTTTTTGGCGCCGTTGCCGGGGATTGTTAGCATTTTAACTTACAAATCAGTAAAATCTTTTTCTTTTTATTTTATTTTATTTCTTCTTTTTCTTTTCTTATATTTTCTTTTAGGTTAAACTTTGCACAGACTCAGACCAGTCGACTGTCTCCAAGGACCAGTCGACTGTACAGTGAAGAATTCAAAAAGCAACAATGGGTGAAAAATTATTAAATCAAGTACCAATGCAAGACAAATTCATTCCTAAGAATATTGAGCAACCGTCTTGCATAGCTTTTCAACCTAATGTCACAGGGAATATGCAGCTATCACCTCAATTACTCAGCATGGTTCCCCACTTCAATGGTAGACTAGATGAAGATCCGCACCTACATCTGCAAGACTTCTTTGATCTTTGCAGGACACAAAGCATCCAAGGACTTACCCCTGAACAAATCAGGTTAATCTTGTTTCCATTTTCTTTAAAACTTAATGCTAAGTTGTGGTATAAATCTTTGGAACCAGGATCAATTCAATCATGGGAGCAATTGGCAACAAAATTCTTGAAGGAATTCTTTCCAGCTCAGAAGACCAGACAACTAAAAAGGGAAATTCTACTTTTCCAACAAAAAGATGGCGATTTATTCTTCGAGGCATGGAAGGACTTCAAAAACAAGCTTCTCAAGTGTCCTACGCACAACATACCTAAGGATGATCAGGTACAATCATTTTATGAGGGTTTAAATGACGTTAACAAAGCAATTGTAGATGCAGGCTGCAATGGAATGTTGATGAGGAAGAGTGCTGAGGAGGCCATAGAGCTATTTGAAGAACTCAGCGAGAACTCACAACAATTCTCCATAAGGAGGTGTCTTTCGAAAAAACAGGGAGTATACGAAATTTCTCATAATAATAACATGCGATTAGAAATGGAAACCATGAACAAAAAGATTGATATGCTTGTGAATTCAACGTTGGGAGGCATAAAAAGCCAACCAAAAGAAATTTGTGTAATTTGTTTTCATTTTAATCATACAACTAATTCATGTCCCATGTTTTCTTTCGCAGATCAGGAGCACACAAACTACGTAGAACAAGGAATGTACCCGCCCCAGAACAATTTTTTTTTCCAACACGTATAACCCAGGGTGGCAAAACTATCAAGGCAATCAATTCGCACCAGGGCATACGCAGCAATTTCAGGGTGAAAATGGATATGATAGGCCAGCACAAGAACAAGAGAAGTTGGATTTCGAATCCACAATTCTTCAATTACTCCAACAGCAACAGCAAACAAGCAATCAACAAGGACAGGCCATTCAAAAATTGGAATTTCAAATTGGTCAAATTGCTACGGAGTTAAGTGAAAGAAAGGCAGGAGAATTCCCATCACAAACCATACCTAACCCTAGAGGACAAGAACAGCTCCAATCAAGGACAACACTAGAGGAAGAGATTGAGTTTAAAATGTTTGATGCACCACAATTTCCACACGATGATCATGAATGTTATAAGGTTGATGTGGTTCAAGAACCTTGTGATCAAACGTTTCAGGAATATAGTGTTAATCCATTACAAAGAACAATTACACACCCTCCACTACTACCTCAAGTTGAAATGGAATACGATGCCTGGAGGATTGCAAAGACAGTACATCACCTTGAAACTCCAAAGTCATCTTCAGGTAAGCTTGCACCTGCATTTGAAAAGTTGGTATCTGATAACACTTGTGTTTTCCAGGATAAGTCAACTGGTGCACAGGATAAGTCGACTGGTGAACAGGATAAGGTGACTGGTGCATGGAGCCAGTCGACTGCTACCAGGACACCAGATGAGGAGCTGAAGCCACTACACGAATATTTGGGAGAAAACCAGACATTACCTGTGACAGATACTGAAAAATTAAGCATGCATGAAGAAGCAAGGCTGCAGGGAGTCTTGCAAGAACACAACGGCGCACTAAGGTGGACCATTGCAGATAGGCTTATGTCAAGATGGTATGGTCCAGACATTGTTGCAGAGGTTTCCCCACATGGAGCGTTGGCAGAAAATCAACATTCAAGGTGAATGGGCAGAGGGGGGAAACCTTATAATAAGATGAGTTGTGAGCCGCGAGTCATTCAATACATGGCACAAACTCATCGAGTCTAGCTGAAGATAGGAAACACAGCGCTTATTGGGAGGCAACCCAATTTTTCAGGGGAGTACTTATACTCTCTATTTATTTATTTATTTTATTTCTTTACTTTATTTTCTTTCCTTCAAACTAGTTGGTAACACATGCCTATTTTAAGTGTTGTGCGAACATTGAGGACAATGTTCCATCTAAGTTTGGGGGTATTAGTTAGTTACATTTGAAGTCTTTTAATTTTTTTTTTTTTTTTTTTTAGGATAAACAAATTCTTATAAAGTAAGAGTAAGGATACTTATTTACTTTAGGATTGTTGAGTTTCATAATGACTTACAAAATTATATGAGTCATGCAATTATACATTAAAAAAAAAATTGTGATGTTTTTTTCTAGTGATTATTCCCTTGGATCTAGTCCTAAACAGAGTTTAAGTAAATAGAGTAATAAAACATATATATATATATATTTGAATAAAGTCAATCTACTCCAATGATTCAAGTTGCTTAGTAACTAGGGGTATTCATCACCAATGTTTACCTTTACGTCAAACGGCAGCTTGAAATATGAGTATGCAAAGCACTGTAAAGTTTGTGACTTGTTGAGTAACTGGGTGGATTCATCACAAATGTTTTGCATTCACGTAAAAAGGCAAGTGACAACTTTAGAGAAGAGATTAAAAAAAAATAAAAAAAATTAAAAGACTTCAAATGTAACTAACTAATAAAAAAATTAAAAGACTTCAAATGTTTTTTTTTTTTTAGGATAAACAAATTCTTATAAAGTAAGAGTAAGGATACTTATTTACTTCAGGATTGTTGAGTTTCATAATGACTTACAAAATTATATGAGTCATGCGATTATACATAAAAAAAAAATTTGTGATGTTTTTTTCTAGTGATTATTCCCTTGGATCTAGTCCTAAACAGAGTTTAAGTAAATAGAGTGATAAAAGATATATATATATATATTTGAATAAAGTCAATCTACTCCAATGATTCGAGTTGCTTAGTAACTAGGGGTATTCATCACTAATGTTTACCTTTACGTTAAACGGCAACTTGAAATATGAGTATGCAAAGCACTGTAAAGTTTGTGACTTGTTGAGTAACCGGGTGGATTCATCACAAATGTTTTGCATTCGCGTAAAAAGGCAAGTGACAACTTTAGGGAAGAGATTAAAAAAAAAATTAAAAAAAAAAAAAAAAAACTCTAGTTTGCTACTCGGTTTGTAGTAGAGAAAGGGATAATCACAGATTGGGTAGTTACATACTATAACTATAATTAATTGCATGACAAGTGTGGTTGAGTTTGGAGTTATGAATAGACAATTGCACTAAAGAAAGTGGGTATGGTTGTTTTTACTTTATTTGCAAATTGTTTGTAACTTTGATTGCAAAAATTTTGATGCTTGCACAATGAGACATTTTCTTGGAGTAAAGGGTTGAGTACTATTATTTTCCCCTTGTTCATAAATTCACTTTTTGCTTGAGGACAAGCAAAAGCTAAGTTTGGGGGTATTTGATGAACCAAATATTATTCACTTTTAGGAGCAATAATCTTAAGGCAATTAGACATTTAAAAGCTCTATATGTGGTATTTAACTCTAATTTTCTCTTTTCCATAGGAAATAGCCTAAAACAGCAAAACGAAGCAGATTCAGGATTTTAAGGATGATACTCAGAATATTGCAGATCATCAGTCGACTGATTCTCCCACACAGGCGACTGGACAGAGAAATCAAGTTTACGCAGAAGTCTCGACACAGTCGACTTACATCCAACACCAGTCGACTGGTATGCGACGAGTCAGAAGATAAGAACAGATGCATCCTCATCCAAATCCGAATCAGAAATTAAGTTATCCAAACCCAGGTGTTTTCTGCGAATAACAACTTCTCCAACAATCAAAGCAAGAGCACGTGGTGAGCAGATAAGGAAGAAAAGAAGAAAAGAGAAAGATATAAAAACGCAGATGAAAATAAGGAAAGAAATAATCAAAAGAAGAGGACTTCTCTGCAAAAAGTACAAACCCTAATTCTCTTCCCTTGTTCTATAAATACCAATCAAGAAAGAAGCGGCTGATTATTATCTATCTCTTGGACTATCTCTGATCGGTCAGGAAGGCCATCGACATCAGCATCAAAGGAGGAGAACAAGTCGACTGCTGATTGGGCTGAAGTGCAACATCATACAAATCAGCATTCTTCTGTTCTTTCTCTTTAGTTTTTATTTCTATTGTAGTCATGAACTCTATTATATTAATCAATAAAGATGGTATTATGTGCAACTAACTTTCATAGTTGGGTAGATTGAAACCGTAGTTATGTAATGCTTATATTCTTCTGAATACTACTCTATTACTTATTGATTAAACCTGAGTGAATTGGTATAGATTTATAATAATCAAACTTGATCAGAGCCCTAAGGGCAGTCGACTGAGGTGACAGCAAGTCGACTGGTCCGAATCTGAGATTATCAAGTTTGTGAAGTATAGATCTGAATCTGTTATATGAGCATATTGAGACGACCCGTATCTCGTGCTCATAACTTGTAACAAGGAAATCTTTAGGAGTTCTTGGTTTAATCAACTTGAAGGATCTAGATCTGATACCAATTTCTAGAACTTCAAGTGTTTGTTCGTTTTCATTGTTCATATGCTTTCTTCAAGTACAACTTAGTAGATACCATGCTAAATACTTAAGGAAAGAAACGAATTAGAGTAGATATCATGCCTAATTCTTGGACTAGGAAAACATTAACTTTAAGGAGTAGATACCATGCCCTTAGAGGAACAAACATGAGTAATTGGAGTAGTACACAACTTAGCATTACTGACTATAGGTGGAAATCAACGCCCAACTACTTTAATAGACATTCGTGACTCAAATTGTGATGCTATTTAATTTAGATTTTTATCCTTTCATTTCCTTAGATTTTTAGATCAACACTTTAAGATTCTATTTTCTATTTTATTGATTAGTGAGTTAAGTACTACAATCTCTGTGGGATCGACCTTTGCTCGTCACTACGCTTCTCCAAACGATTCGTACAATTGCGAGGTTTTTAATTTGTGTCTAGTTTAGATCATCTAGATAGCACAACATCATGGGTTGTATGAGTTTTTGGTGATGCCATTCGGGTTGACGAATGCGCCAGCAGTTTTCATGGATATGATGAATCGGGTGTTGAGGCCGTTTATTGACTCTTTCATGGTGGTTTTCATCGATGATATCTTGGTGTATTCGAAGTCGGAGGAGGATCATTCTACGCACTTGACAGCAGTACTACAGAAATTGCAGGAGCATAGCTTGTATGCCAAGTTGTCAAAGTGTGAGTTTTGGAAGTTTGAAGTAGCTTTCCTTGGTCATATTCTTTCTAAGGAGGGAGTAGCTACTGATCCTCAGAAAGTTGAAGCAGTGAAGGATTGGCCCAGGCCAATGTCAGTGAAGGAAGTTAGAAGTTTCTTAGGACTAGCTGGTTACTACAGAAGATTTATCCAAGGTTATTCTCAGATTGCAGTTCCTTTGACAGATTTGACCCGGAAGAGTGTGGCATTTGTATGGACAGATAAGTGCGAGGAGAGTTTCCTTGAGTTAAAGGAAAGGTTGACTACAGCACCTATCTTAGCTTTGCCGCAAGCTGGGAAGGATTATGATATCTACAGTGATGCGTCTCTCAGAGGTTTGGGATGTGTCTTGATGCAAGAAGACAAGGTTATTGCATATGGCTCAAGGCAGTTGCGTCCGCATGAGAAGAATTATCCGACGCACGACTTGGAGTTAGCAGCTATCATATATGCCTTGAAGCTATGGAGGCATTATGTTTATGGTGAGAAGGTTAACATGTACACTGACCACAAAAGCCTGAAGTATATTTATCAGCAGAAAGATATATATGAATCTTCGGCAGAGAAGGTGGTTGGAAGTTTTGGAAGACATTCGTTCTGAGATCAAGTATCATCCGGGCAAGGCGAATGTAGTGGCTGATGGACTTAGCAGGAAGAGTAGTTTGGCAAGGTTGATCACTACTCGGAGAGAGTTGGCAGCAGAGATCGATCAGGCAGGTATCGAGGTGGTACTGCAAGGTTTAGGGGCATCTTTGGCTCAGTTGAGGCTGCAGCCGTCCTTGAGAGAGAAGATTGTGGAAGGTCAGAGAGTAGATTCAGAGATTCAGAAGATGTTGCAACAAGTTGCAGAAGGCAAGTTATCAGAATTTCGTGTCCAAGATGGAGTTCTTTGGATGGGTGAGAGGTTGTGTGTTCCAGATAAGGCAGAGTTGAGAGAGAGTATCTTGCAGGAAGCACACAGTACCTTGTTGTCAGTTCATCCAGGAGGCACGAAGATGTACAGGGACATCAAACAGCACTTTTGGTGGTCTGGTATGAAGCGGGATGTAGCAGATTTCGTGGCAAGGTGTCTGACTTGTCAGCAGATCAAGGCAGAAAATCAGACCTGGAGGTTTGTTACAGCCATTACCCATTCCGGAGTGGAAGTGGGAGAATATCAGTATGGACTTTATCACGGGTTTGCCGAGGAGTTCAAAGGGAAATGACTCGATTTGGGTTATCGTGGACCGTTTGACTAAGTCGGCTCACTTTTTAGCCATGAAGATTACTTGGTCGATGGAGAAATTGGCTGAGTTGTACATTGGTGAAATTGTGAGACTTCATGGAGTTCCTGTGTCGATTGTATCCGACAGAGATGCAAGGTTTACTTCAAGGTTTTGGAAGAGCCTACAAGCAGCTTTAGGCACCAGAACTGATTTCAGTACATCATTTCATCTGCAGACAGATGGTCAGACAGAGAGGGTGAATCGAGTGCTGGTAGATATATTGAGGGCTTGTGTTATGGACTTTGGTGGTAGTTGGGAGAGATACTTGGCATTGGTTGAGTTTGCTTATAACAACAGTTACCATGCAAGTATTAGGATGGCACCGTATGAGGCTTTGTACGGACGGATGTGCAGGACACCTGTTTGTTGGTACGAGATTGGCGAGAGGCAGATGTATGATCCTGAGATCGTGGAGCAGACATCGGAGCAGATTGAGCTGATTCGCAAGAGGTTAGTTGAGGCTCAGAGTAGGCAGAAGAGTTATGCTGATACTCGATGAAGAGATCTGGAATTTGAGGTTGGGGATGCAGTTTTTCTCAAGGTTTCTCCAACCAAAGGAGTGATCAGGTTTGGTAAGGGAGGCAAGTTAGCGCCGAGGTATATTGGTCCATTCAGGATTATGGAGCGGATTGGCAAGACAGCTTACAGATTGAAGCTTCCAGAGGAGTTGGCACAAGTGCATGATGTATTTCACGTGTCGCTATTGAGGAAATATGTGGCCGATCAGAATCATCAGTTGGTAGAGGTTCCTGAAGATCTACAGGGGAACTTGAGTTACAAGGAACAACCTGTTGAGATCGTTGATCGTAGGGAGAAATTCCTTAGGAGCAAGGTAATACCTATGGTCAAGGTGTTGTGGAGAAATCAGCAGTTCGAGGAGGCTACTTGGGAGCCAGAGGATCGTATGCAGAAGGATTTTCCTGAATTGTTTGTATGAGTGTATTTCTTGTATGTGATTGAAATTCTTTGAATGATTGTACCATTGACTGATATATGATGTATTCTTTTAATTTTGATTGTGATGTTATATGAAATTGCTTGGATTATGTTCTATATATATGAGATATTGTTTCCTTTGCTTGGTACGTGGTTTGAGCTCGTTAGTAGTAGTTCTGAGGACAGAACTCTTCTAAGGAGGGAGTAATGTAGAACCCCGTATTTTCAAATATTATTTTAATTATTTGAAAATGAATTTAAATGATTTTGAGGATTTCATTGATATTTTCTAATAAAATTTATCTTTTGTACACGTGCAAAACACGTGCAAATGACTTTGAGAGGTTTGAAAAATTAAGTTTTCTTTATGAAAAATCATTATTTATTATTTGGGATTTATGTAGTATTTTTCCAGATTTTTTTGAAATTAATTAGTACTATTTGTAAATTTTGAGAAAAGAATGATCTTTTTGCAAATTTGCCATTTTAAAGGATTGAAGTGCAAATTATATTTTCTGGACATTCCGATCAGTATTGGTTGAGGTTTAGACGTATATTTTCTAGTAAATCCTAATTTAAATGATATTTGATTAAATTTTCAAGACTAAACCTATGTATATAAAGTTGTATTCTTTCAAGGATTATTTTACAAAAGTGTGGGTAAAACCCAAATATTAATCCCGGATATTTAAGGGATTTTTTCCCAGCCGTCATTTACAAAATATACAGATTTTGAGATTTGTTTTGAGGAGCAAGAAGAGGATTTTTGGATCTAGCAAAAGGGAAGCTTTTCGTGGATTTTCTTCAATCAAAGTGAGTGGTTTTGTTTTGTTTTGTTTGTTTTGATTGGTGAATGACATAAGATCTTTTTGTTTCGCTTTTTTTGTGATCGTTATGATATTGTTTTGTTTGTTTCATTGTATGCATGATATAGATCTTTTATTATGATATGGATGATGTGAACACTTGTTAATATTTGAACCATGTATGTGAAAATGTAAGATTTGTTGAGTGGATATTGATTTATGAGATCGTATTGCTAGAAAGCATGTTAAGAATTGATTATATTGTGATCGGATGATAAACATCTGGATCTTATGATTATAAACCAGATTTTGATTATGAGTTGAGGAAGAAGTTTAGTTGAGAAACCCTAATGGAAGAATTAGGAGTTTGGAACATGAGAATTCGAGATTTGAGAAAGCGATTGATTGAGTATGTATCCGTATTGGAGATTATTTGAGAGTTGTCATTGGCTTGTGTACGAACTATTATTTGATAAACAATGGATCTTTAGAAAACTCCAGTTTTGATCTTGTATTCAGAATCAAATTTCGAAAACTGTAGGCCGACAGTCGACTGGCCTACTATGCAGTCGACTGGTACGACCCTACTGATTATCTTCAGTCTTTTGAGAATTGTTCGGGACAGTCAACTTAGACTATGTCAGTCGACTGGTCTGCTGATTGTGAAATTTGTTCAGTCCTTTCGGGACAGTCGACCTATGAACCTTTCAGTCGACTCATATACTTAGATTATTTTCTTGAGAATTATTGGTATTTGTCTCGGTTAAGTCGACTGATGACTTTTCAACTCTACTGATATGCCTTAGTTTATTTTTGTAAAATTTTGGATATGTATCCTCTGGACAGTCGACTTACTTCAGTATAAGTCGACTGGTAATGAGAGAACTTTGTGAACTTGAGTGTTCTTTTGAATGATTAGTTTTCAGATGACTTGGTCTATATCTGATATTCAGTTCAGTATTTGATTTTTGGATATTCAGTTCAGTATTTGATTTAAGACATTCAGTTAAGTATTTGGTTTTGAGATATTCTTTTAAGAATATGATTTTGAGATATTCAGTTGAGCCACTTTGTTTAGTGGAAATTTGATTAGATATTTGATTTTGAGTCTCTAGAGGTGTGTGACCCTAGTATACCGGTGTTGAGTTATTTGTTGAGGACAAGTGAGGCAAATTTTCAGTTATTCAGATTTTTAGTCCGGTGGGGTACACTACTCTAGGAGATTTGTTCAGTAACCCAACAATAATAAGGACAGACACTAGTTAGTGATATGACGATCGGGAACATGAGTTATGCACCTCAGTATGGCTTTTGATGTGGGATTTAATCTCCTGAATTATCCAAGTAGTTAACTTGAGATGAGGGATTTATCTCCGGAATTATCCAGGTAGATAACCTGAGATGTGAGATATATCTCCGGAATTATCCATGTAATTATCTTGAGATGTGGGATTGACCTACGGAATTATCGGAGTCGAGGCGACGCACTTGTGGTATTCGTGTGTTGTTGTGTCAATGTTTTGGTGTGGAATGATCTCCTGAATTATCCAGGTAGTTACCTGAGATGCGGGATCTATCTCCGGGATTACCGGACATGGGCTACTAAGCACAGTTTATCTTTATCTCATTGTAGTCATCATGTTAAGTTTAGTTGCATTGCGAGGATTGAACCCATGTGAAGAGAAGACGTTAAGAGCTTGCACCGAACCTATGTATTATGGAATGTATAGACTTCGACAAGTATGCATTAGAGAGTCAGCATATAGTAATTGTGTTTTATTGACTCATTTTTATGCATTTGGATTTCCTGTTTTCCACACTTGACATTTAATTTTGGTATCACCTATTGTTCTATTTGTTGTTACTTCATATCTTATGTGTTTGGTTATTATCTGTTGGATATTATGCTTTAAGTTCATTTATGTTGTTTGTTTGATTTTATGCCACTCACACCATTTATGGCTGACCTCGTAGTTTGGGGGTTAGGGTTCAACTCTAGCCTCACATGTTGCAGGTTATTGCTTAGAGTTGGAGGTTGGATGCTTGAGTTGGCTTTTGAGTTAAATCAGACTATTAAGAGTTTGGTGTAAAATTGTATAGAGCATATTTGAGATAATATTGAGCTGTAAATGAAAGATTAATTTGAGTTGAGATGTTTAGACTTCCGCTGTGATTTGTAAAAGTTTGTGGTAACAAAAGTTGAAAAATTTGGTGATATTGGTTGTGTTTATTGTTGTATTGAAGTGGATCACTGGGAATGTGCCACGTATTTTCTAAGCTCTCATATTAGAAATTCGGAGCGCTACAAGGCTGGCCAAGAGAGACACTTGGCCCATGAGGGTTGTAAGTGAAATCTCTTGTCCCCATCCAAAGAGTAACATATTCTATTTTGTAAGGGGGGAGAATCAACATGAGATAACAGATTTATCTCAATCTCCTAACTGTTTCTGAGACCTATAAATACCCTTCCCCCTCCCTTAGTGAGAAGGTGATCAGAAAATTCTCTCTCAAACACTATTTCTCTCTTTGTTTCTGACTTGAGCGTCAGGGAATCTGTCGTCGGGGTCATCCGTGGTATTTCAGGTTTTTTGCACGTTATCGGTAGCGTCAGCAACCGTCGGATTCAGATCAAGGTGCTCTTTCAACGAACTAGATCAAATTTTAGAAAATCTAATTATTTTTTACGGCGACGATCAAATGTTAGCTTTTTAGTAGTTTTCTTCGAAATATAAATTTACTGTCATGTAAAATCCTCTTGACGTTCCAAAATATACGTCATTGGTATTACACAGCCATAGGTTTTAGGTTTTAAAAACTATTATTTCAATAGGGTACTGAAGTATTAGAAAAGTCCATTACCCTTATCCAACAGATAGTGAAATGACAATGGACAAACTCTTTTCCACAAATTTAGTTTGATCACATGCACATATTTTCCACAAACTCCGAAGAGTCATACCGGATCCGCGTCACTCTACCTAATCTGTACATAAGTCTTCATTAGAGAAGTCAAAGTCCAGGAAGTCCCATATATCTCAAAAGTGCCATATGAAAAATATCATGTCATTGAATCTTTACTCCTAGTTGGAAGCTTTCTCAATAATTAGATAGTCCTTGCGTTGATGCGTATGTCTGTCAGTTTACCAATATGAAAATATTTTTTTTGGACACAAGTTACGCTGCATGTCCTGTAACTTTTTACTACATTATTGACGTGTAGCTCAAGGTCAGATGATATGAGTTTGATATAGATAATAAAAGCATGCCTCAAGTTGGAGATCGTAGTCTTTTATTAATTATAAAGAAAGAAAGGGAAAAAAAAAATTCGCCTTTGTAAATTTTTTGGGATAAAATCAGGGAAGCTTTCGGATCGGATACGGATGGAATATTGGCTATACCAACATTTGTTCCAAATACAGATTCGGATACAGATATGGATATGACTCGGATAAAAAAATTATATCCGTATCCGCAAATTTCAGATACAGATGCGAATCGGATACGGTCTGCCGGATAAAGGATACGAACTCGGATATCAAACATATAGTTTTTGCTATATTTTAATTCTTTAACTAGTTCTTAGATATGTATATTACTGAATTACGGGTATCAATTTACATATCTGATCTTTTCTTAGCTACAATGATTAATCTTTTAACATAAAATAGTTTCTATATATACCATCCGATACTATAGATTGCAAACTTATCTTTTCAATTACCATAATCTAGTTAAATTGTGCAGTATCATCATGCTCCGTGCATTACAAATAAAAAAAATAGTTTACCACAACTACTACAATAGCATCATTACCGATTCCTCAGACTCGTTTTTTTTATCTCAGTCAGGTGGACTCCTTTAATATACAATAATTAAGCATAAAAAGGTAACTAACAACACAGAAAAATAAGTTACTTGAGAATGGGAGCTTACCTGTTTTGCCTATGCTACTGCGAACTAAACTTTATATAGACAGTGCCTATAAAACTTCACACTAAGCACATTAATATTCTGAAAAGTAAATAGATAGCTATGAGAACGTCATAATAACAATATTTACTAAAGTAAATTTGGAATAAAAGCATTACCAATATTACTGTTAAATCACTCATATATGCAAAAAAACAAAGCTGCTATACTCTCACTTACGGATTTGTAGTTGATGCCCGGGACAGTCCACCCTGTAGGTAAAAACAAAATAATAAGACCTCATACTAGAATTGTAACATCCTAGATTTTTAAAATAATAAATGTAAAGTTTTTTTTTTCACGTGTTTTGCTCGTGCAAATTTATGTACATTTACCCTTAAAATTTATTTATTTTTATGTCATGAACAAGTATTTTATTTCCTCTCTTTTTTTAGAAAAAAACCTATTAGTATCTATTATTAATTCTTAAAGGCCTAATTTTTTTAATTCTAGACCACACTAATTAAATTAATTAAATAAATTTAGTGCCTATGGATTTTTAGCCCACTAAAATAAGCCCATTAGTTTATTCTCATTTAAATGAGACAACTTGTAGGGTAGACTTGTTTTTGTAACAAATAAATTAATAACACATGAATATTTAGTAACTAGGTGTGCATGGAGAGGCACGTGGATTGCACATGCACGTGCAATGGAGCAAGAGGGGTAGATCGGATTGGGCTTGGAGGAGATGGGGTGTGTGGAGTAGTGGAGTGTTGGTTGTGCGCTCATGGGTAGTTCTTCTAGCTCCCTACATCCTAGCCCTTCATCTAAATACATCTCCACCCTTCATTTAGCCTTGAGTAGTATATAAATAGCCCCCCCTAGCCATTCATCTCTTTGCACCATTAGAAATTTGTAAAGAGTAAGAAGAAAATAAAGAGTTGTGGAAATTTGTGTGTGAGATAAGATTGAGAGTTGTGCATTTTGTGTGTCCCCTTTCACCTTGGAGGCCGGCCAACATTCAAGAAGAGGAGGGAGCTCGGGTTTGCCTAGTTCAAGGAGGAGAAAGCTCTTGATTTGCACAAGCAAGGAGGAGAAGGCACATAACTAGGAGAGGATCGCGTATTCCAGGAGTTTCTCTAGGAGTTTTCTTTGTTTCTTCAATTAAGGTGGGTGATTTCTCTACTTCTAATGTAGATACCATGCTAGGAATTGATTTGATGAGTATGCTAAGAAAAATCTAGTTAAAATTGGCCTTATAATTATTAAAAAGAGACTAATTAGAAATGAAATGAATTCTTGATGAATTGGATGATAATTGATATAATTGTGATTATTAAAATAGAAATTGTCATATTACTATGGAATATGTATTTTTGAACCATGCTAGATTAAGAAAATTTGCATGTGAATGACTAGTTTGTTAATTAAACTATTGATATGTGTTTTTCTAAGTAGTGCAACATTAATGTGAAAATAAAAGGAAATATGTACTATAATTTTTGTAAAAATAAAAGAAAGTAAGAAAACATCCTTTTGTGATAATTGTATTGCCAAATTGTGAAGAAATTATTGTTGCATTTCAAAATCGAAAATGTAGATTTGGAAAATAAATTAGAAAGAAAATTCACCCTTAATGTCAAAATAATGATTTTAAATTACTGTTCCGCTGCAAATTTCTAAGATTGAGAATCTGAAAAAATTTTATGATACAAAAAAGAAGGAGAAGAAAATTAAAAGAGATTTAAAATTGTGAAAATATGTTAATAAACAACGAGTTGAGTTATAAATAACTCAACCCATATCAGATCGGTTAGTCACTCAGGCCTTAGTGGTCAGTGGGTGCGCTTTAGTCATGTTACTGTAGCCGAACGGAGCCTTCAGTCTTGGGTTCGAGTCTCTCAAGAGACTTTGTTTTTTTTTTTCTTTTTCTAAATTTTGATTTTAACTCAAATCCGAAAGTCAAAACTTAAATATATATATTAAGTTCTCTATATAGCGGTTAGACACTCTGGTCTTACTGGTCGGCGGGTGCGATTTGGGGCTGTCACTGTTCATTGACTGGGGGTTTTTGCATTGGTTCGAATCCGGCCTTGGCCACTTTCTTTTGGAAAAGTAGAATTTTTTCTATTTTTCATTTTTAAATAGTTTTTGAGCATATGAAAATTGAGAAAAAATATTAGAAATTTTTCTAAAAATATCTAGACTTCATGAAAATTTATTTCTACAATATTTGACTTATTAAATGAGAATTAGAAGAAATTTTGAGAAAAAGAACTTGATAAAAATTTCTTAGAGTATAATCTAGATTAATTAAAGATAACACATATTTTTCTTTTGAAAGAGTTCTTGGTGTAGAGTTCTAAAATGAGATTTTGATATGGGAAAATTGAGTAAGACTAAATATGAGATTGTTTAAGATTATATAAAATGTGCATGGAAAATGAAGTAAAAGATCATGATGAATTATGAGAAAAATTTGTGAGTATGAATACTCAATTTTTATGAACATGGAATGAGATTAAAGACTATAGTGTAGCTAAGTTCTTATACTGACATTGGATAAATTCTTTTGAGATAAAATGTTGAAATGAAAGACCAAGTTTGGGTCGTTATTATTGATTAATGGTTAAGACCGGTATAGAGGAAGCACTAACTCTAGGGCGTTGATTTTATTCATGATTCAAATAACTAAGGACAATACAATAGTGAAGATGTAATAAAAGTGAGAGACAAACACAAGTATGAGGGCCTCGGATTCACGGTGTGAGAATTTTCACAGACTGTCTACAAGATGCGTCATGTCATGACATGAATCTATCTCCGAAATTATCGGGATCGTGGCGATGTTTGTGGAGTGTTCAGTGACTATGTAGGGTCATTGTCCCATGACGGAGGCTGAATTGTCCATAGACTATCTAAATGTTGCGTCATGTCATGATGTGGGATTCCCCTCCAGGCTATCTGGATATGAGCTCGTAGCTCATAGGAGATCTAAGATACTTACCGTAGTTACCGCAGTAGTTTAAGTCATAGCGAAAGATCCAACCCTATAAGATGAAGTACGATTAAGGGTTTGTTCTCGGACCTATGTAGTATGGGATACATAAAATCCGAACAATTGCGCATTAGTGTCATTAAATATAAATAACTGCATTAAGGATTAAGTGCACATTCACACACGACATCAATAAGATAGTTACCCTTAGTTTTGTTGATGACAAGTGTGTGCTTTGTAAGTAAAAGAAATTGATATATTATATCCTAGCGTCAGTTGTATGCAACTGACGTGCCCACAGTTTTCATGCAGGATAAAGTTGATGACGAGACTAAAGATTGAATGCTGCTTAAAGAAATGTTCAAGTTGTTATTTAATTAATGTTTCATGTTGTAATTTATAATTCTGCTCTATTGATGTAATCATTATTGTATAAAAGTTTTTAATTCCTTGTAAAATTGTACGAAGTGAAGTGTAAAGATCCTGTGGAATTTCGAATTCAGTCTTATTTGGAATTCGGGGTGTTACAAAGTGGTATCAGAGTCACGCTTCCAAGTAGTACAAATTAATAAGGAATGACATTCTAGAGTGGACATTAGAGTGTGAGTTTGGTATAGAGATTTAAGTGTAAGCTACTTACATTTGTGTTGCTCTATGATTGATGCTTCTTATTCTCCCTTTCCCAAGATGGCGAACCACCCCGACTCAGTGGGAGATGATGATTGGCACATATTCGAAGAGGACTACTACCCTGGACAAGGAGATTCCGACAAAGAAGATCCCGAGGAGTATGAAGGAGAATGGACCGAGTCCCGAGAGATTACTTTACCTCTAGAATCATCAGACATTTCATCAGACGAGGAAAACCCAGTTTCGAAAGGTCTCATCGTGTCTCTTTAAAGGCAAGTGGAGACTCAGAGGGAGAGAGCAGAGCTATTGTAGGCCCATTGTGCAAAATGCAAGGAGAATATTGCAACCCTCAGTCATCGTGTTTGGGAACTCGAGAAGAGAAAGAACATGTATGATGTGTTGAAGGAAGAAGTGGCAGAACTACGGGAAGAGCTTAGGAAAGACAAGAGGAACCATAGGGATTAGAATGTTGTATCTTCTTAAGGGTTTCCGCTTGATTTCAGATGATGTTTTAAATTTGAATGTACAAAGTCTGAATTCAATGAAATAAAGATGTTTAAATTCATATTTTCTACTTCGAATTTAATGGATCTTTTGAATCAGAGTATGGCTGGAAGAAGATCAAGGAATGGAGAAGGATCCAGCTGTGGACTCGACTTGGAAACGGAGTTGGCTAGAGTCTATCAGTCCCTCAATGCCGTTGCCATGAAACAAAACCATAGGGAGATGCCTGCAAATCCAATTCCTGAGGTGATCAAACTCGATGTGTTATTCAAGAGGATGAAGCCACCAGTATTTAAAGGGAAGTCAGACCCAGATGCAGCTGACAATTGGATTTAGCAAGTTGAGACTATCTTTGAAGTCTTGAAAACTCCAGAAGGTAGCAAGGTAAAGCTGGATACATTACAGCTTGAGAAGGATGCAGCTGTATGGTGGAAGTCGATAAAGCGGACTACGGAAAATGGTGTTATCGGCTGGGAGGAATTCTTGGAAGAGTTCCGCGGTCACTGTTTTCCATCTGATGTCCAAGAGAAAAAAGCGATGGAGTTCCTGGCACTACAGCAGGGAGGCATGTCCGTTAGAAAGTATGAGACAAGGTTTACTCAACTCTCGAGGTATGCACCCGAACTTGTGATGGATGAGGTGAAGAAAGCTCAGAAGTTCAAGCATGGATTGAGGCCGAGTCTGAGATCAAGGATGATACCCCTTGGTATCAGGAGGTTTGACAAGTTAGTCAAGCGAGCTGCAGCTACAGAGGCAGATATGGAGCAATTTCATGCCGTCCAGAACCGGAAGAATAATTGGAATGTTGGGAAGAGGCCCATAAATTCTGGGAATGCCAGAGGGCAGCCGCCAGCATAAAGGTTGAAGCCTACAGGGGCGAACACTGTTAATGTGCCTGGAAGACCCGAAAATGGTTGGGTGAGACCTCTTGTGGTGAGTCATTTCAAATGTGGAGAGACGGGTCATTACAGATCTCACTGCCCCAAGCAGCAGAATGTCGCCCGGAGTGGACCACCGCATCAGGTTGGGAAGAAGCCGTACCAGCAGGGACAAGCGTTTGCCTTGACTGAAGCCGACGCTGATTAAGTGGATCACGTCATTACTGGTATGGGAGCGGATGCTTAGAAGTTTCTGTTGTTCTTTTCCCTGTTTTATTTAGTAAGAAATGTTATGTAACGATAGTGTATTATATAACAGGAGAACTTTTATTAAATGGAAAGAAACCTGTTGTTCTGTTCGATACTGGATCCTCTTATATTTTTGTATCTCCTAAATTTGCTAAAGTTTTAGGAGTCGAACCGAAGATTGTTCCAGGACAGGTCTTAGCAGTAGCTACTCCATCATGGGAGACTTTAACCACTGATCGATACGATGCAGACTGCGAGATCGAGATTGGAGATAGGATTTTCGGGATTGATCTGATCGAGCTGAATATCCTGAGGGTCGATGTTATCATTGGCATTGATTGGATGTCGGTGTACAATGTGAACATCGAGTGCACGACCAAGGAAGTAACAGTGAAGGCTCCAGGGGATCCTGAAGTCACTTTTCAGGGGAAGAAGAGATGTTCAGAATTGGTGGCAGCTATCCGCAAGAAGAAGGTTCCTGTAAAGGTATAGCAAATTCCAGTAGTTTGGGATTACCCGATCGTGTTCTTGGAAGATTTGCCCGGGTTACCCCTGCATCGTGATGTAGAGTTTAGCATCACTATTCAGCCAGGGAGTGCACCCATTTCCAAGGCACCATATAGGATGGCGCCTGTGGAGCAGGATGAGGTTAAACGGCAGATTGAGAAACTGTTGGGAAAAGGTTTTATTCAGCCGAGTGTGTCACTTGGGGAGCACTAGTATTGTTGGTGAAGAAGAATGATGGATCGATGAGGATGTGAATCGATTACCCAGAGCTGAATAAGGTCACTGTTCAGAATAAATATCCTATTACACAAATTGATAATCTGTTCGATCGTCTACAATGAGCAGTTGTTTTCTCTAAAATAGACCTTCGATCGGGCTACCATCAGGTTCAAGTGAAAGCAGAAGATGTGCATAAGACTGCAGTTAGAACTCGATATGGGCATTACGAATTCTTAGTTATGCCATTTGGAGTGACGAATGAACCTGCAATCTTAATGGACATGATGAATAGAGTTCTGAGGCCGTTTATTGATTCTTTCGTCATGGTGTTTATCGACGATATTCTTGTGTAGTCCAAGTCGGAGAAGGAGCACACTGAGCATCTGGCTGAGGTTCTGAAGAAGCTTCAAGAGCATGAGTTGTATGCCAAGTTATCCAAGTGCAATTTCTGAAAATCTGAAGTGACATTCCTGGATCACATCCTTTCTAAGGAGGGAGTGGCAACTGATCCTTAGAAGATAGAGGAAGTGAAAGATTTGGCAAGGCCTATTACAGTGAAGAAAATTAGAAATTTTCTTGGGCGCTAACTAGATACTATAGGAGGTTTATTCAAGGCTATGCTCAGATAGCCGTGCCGCTCACTGGTCTAACCAAGAAGAATGTGAATTTCAATTGGACTGAGCTGTGCGAGGCAAGCTTTCAGGAGTTAAAAGAGAGGCTGACTACTGCTTCCAATTTGGCTTTGCCTAGAGCAGGTGTTAAGTCTGACGTCTACAGCAATGTTTCACATCGTGGGCTTGGTTGTGTCTTGATGCAAGAGGGAAAATTAATCGCTTATGGGCTTAGGCAACTAAGAACTCATGAGAAGAATTATCTGACTCATGATCTGGAGTTGGATGCAATTATCTTTGCCTTGAAGCAATGAAGACATTACGTGTACGGTGAGAAATTAAACATGTACATGGACCATAAAAGCTTGAAATATATTTATCAGCAGAAGGACCTGAATCTGAGGCAACGGAGATGGCTGGAAGTACTTGACGATATTCACCCTGAGATTAAGTACCATCCGGGGAAGGCTAATGTTGTTGCTGATGTACTTAGCCGCAAAAGCAGTTTAGCCAGGTTGATTACGACCCAGAGGCATCTGGCAGAGGAGTTGGATCGGGCTGGTATTGAGGTGGTTTTGCAAGGTTTGTGAGCATCTTTAGCTCAGCCGAGGATTCAGCATATGCTGAATGAAAGGATTATAGCGAGTCAGAAGGAAGATGCAGAAATTCAGAAGATGAAGGAGCAAGTTGAGGCAGGCAGATTTTCAGAGTTTCAGATCAGGGATGAAGTGCTGTGGTTTGGAGAAAGGCTATGTGTTCTGGATCAATCAGATTTGAGGGAGATTATTCTTCAGGAGGCACATGCTACTCTTTTTTCGGTACATCCTGAGAGTACTAAGATGTACAAGGACATTAAGAAACATTTCTGGTGGTCAGGTTTGAAGCGGGATGTAGCTGAGTTTGTGGCGAGGTGTGAGATTTTTCAGCAGGTGAAAGCCAAGAATCAGAAGCCCGGAGTTTTATTTCAACCGTTACCCATTCCGGAGTGGAAGTGGGATAACATCAGCTTGGTTTTCATCACGGGTTTGCCCAAGAGTTTGAAGGGTAGTGATGCAATTTGGGTAATAGTTGATCGACTAACCAAGTCAGGTCACTTCTTAGCAATGAAACTCACTTCATCTATGGACAAGCTAGGCGAGCTGTATGTTGGAGAGATCGTCAGGCTTCATGGTGTTCCGCTGACCATTATGTCTGATCGAGATGCACGGTTTACTTCGCATTTCTGGAGGAGTCTTCAGGCAGCTTTGGGTACTAAGATGGATTTCAGCATTGCCTTCCATCCTCAGACTGATGGACAGTCTGAGAGAGTCAATCAAGTTCTTGAGGATATGCTTCGGTGTTTTGTTCTAGATTTTGGAGGCAGTTGGGAGAGGCATCTAGCTCTGATAGAGTTTGCCTACAATAACAGTTTTCAGACTAGTATCGGAATGGCACCGTATGAAGCTCTGTATGGCAGGAAGTGCAGAACACCCGTTTGCTGGTTTGAAGTTCGGGAGCAGCAGATATTTGGGCCCAAGATCGTGTAGCAGACCTCTGAAAGATCCATTTGATCAGGAAGAGGCTGGTGGATGCTCAGAGTAGACAAAAAAGTTATGCAGGCAACCGGAGGAGGGACCTTGAGTTTGAGGAAGGTGACTTTGTCTTTCTGAAGGTATCACCTAGTAAAGGTGTGATTCGTTTTAGCAGAGGTGGAAAGTTAGCCCCAAGGTTCATAGGCCTGTATAAGATATTGAAGAGAATTAGGAAAACTGCTTACCGGTTGTAGTTATTGGAAGAGTTGTCTCAGGTACACAATGTCTTCCTTGTGTCTATGCTGAGAGGTTACATTCCAGATCCAAGTCACCATTTGCCCGTAGTTCCGGAGGGTTTGCAGCTAGATCTGAGCTACATTGAGCTACCAGTTGACATCGTGGATCGTCGGGAGAAAGTCTTGAGGAACAAGACGATACTGATGGTCAAAGTAGTCTGGAGAAACTAGTTGGTTGAAGAGGCTAATTGGGAATCTGAGGAACGGATGTTGAAGGATCATCCCGAGCTCTTTGTTTGATTTGTATTTTTTTTCTTTTTTTTTCCTGTTGTGTTTTGTTTTCTCACTCTTTAAGAGTAGTTCTAATTGTTTAGCCTTGATTTTTCAAACTAGTTGGGACGGAACTATTCTAGGGAGGGAGTGTTGTAACATCCTAGATTTTTCAAATAATAAATGTAAAGTTTTCTTTTATTTTTTCATGTGTTTTGCACGTATAAATTTATGTATATTTACCCTTAAAAATTACTTATTTTTATGTTATGAACAAGTATTTTATTTCTTCTCTTTTTATAAAAAAAAGCCTATTAGTATCTATTATTAATTGTTAAAGGTCTAATTGTTTAATTCTAGCCCACACTAATTAAATTAATTAAATAAATTAAGAGCCCATGGATTTTTAGCCCACAAAAATAAGCCCATTAGTTTATTCTCATTTAAATGAGACAACTTGTAGGGTAGACTTGTTTTTTGTAACAAATAAATTAATAACACATGAATATTTAGTAACTAGGTGTGCATGGAGAGGTACGTGCATTGCACATGCACGTGCAGTGGAGCATGAGGGGTAGGCCGGATTGTGCTTGGAGGAGATGGGGTGTGTGATGTAGTGGAGAGTTGGTTGTGTGATCATGGGTAGTTCTTCTAACTCCCTAGTACATCCTAGCCCTTCATCTAAATGCATCTCCACCCTTCATTTAGCCTTGAGTAGAGTATAAATATCCCCCCAACCATTCATCCCTTTGCACCATTAGAAATTTGTAAAGAGTGAGAAGAAAAGAAAGAGTTGTAGAAATTTGTGTGAGAGAAAAGATTTAGAGTTGTGCATTTTGTGTGTCTCCATTTACCTTGGAGGCCGGACAACATTCAAGAAGAGGAGGGAGCTCGGGTTTGCCTAGTTCAAGGAGGAGAAAGCTCTTTGTGCACAAGCAAAGAGGAGAAGGCTCACAACTAGGATAGGATCGTGTGTTCAAAAAGTTTCTCTAGGAGTTTTCTTTGTTTCTTCAATTGAGGTGGGTGATTTCTCTACTTCTAATGTAGATGCCATGCTAGGAATTGATTTGATGAATATGCTAAGAAAAATCTAGTTAAAATTGGCTTTATGATTGTTAAAAAGAGACTAATTAGAAATGAGATGAATTCTTGATGAATTGGTTGATAATTGATATAATTGTGACTATTAAAATAGAAGTTGTCATATTGCTATGGAATATGTATTTTTGAACCATGCTAGATTAAGGAAACTTGCTTGTGAATGACTAGTTTGTTAATTAAACTATTGATATGTGTTTTTCTACGTAGTGCAACATTAATGTGAAAATAAAAGGAAATATGTTCTAGAATTTTTGTAGAAATAAAAGAAAGTAAGAAAACTTCTTTTTGTGATAATTGTATTGCCAAATTGTGAAGAAATTATTGTTGCATTTCAAAGTCGAAAATATAGATTTGGAAAATAAATTAGAAAGAGAATTCCCTTTTAATGTCAAAATAATGATTTTAAATTACTGTTGCGCTGCAAATTTCTATGATTGAGAATCTAAAAAAATTTTATGACACAAAAATAGAGGAGAAGAAAATTAAAAGAGATTTAGAATTGTGAAAATGTGTTAATAAACAGCGAGTTGAGTTATAAATAACTCAACCCATATCAGATCGGTTAGTCACTCAGGCCTTAGTGGTCAGTGTGTGTGCTTTAGTCACGTTACTTTAGCCGAGCTGAGCCTTCGGTCTTGGGTTCGAGTCTCTCAAGAGACTCTGTTTTTTTCTAAATTTTGATTTTAACTCAAAACCGAAAGTTAAAACTTAAATATATATTAAGTTCTCTATATAGCGGTTAGATACTCTGACCTTACTGGTCGGCGGGTTCGATTTGGGACAGTCACTGTTCATTGGCGGGGGGTTTGTGCGTGGGTTCAAATATGGTCTTGGCCACTTTTTTTTGGAAAAGTTGATTTTTTTTCTATTTGTCATTTTTAAATAGTTTTTTAGCATATTAAAATTGAGAAAAAATATTAGAAATTTTTCTAAAAATACCTAGACTTCATGAAAATTTATTTCTACAATATTTGACTTATTAAATGAGAATTAGAAGAAATTTTAAGAAAAAGAACTTGATAAAAATTTCTTAGAGTATAATCTTGATTAATTAAAGAAAACAAATATTTTTCTTTTGAAAGAATTCTTGGTGTAGAGTTCTAAAATGAGATTTTGATATGGGAAAATTGAGTAAGTCTAAATATGAGATTGTTTAAGATTATGTTTAATGTGCATGGAAAATGAAGTAAAAGATCATGATGAATTATGAGAAAAATTTGTGAGTATGAATACTCAATTTTTATGAACATGGAATGAGATTAAAGACTAGAGTGTAGCAAAGTTCTTATACCGGAATTGGATAAATTTTTTTGTGATAAAATGTTGAAATGAAAGACCAAGTTTGGGTCATTATTATTGATTGATGGTTAAGACCGGTATAGAGGAAGTGCTCACTCTAGGGCGTTGATTTTATTCATGATTCAAATAACTAAGGACAATACAATAGTGAAGATGTGATGAAAGTGAAAGAAAAACACAAGTATGAGCCCTCGGATTCACGGTGTGTGAATTTTCACAGGCTGTCTACATGATGCGTTATGTCATGACGTGAATCTTGCTCCGAAATTATTGGGATCGTGGCAACACTTATGGGGTGTTTGGTGACTATGTACTGCCATTGTCCTATGACGGAGGCTGAATTGTCCATAGGCTGTCTACATGATATGTCATGTCATGACGTGGGATTTCCCTCCAGGTTGTCTGGACATGAGCTCGTAGCTCATAGGACATCTAAGATACTTACCGTAGTAGTTTAAGTCATAGCGAGAGATCCAACCCTGCAAGATGAAGTACGATTAAGGGCTTGCCCTCAGATCTATGTAGTATGGGATGTATAATTTTCCGAACAAGTGCGCATTGGTGTCATTAAATATAAATAACTACATTAAGGACTAAGTGCACATTCACACAAGACATTAATAAGATAGTCCCCCTTAGTTTTGTTTGTGACAAGTGTGTGCTTTCTAATTAAGAGAAATTTATGTATTATATCCTAGCGTCAGTTATATGCAACTGATGTGCCCACAGTTTTTATGCAAGATAAAGTTGATGACAAGACTAAAGATTGAATGCTGCTTAAAGAAATGTTCTAGTTGTTATTTAATTCGTGGGTCATGTTGTAATTTATAATTCCGCTGCATTGATGTAATCACTGTTTTATAAAAGTTTTTAATTTCTTGTAAAATTGTACGAACTGAAATGTAAAGATTCTGTGGAACTTCGAATTCAGTCTTATTTGGAATTCGGGGTGTTACAAGAATGGATCTCTATACACTACAACATAAATGTGTAACAAGTGAATTCTATAATGGAGTATATGGAGTAAAATATTTCATGTTTCCCTTAAATCACATATATGGAGTAAAATGTGAAGTGTAAGGAATGTTGTAGTTGTCACTAATAGAAGCTATAGGAAATAGAAATCAAGCTAATTATATAGGACAGAATACATAATATCTTTCCCAAAAAAAGCTTGGTTATATCAAAACTAAGAATGAATAATATATCATAAGAATCTGCACTTCGAATGCAACCAATAAATCTGTCAAATATATGTGACACCAACGTTAAGTGAGATAAGTCCTTATAATTATTCTCAAACAATTTTGTTAAAAGAATATTATGACCTTCACCGACCATAAAACTTTATATGGAACAAATATTAAATTTAGTATTCATATAAACAAGACTTATTCAATATATGAGCATAATGAATCGTGAACATATATGGCACAAGAAAAATAGATCTTCAAAATAGTTGGCATTATATGATGATATGCATAAAAATTTCATATTGGAGATAATAATAGAACAAATACTAAGATTTTTTTAAAAAAAAGAAACATTGTATAAATTATCAAGTCCAATGGTAATGAAGTTAACATAGAAGTTACAGTTGACATTTGATAGGCACTCACTGAGATCTGCATATCCCCTTCAAGTACTCAGAATTTGTTATTAGTTTTCATATCTCACTTAAGAAAATTCCAAAAAGATTGCTTGAATTATGTTTATGCAGTAGTTTATTGATGACCATATGATTTCATTCTTTCTGTGTGATTTCAAAGTAACAACCATGTATTTAGGCTAAACTATGTATTTTAATATTGCTTGAATTATGTATATGATGTTCAGATACAAAGTGAATGCACATGTTATACAAATTACAGTAGGAGATATATTTTTATCTGACATGACACACTGATATTTGTCAAACATCCCCTCAAAATCTCTTGCATCATTCGACACAAAATTCCTAAATAGACATGATATGAAAATCCAACAATCTTGCTTGGACGGGAAGAACATAATAAGAAATGTGCAAAGAACAAAAAAAGGCAGCTTTAGCTTTGCTGTTGGTATTTATACCTGATGATTAATGTGAGGAATTGAGAGAAGGCAGAGAGGTCGGGACCTAGGGTTTCAGAGAGGTGGATATGGAACTCGAGATGGAGCTTGGGGGAGGAGCGTCGGGAGGCGTTGGGGAAGGGTGCTCGATTTGGGGATTAGGGTTTCGATTTGGGAGCGATGAGAGCGTGAAAAGGAGAGGGGAGAAGGAGAGCACGAGAACGAAGAGGAGAACACATAAAGATTTGGGGATTCCAATTTGGGGAAGAGTACTTCAGGTTTTGAACTAGGGTTTTTTTTCCTCCCAATTTGGGGAGAGAAATCGAGCGGGGACGCAGGATCACTGAAACAAAGAAGAGAAGGAGAGTGTGGGTAGGGGAAAAGACTCATTTGCCCTAATTTGTTGGTGAGAAGAGCGGAGGGATTTTGAGTCGTTCGATCGGGATCTAAATGAAGCTGCAGATCAGACGGCTGAGAGCGCAGATCCAGTATTCAAAGCTGCAGATCGGGATCTCGCTCGCTCTCTCTCTCTCTCTCTCTCTCTCTCTCTCTCTCTCTCTCTCTCTCTCTATATATATATATATATATATATATATATATATATATATATATATACTAGGTATGCCCGTGGCACGTGCCTACGACACGTATTCGGAACTGCATATAAATTTATTTGGAGTTATTTGGTTGTATGAACTGCATATAAATTTATGCATTATACATCTTTGGTTGGATGATCAAAAGTCATTCACTATACCTTTTTATACATCTTTAACAATTATTCGTTAAATTGTTTCAGTTTTTTAGGAATTTATCTTTATTGCCCTTAAATATCTAAATATTGATTTATCCAATTCTTCAAAAAGCTAGATTTTTTTAAAGAAATGTGAGAACATTAATTAAAAATATGCACCATGACAAGAAAAAAAAACTGATTGTAAACAAATACAACCACCTTTCTAATACAATCATCTACTATATAGAGGCCTCCTTTGAAATTATATTGTTGATTTTCATTTAAGACTTTTGGTGGTTGATTCTCTCCTTTGGTGTGTTGGTGTAGGCAATGATGCAAAACACTATATGATCTGAATAATTATTTCAAGCTTGTTGTATTTATTCTTGATTATATATCTATCATATCCTAGTTGGCGCGGCACCCCAATGCAGCCCTAGTTATGAATAGTGTGTTCTGAGCCTATTAGTTTTTTTTAAATCACATGTTCAGTGTCTGTTGTTCTGAGCTTATTTGAAACTTCATGTTCAGCTTCTGTTTGTCTTGAGCGTACACAATTTGATACTTCATGTTCAGTTTCTGCTGTTCATTTTCTGTTTATTCTGAGTTAACAAAATTTAATACTTCATGATGTGTTTCTGTTTGTTCTGGGTTTACCAAATTTGATACTACATGCTCTGTTTGTGTTTGTTATGAGCTTACATAATTTGATACATCAGGCTCTGTTTGTGTTATTTATGAGCTTACAAAATTACACATTTCATGCTCTGTTTCTGTTTGTTCTGAGCTAACAAAATTTGACACTACATGCTCTGTTTGTGTTTGTTCTGAGCTTACAAAATTTGATACTTCGTGATCTGTTTGTGTTAGTTTTGAGCTTACAAACTTTGACACTTCATGCTCTGTCTCTGTTTGACACTTTATTTGTAAAAAAAATATTAGCCATTTTACATGTCGCTATCCAAATGACCAAGATATAGTTTGGAATCATAATAGATTTTAGAAAATTTTCTGAAAATTTCGACAGAACCACCATTAAAATATTAGCCATTTTACAGCAATTCCTTACGGAATTCTGCTCACAATTAAAAATTTATCATCACAGTCAAGAAATACAAATCCTCCTCAGGCCAATCCAAGCAACATCACACAGACATTATATATATAGGGCTCTGGGAAGAAAAAATCTTCATATGACTAAATTACAAAATAAAAACCAAGATATCGTTTGAAAACATAATAGATTTTAGAAAACTTAGTAAAAATTTTGACTGAACCTCCCCTAAAATATTAGCCCTTTTACAGAAATTCCTTACGGAATTCTGCTAACAATTAAATATATGACATCACAGGCAATATATATCAATCCTCCCCAGGCAAAACCGAGCAACATCACACAGGCATCATATATATAAGGCTCTGGGGGAAAAAATCATAATATAATGCAAGATACAAAATAAAAACCAAAAATTTGTTTGAAAACATAATGGATTTTTTGAAAAACCTTTGAAAAACCTTTCAAAAACCAAACACAGAACCCAATACTCCACAAAATTGCGGGTACGGGTATTAACATAACTATATTATATCATCATTATATACAGATACTTACATAATCTCCCAAATTGCTAAATATTACAACTATTACAACATTCACCAAAATATACATCAACCAACCGAATGACCAAAATAAATTACAGTGTTGTAGAAAAATACAATGCTTCAAGTCTTCAAAAATGGGACCAAATAGTGTACCTAAAAAAATAGTAAGAGTTTTGAAACAAATAGTAAGAGTTTACATTAATCAATCAAAACAATGAGAGTTTTAAAACTAACTAACAACAAACAGCAAACAATAACTAACAATAAACAGCAAATAAAAACCTTTGCATGAAATAATAAAAAATGAGTCAACTTTTTGGAACCTCTTTGAAAAAAGGTAAAAAAACACATTCAGTCAGCTCTATTAAGGGTATCTTCATTTATTTCCTTTTGTTCACTTTCCTTTTTTTCAATATTGAGATGCAAGATGTTTGAACTAAAGATACTGGTGTCTTGTGAGTGGAAAGATCTGTGTGTCTTGAAGTTGTGTACTTTTGATTGGTTTGGTGTGGTTTGAATTTTATGTAAATGCAACAGAGATTTCTTATTTAATTGATCAGTTATGAAAAGATAACACTTTCTTTATCTTATCTTTTTCTCCAAAAAAAAAAGAAATGCAGTGTTTTTTGCTACATGAAGAACAGCTCAATCAGGTTCTAGTTGCATAATATACATCTAAACTAATTTGAAGTGCTTAATTATAAGTTTCAGTTAGATACTTTACGCAAAAAAAATGTACTTATTCAAAACCTTTTAAATGTGCTTAATTATAATGATATTTTAAAACCTGCCACTTGTTGAACCACTACTTTATCTCAGTCTAACTTATATGTGTCTTATTCCTCTTCATGCAACTGGTGATGCTCCTTTCATGTATAATGGCATTTTTCTTAAACTACACGATATTTTTAAACACTACCCTCAAATCTGCGGAAATCTAAAGGTTTGTTTATCTCATTAGCACCAGCCCATAATTACTGTAACACCCCACAAAATTAGAAATTACAATTTTGCCCCTGGGTGTTACGCACGTATATTTTGTAATGTATTTCATTACATATTTTGGATTCGTACTATTTATACATTTTCCGTATTGATTTCAGTCAACTAAAATATAATATTTCGATATTTTGTATTCTACGTGCTTTCTACGTGTTTTCAATACACGTATTAATTACATATTTTCCACCACTACGTATAATATTTTTCTATAGGTTTAAATTATTTATTTTTATGTATTTAAATCTATTTTATAAAACAAAAATTTATTTTCCCCTTGTTTTGATTAAAATGCATTTTTGACTTTCTGCACGTATAATGCACGTGTTTTCTACGTGCAGTGATTTCATCATGAAATATATAAAATTGGTAAATATGATTTTCTCATATTGTTTTGATTATATTTTAATAATTTTTCGTTGATAAAATCGATTTTTCGCATTTCGAAATTTTACGTGCGACGCACGTGTTTTCGACGAACATATTTGACCGTATTTATTTTTCGGAGTATGTGTATTTATGCATGATACATTTTTTTTTATTTTAAGTAAACTACTTAACTTACATATTATATGATACATGTATGTGGATATGATAAAGTAATAGAATTGGTAAGTATTATATGCATGGGAATGGGATTAAATGTGAAAGTGTGATTGAAAAGGGGGCCCACGGTTGGTATAAAAACAGTAAATGGGCTGTTAGTGTTTTTTTTGTGTTTAAGGAATATAATGGATATGGTATATATGATTGTAAATAAGTATGTTAAAAATTGTATTGTGCATATGAGTGCATGTGTGCATGCACACACTTTGTGTGTGGCCGGTTGGGGCATGGGAGAAAAGAGAGAATTAGTATTGAATGTGAGAGTGAATGAGAGTTAGTGTGAGAGAAGTGGGTATATGAAAGAGTGGGAGTTTTTAGGAGTTGAGAAATAAAAAGATAGGTAATTAAAAAGAGAATTAAAATGAGAAGTTATTAGGTGGGAGATTTTGCAATATAGTCCCTAGCATTGTCCTATAAATAGCAACTCATTTCTCATTCTTTTTCACACCAAAAATAAAATAAATAAGAGAAAGAGAAGAAAAAGAAAGAGAGTTATTGTGCTTGGAGGATCTCTTGCTTGGAGCATTTGCTAGAAGGAGAAGAGGACTAGGAGTTGCTAGGAGCAAGAAGGAGCTATTCATTTGTAGTTTTCAACCTTCAAACAAGAGGTGGGTTCTCATGCTTTCTAATTTAGAACTATGCATGCTAGTGATAATATATGAACATTTTGTTTTGATGTGTAGTTAAAATTTCATGTTAGTGTTACATGCTATTGCTATGATTAAACAAATAATAAGAATTTTTGACTAAAGAGCTAATGCCATAGATCATGTTAGAATACTTGTAAAATGTTATGCATGTTAAAAGTGTGTGGTTGTATGAGAAATTTGTTGAAAAATATTGGGAATACATTCTTTTGCAAAAATATTTTTGTAAAGAATCTTGTTATGAATAGATAAAATTCATGTTAGTTTAAAGTGATGTTGTGATTAAGTAGAAAAAGGAAGTCTACCATGCTAACTAAAGAAAGAGAATTACTTGATTGTTGTGAACCATGCTAATATGTTTGCTTAGTCTTGTGTTTACAATAGTGTTAATATATGAGAATAACTTTGATGTGAAATTTACAAATGGGAATCATGCTATCATAATTGCGAAAGTAGTCTTATTGTGACAATTACCATGTTAATGAAAAAAAAAGACAAATTCTTGTATAAACAATGTTGGTAAATTGTAGAATTTTATGCTTATAATATTATTGACCATATTAGATTTTATAATAAAATAAAAATGAAATTTCGATTAATTTATAATATGTCGACATGAGTAGGTTCTATTTTTAAAAGAATGGGAACTATTGTGTGAAAGAGCAATTTTTATTTTTATAAAATATAATTTATGTCAAATTGAGATTTTAATCAAATAGACATGGATACTAGTTTTCATTTCTTTTGTAGGATTTAGTTCCTAAAGAAAAGTCTAAGTTTTGCAAAAGATGAGAAAAAGGAATTTCTTTAAATAAGTGAAAAATAGTATTTTTAAAATAATTAGAAATTTTATTAGTTACTATCTTTTTATTAGCTGCTATCTTTTTATTAGTTACTATCATGGAAAGGATTATTTCTAAAATTGTGAAAGAATTGATCTTTTGGAATGAACACATTTTATGGAAAAAGACACACTTTGTGGATAGTTGAACAAAAGAACATTTGTGCTTTTTTAAACAGAGATTACACATAGACTTACTGGTTAGCGTAATAAACTTGGGTTTGGTTGAGAATAGTCACGGGTTCAAAACTCCCTGGTGACTTATATTTTATTTTGGGATTTTAAAATGATTTGGTAAATAGTTTCGAAAGTGGGTCAGTTTGGTAAAAACTTCCGTGGGAACTAGATCTGTAATTTTGATAGTGAGTAGGTCAATTTGGTAAATAGTTTCGAGAGTGGGTCAGTTGGGTAAAAAACTTTCAAAAGTGTTTCATTTTGGGTAAATTTTAGTATTCGTAAAACATAAATGAAGAATTTATTCTTAAAGATTGTTTTTGTGTAATTGATAAGTTTTAACGAGGATTTGAGATAGGAAGAAAAATAAATGACTACAAAAGTATTAGTAAAGAGCATGACTTTTAATTTACAAAATAATGATTTAGGGTGAATTGAAATCTCTTTATTTCTAGAAATGCAATATGGTTGAGTTATGTGACTTTTGAGATCATGAAAGATTTTGTTGTGAATGAGTAAATCATGTTTAGTGCTAAAGATGAGACATTGAATCGTGTTAAAATGAGACATCGTATGAATTTGAAATTGTGAATGAATTATTATTTATTATGAATAACTAGATCATGAATAGTGGCAAGACTATGAAATGATTACTTTGTGGATAAGTGTTAAGACAAGATTTGATTATTTTTGTGAAGTGAATTGAAAGATGAAATTATATAAGTTTAAGACATGATTACAAAAGGGTATGTGTACCCATGTTTCTTGTACATGAAAGATTATGATTAAGAATTTATAAGACTTCGGTTACCGGTAATTTTGAAAGAAAGAATTGATATGATTTTGAGATAATGCCGTCGGGCGATCTCGTATTTTGTGAATAAATCCGGTATGAGGTAAAACTGATTCTAGGGTGATAACATATTCATGTCTTGAACTAAAAATAATTAGGCACTTAAGTGAAGATGTGATAAACTTGTGCAAACGTAAATGGGTGCTTCTATATAGTCGGCGGTGGATCTCCGTGGCTATAGACCCAGTTGGTGGACTGTGGTTGCCCCATAGGAGATGGACTGTATTTTATCCGGGACTTAGGGTAGTCGACGGATATTTACCATACTCCAAAGAATATGTATATACTGGGGTTAGAAGGGCATTTACGGGATTATCATCACGATATAATAGCCAGGGAGGCTGGGATCTGTTAATATAAGCCAGGGAGGCTGAGATCCGTATCTGTGAAATAACTCTAAAACTTGTTTTATTACTGGGTAGTCTCATGGCGAGGGATCGAACCCTTCAATGTGGAGTACGTAGGCGCTTGCCCTCGGACCTATGTAGTATGGGATGCATAGAATCCGAACAAGTGTGCATTAGTGTCATCCTAGTATAGAAATGTGTGCATTAGGCATTAAGGCATAACATACACGTATGTTTAGAATAATCACCTTTGACACTTTACTTGTTCATTCAATCTTTTTTGTTGATTTGTTAAAGTATGAAATCGTTATACTATTCCCGGCATAGAGAGGATAGCCGTGTATAACATTTCGTCAGTTCTAAGTAACTGACGTGCCCACAGATTGACATGCAGGTAATGGACTATTCATGGAGTTATAAAGTGGATATGCTGTTGCTGTTTAGAAGTTAAAGATGTTGCAAATGATGTTAAAGTTATACTAGTTGTTTTTCATTGATTGTAATCTTTTAGTCTTCCGCTGTGTAAAACCAAGTTGTAATTGAACTCTGATGTATTGTGAATAAAAAGTTTTAAATTTTCCTTGTAAAATTGTACGAAGTGAAGTAAAGATCCTGTGAAATCTCGAATTTATCCTTATTTGAAATTCGGGGTGTTACAGATGGTATCAGAGCATGCTTTACAAGTAGTACAAGTTTATAAGGAACGATAAAAAGTGACGATAAATTTGGGAATAAACCAAAAGAGTCCTTCTGTCAACCGGGTGTAAACAACCCTAAGCGACACGGTACTTAAGCGTCTTCGGACCACCGCTAGCTGGGAACCAACTCTTACGGCTAACCCAAGTAAATCAGAACTTGATAGACTAAAGAACTGTTTAGAAAAAGTGATAAGACCATTAACTATAATTTAGAACCCGTGACACCTTAGTGAGTAGTTACAATATTATTCCTGCAGACACTAGAGTGTGAGTTTCAGTCTATAGAGATTTAAATGTAAGTGATTTACATTTGTGTTGCTCTATACACTGATGTTTTCTTTTTCTTTTGGATGGCTGGAGTCGTGAATGCAGTAGTTCTTGACTTTCATTCATGATATTTTTCTCTTACGGGGGCGAAATAAGAGAAAAATAGTAATACATAAGCCTAGGAGTCTACCTAAGGAAACTCCGATTCGATCTGCCCCCCGGCTGGGAGGCATCTACCTCATCCCGATCACAAGGAGAGGTTCACCATGATGGGGGGTAAGGTACTTTCATTCTTTACGTTCCGGAAAGAATGAAATGCATAGGGGACCATCCTTTTTTTTTCGGCATGCTCAAAAGATTTAAGGATTCACAGGGGGCTATTCGCCCTACTTAGTTGACTGACAATGAAAAAGGCTTGCGAAACAAGGCGATGGAATCCCTGTAGCTATAGCTATGCAGCCTAAGCCGGAATCGCCTTTGGAATTGAATCTTTAGTAGTCTATCAGTGGTGCGAAGCGGCTTTGCCCCGGGGAGCGAAAGGTTATACCGTAGTAAGCGAACAGCGGTTCTTCTATGTAGGCGCTGGGCTTCACTAAGGTAGCTGGCCTTGACTCTCTTAACGTCGAGCTAAGTGACTTTGCGTAGCGTAGTAGAATGAAGGCTACGCACCGACGCTCTCTTATCTATTAGCCTATAGCCTAAGCGTCTTCGCTAACTCGCTCGCCTACTTAAAAAAAAAGTAGGCGAGGCTAACTCAGCCGCTGACTTCGACTGTACTGTAGTGGGCTTTCGTCGCCTTTTCCTTGATTTTTTTTAGTTTCTCATGTTCTTTCATTCATAAAGTGTACTAGTTGAGTGATTGAGTTGTAGCGTTGACAAAAAAGAACAGCCGGTGAAAAGACAGCTATAATTGGGAATATATAGGCCAGCTTGACAAGCTACCTTTCCTCTTGATCTGAGGTGCGAAGAGAAACATCTCTTTTTTATGACTTCCACTTCTCGATCCCGGCCCGGAAAAGTGACCGACCAGGGCCCTCTTGATGAATGAAAGAAAGGGATTCCATCGCCTAGCCCTGTAAGCCCACACCTGTGTAGAGTAGATCGTTCAACACCTGCGGCACAAACCCATTTTTGACCAATTGGTCCGTCTATCATAGATTCATAGGCGACCGAACGGCCGCCCCCCTAATTACTAGACCGACCTGCTATAATAATTCCATAAACACCTAGCGAAGATATGGCAAACAAATAAAGTAGCCCTATGTTCGGATCTGACAATACCATACCATAATCAAAAGGTACAACGGCCCAAGCGACCAGACTTAACATAAATGTAGCCACTGGAGCCATTCTAAAAAGGGAGAAATTAGCACTACTTGGTGAAATAGGTTCTTTTATAATCAATTTCGAACCATCTGCTAGAGGTTGTAACAATCCGAACGATCCCACTACATCAGGACCCTTTCGACGTTGCACAAAAGCCATTACTTTACGTTCAGCTAGCACTAAAAAGGCTACTCCTAGTAGAAGTGGTAGAATTAAACCAAGTATTTCCGCTGGAACAGCAATGTACGTTTTCGATTTTCTATTCACTCATGATCGGGCCTGGTCGACCCGATCATGATATTTCACTTATGATCTGGCCTGGTCGACCCAATCATGATATTGAAGGATGGGACCTTTTCTCGAAAAACTCCGGATCCCGAGAAGTTTTGAAGATGGCGCATTAACGAATCCTGTTACGTTACTTCGAATGGAATCTCCGCCCGCCTCACTTGACTGAGCATAAGCGAAGTCAAGGGATTTCCTTATAACTAGTGGCTGAGAGTAAGCAACCCATCCCCCTTCATTCAACAGATTTGTGGTTGAGTCATTAACTCTGGGTCGGGAATCAGTCTTCTTTTCTTTTGCATTTCTGATGAATCACCTGCGTTCTTCTTTGTGTCCGTCCGTATCACAAAGCTGGTCAACACCAGCTGTAATGGTGAAAAATAGGGGGCGGAACGACGACCCCCTAATCATTGTTCGAGAAAGCAAACAAACGATTCGTTCCGACAACTTTAAACCATCTCAACCCCTATTCATTCGCCGATCAACCGACGATCGATCGGGCGGGCTGGTTGGGAAGGGGTGATTAGCAGAGAAAGGAATCGCTGAGAGATAGAAACTACTGTTTGGTCAGGACGAATGAGTGGCTGTGAAGCATGCTCTGGAGGAGGTAAAGACCCTTCCCCGAGTCAGTCCAGTCAGAAAGGGAAGGCAGTCTAGACTGCATCTCGGGAGTTTGAAGACCATCCCATTTCAACAAAAAATACAAGCAGGCGCTGGGCTTCACTAAGGTAGCTGGCCTTCCTTCCGGAAAGAAAATCTCGTTTTGTCTTTTTTGCATCAAAACCACCGGAAATAATTAGGTTAGGAAAAACGATTTTGTCCGACCATTTTCAAAAAGCGCATAGTTTATCCTCAAAAAATAACCTCTCCGGTCGGGGAACGCAGTTGTAGGAGCTCACTAAACCAGTAGGTCCTTGAGCAGATCCCACGTTAGCCCCAAGACGTTGGTCTCTAACTAGAAAAGTCAATGCTTGAGCTTGAGATCTGGTCCGGTGGGTCCGTCAAACTCACTAGGATAAGCGGTATTATTGAACCAGACGAAACAACAAGCGATGAAACCAAAGACAGATAAAGCAGCTAAACTATAAGACAAGTAAGCCTCTCCAGACCATACTTCATGGTAGGTCGTCATCGCTTTCGTTCATTTGGCTAAGACCTATAGCACTACTTTGGCGAAAGCTTCCCGGTTAAGGTACGACCGCCTTCTCGATCAGCTAGTTCATTTCATGCCAAGTAACGAAACCTGTTCAGGAATCGCACTAATGGCACCTTTCAGTAAATCGCAAACAAAAGGAAGACACGATCCCGCGCGATAGCTAAAGATAGGGCCCGTGCCACATCAAGAACCCAAGCGGGAACCTTCCCCGGCTTGCCGGGGCCGCTTGACGCAGACGGAACAAAACATGGGTCAATATCCTCCGCAGCCGAATCAGTCCATTCTTAAGCCTCCTCCAACCATTCGCTGCTGTTTAAACAATCACCTAATCCAAAAGCGAGATGAATTGCATCGAGCAGTAGCGCATGTCAAGAGGCGAAAAAGAAGCGAAAGAAAGGAAGCAGGCACTCCGCCAGGAAAGCCAAGTAACTCCATCTTTCTACGATGAAAGAAAGCCATTGAGAGCGAATCCTGAACTCAAGGAATGCTAACAGCAAGTAGTACAGTTAGAAAGGGCAGGAGATCCATTTAAAGAAAAGAATTTATGACGACAGAGACCACTAGAAGAAACTGTTCCAGAAGACGAAGACGCGGGCGCTAGTAGAGCCCTACACAGAAGAGGGTAAATAGGCATCAGGAATGGGGAAGCTGCATATTCAGAAGGGGTTTGGGAAAAGCATTTAACCTGAAGCAGATTTAGTATCTAGATTCCCAGATACGGATGATGAGGATTTGCGGAACTTACTTGCTGATAGCAGAGGCGAACGTCAGTGAGGAAACTATATGTGTTAAACAAATACACCGATGCCGATGGCTATGTCTAAGTAAAGTAAAATTTCCCGGGTTCAGTTGAGGAATATTTGGTGCACACATGCAAGGCTGACTGTAACCAAACTGTTTGTGTTAATAAAATACACTGGAGTGGATTTAGTTGGGAATTTCCCTGGTTCAAACGTTGCTGATTTGGTTAACACAAGCAAATATATATAAGGATAGCTGGAAGCCCACCCATACTCATCCCCGAAAAACAAGATCTGAGTCAACCAGTGTATGAATCTCTGTCGGAAGGTGCGCCAAATGGCAAATGCCCGAAAAAAACGACCGAGACCACTGGCCGATATGCCTAGGATAGCGGGCAAGTAAGTACAGGAACAGACCTGGAGTAAAAGGGAAAGCTGCAAGTAGGGTCAAATCCCCTAAGGGGCCCTGAGAGATACAACGTTACGGGAAACTAAGCGGTTGGTGTAAGCTCTAAAGGTTAGAAAACCCATCACCACATGCAGAAGAAGCGGGTGATGCAAGCTACACAGCATAAGTGTATCGCAGACTGACTGATGAGGATTTAGTATCGAAATTCCCAGTTGAAGCTGCAGAGTGACGAACCATATGGCAAATGCACTGGTCAAATGCCAAAAGAGAGGTCAGAGTTGGTGAGGAACACTGGGAGCCTATCCGACATACTCCTCACAAAAGAGAAAGATCGACGGCAGAAGCGGAACATGTACCGAAATAGTATAGTGCGAAACTGTTTAAAGCGTTCCTTATGTCCCAACCCCTTATTAAGGCGTAAGAAGACCTCTTGGATCAGGGAAAAGTAGTATCAGTAGCAGGTGCAAAAAGAGAGTAGGAATCAATCGGGAAACGGAATCAGGAACAGCTAGAAAAGTAGCGAGGAAAGCCTGAAAGGGCAACCAAGAGCCTTGGCAGAAGTAGCCATGTTCAGGAAGTCTTAGCGCTTGACCCCTTTTCCCAACGAGTGAAGTTCAGCGATCGAGGAATTCCTCAAAGGCTTTTTCTTCGCAAGAATACTAATTAGTTAGCGAGACGAGATCCTAATGGGCCTCAGTTGATTCAGAATTCCGGGTTCTCTTTCTAGGCCTGATCGATCCCTAAGGTCGCCCCCATATTCTCTCTTTTGGCGCAGCTATCTAGTACAAAAGTACTGGCTTTAGGATAATAATAAGAATACGCATAACTTCGGCTTTCTGTTTAGACTGAGACTGCCTTGCCGACTCTGTCCTGACTTGCTGCTCTGCTCCCGGACCTGCACAATGGGGATCAGCTTTAGCACTAAGCCTCACTGACTGAACTCTTGCCCTTTGTGCTCGATCTGCCTGGGCTTCTGCTTTGCCATTCAAGGGGGGTATTTTAGTGCTAGGTTTTCCATAGGAACTGGACCTTTAGGCTTTTACTACTGGTGAGTCAGAGTACGGGTAGTCGCAAACCTTTCGGTAGACACCCCTCATTCCTGAACCTAAAGAAGGTGTAAAGCAGCAGTCAATCCCCCCTCAAGGAGGAATCCAAGAAGGAATTAACTCGTCTCTACCGCTTTGCCTCACTCTTGATCATGATTCCCTCGCTTCTAACTCAGAGGCGCTTACCTGGCAAAGACAGCGCATTTATCGATTACTCAACAGCACCGGAGCGAACTAGAAGAGCTAACGAAAGGGGCGGATTGTTCATCAACAGTCGAGAGGGCTGGAAAAAAGGACTGTTCGTTAAGCAACGTCTTTTGCGAGGGTAGCTTTCTTTCCTGCGTGATAGGCTTGACTATTTGAATACAGGCTGAGTCAACAAGTTCATCGATAGAATCTAAGGCATCCCTAGGAAATGGCATAAGTAACGGTGTCGTTTTAGTACTATCTAACTATCTAAGAGTACCTCGGATCCTAAGAAAGGGCGGAATCAGCGGAACAAGCAATGGCAGAAAGAGCGATTAGTCCTTTTGGAAGGGCAGAACGAACAAAAGGTTACCTTCGGGATAACGGGTCAAAGAAAGATTGGGCTGATTCAGGGTATGAATATGCCTAGCACGGGAAAGCACTATCCGAGGAGCCAACTTCCCTACATTTCCGACCAATCAAGCGGATAACCACTCTAAGAAAGGAGCGAAGCGGCTCGACTGATAAGGAGAGGAGAAAAGTAGCATATTGATAGGGGCAAAGCGGGGGGTCAAAGCCCTGCATTCACCGAGCAGTCGTTAAAGTTCTTAGTTAGTTAGGCCTCTTGAGAGAAGTCATTCCCAGTTCGCTGGAGATTAAGTCTTTAATACAGAAATGTAGAATAATGAGCAGCATCGGGATACGCAAGAGAGTAGACTCGCTTTCTTCCTTGTTTGTTACAGACCCCTCACTTTGTTGAGCGGGTGGTTAACCCAACGGATGGTTCTCAATCAGGAACGTCTGAACAGTTAGGACTTGCCGGTTTAGATGGAGAATTATGCCAGATTTCTGAGATCGAGAGTGCTTTCTTGCCTTTTGTGACCGGCGAGTAAGGAGCTTAATCTGTCTTTGCTTTGCTCGGTGAATCCTTTGATTTAGTCGTTCTGGTACCACGGGGCATATCTATCACCGTCCGTAGTTTGGAATCGATCCTCGGCTAGCTGCTTTTCAACAAGAGAAAGACCTATCTTTCCTTGATTCCCTAGCAGAGAGTCCCGAGTTCCGAGTTGGGGGTTCCAATGGCTATCATACGTGCCATGATTTCTATCATTTAATAGGGTGATCGAAGCGCATCCGCTCGCCCTCCGTTGACCGGGGATTTCTCCCCCTTGAGGGGCGGTAGTTCATGACTCTTACTCGACACCGTCAACTTCTCTTTCCCGTGCGTAACATCCGAGTGGAAGCCGCTTTCGTGAGACGAATCCCTGCCATTTCCTCTTGGGAGAAGGGTTCCTGACTCGCATAACGAGCTGGTAGACAGACTTCCCTGCCTAAATCCCCTACATATTACGTCCACCCTATAGGGTAAAACAGCCCAGCCCCCTCCAGAGCCCATCCACCCATTCACCCACCCATGACCCCTTACGATCTGGGCCTCATCCCCCAGTGTCCCTCTGGGCTCCTCTCCTACCTGCCCAGTGTTCCGAAGCGTTGGTCTTTCTTTCCAAGCCGCGCTTTGTAAGTCAGGAAGCAAGAACTAAAGCAAAGTCCGGACCTTGCAGAAGATCGAGTTGGTTTTTCGGATTTGAAAGGTCTCCTCTGCTCGCGCTCGACGTTTCCACCCTACAAGGAAGACAGAAAGAAGTCGAATATCATAGGGAAATCCTGGATTGGTCTCCCGGGCTTGGTCACTTACGTTATTTCATTCCATGCTAAAAAGCCAAGTGTAGACTTCGAGTGCGAGACAAAGGCCCGTGCGGGATTGGCCCGTCGGGGACGCAACTACCTAACCTTAGCTTGCCTTAGCTCGCGTCTGATCCTAGATAAGCTCCATCCGCAAAGGGACTAGATGGTATACCCATTGCTATAGGCGCATCGGAATATAGCAGTTCAACGAAAGGGGATTGCGATCCATGTATCTTTATCTTCTATCTAAATCACCTCACCTCAACAAGCAACGGACGAGCGCAGGTATATAGTGAAAAGGCGCTGTTAAGCCGAGTGCTTCTTCTTAGTCTCTATCTTCGGAATGACTTTCTAATTGAAGCGCTCTTGTTGACTTCGAGAGAGGCCTGGTTTCAGGGAAATCAATAACTCTTTCACTCTTTCTTATACCAATGAAGCTCATCAACTACTTTAAATACTATATACATACTTTCACTCGTGATCCTTTCGAGGGATCACTCACTCCAGCCAGGACTACAACAAACAATCAACAACTCAGTAACATGTTTTGTTAATGGGAACAAGGAACTCTTTCAAAAAATACTATTTCTCAACTCATCAACTACTTGTTGCTTCCGTTCCTGATCCTAGCGAGGGCAGAGGCCTATATTACACTTAAGGACTAAAACAAGGAACTAACTCAATAGCTCTTTCTTATCCCGAATCAGCAAATATAATAGTGAACTTACTTGCCTTCCTAACTAAGTATATTAAGGGTCACTAAGTATATTAAGGGTCACCACTCACTTCAGTAACTCAGACCTCAGTAACAAGGAACTCGTTATACCACTAATATATCTGGCGTTAATTTACCTACTAAAATATCACCGGCTTCTATCCAAGATCCCAACATCACAATTCCATTTCTGTCTAAATTTCGGAGTAAATGAGCCTCTAAATGCGGTATTTCCTTAGTGATTCTTTCGGGACCTTGGCTTTTCAGCTAAAAAAACTTGTCTGAATTTCAGGATGTGAAAAGAAGTATAAATATCTTCATATACCAGACGTTCGCTAATTAGTACGGCGTCTTCAGAATTGTAACCGCATATAAGCTACTAATACGTTTTTTCCTAAAGCGAGTTCCCCACCCTAGCTCTAAGTTCGCCGCACCATCCGCTAAAATTTGTCCCTTTTTCATCCCTGCCGAAGCTGAGGTTTTTGATGCATACAAGTCTTTTTGTTGGAACGTTGATACATAACTAATGGAATGCTTATAGTGTCCCCATTACTTGAGAAAATGATCTTGCGAGTATCGGTATAAATGATCTTTCCTTCGCGTTCAGCTATAACGGAAACCCCCGAATCTAGAGCCGTTTGGCGTTCCAACCCAGTTCCAACAATGCACTTCTCGGACCGAGAAAGAGGAACTGCTTGGCGCTGCATATTAGAACTCATTAAAGCCCGATTCGCATCATTATGCTCGATAAAAGGAATGAGGGCAGCTTGCTGCGAAAAATATTGAAAAGGAAAAATGCTTCGAAAACGAATCCCATGCAATAGTCAAGAATTCTTGACGATATCGAGCTGGAACAACCTGTTCCTCTTGAATACCACGATTCAAAGCCAAAGAATTCCCCGCTGCTACCATATAATATTCATCTTTATTTGGCGATAAATAAATTATCTCTCTTTTGATCTCTCAGATATTTCATAAAAGGGACTCTCTATAGATCCCCAATGGCCAATCCTTACATGAATAGCTAAGGATCCAATAAGTCCAACATTGATTCCTTCAGACGTGTCAATTGGACAAATACGTCCATAGTGGCTCGGGTGGATATCTCGTATCCGAAAACTAGCAGTTCGCCCCGTCAATCCTCCAGGACCCAAATAACTCAATTTTCGCCCATGAACGCCACATAATGGGTGTCAGTGGATTCGTTCGATCCAAAACTTGAGATAAAGGGTGTAGGCCAAAAAATGATTCATAAGTAGTTGTTAATGAAGTTGAAGTTACCAAAGTTTGAGGGGTCGGTATCAATTTATGCCTGATTGCTCCACATATAGTTCCTCGAATCGCATTTTCTAAACGAACAAGAGCCAATCCGAATTGATCTTGTAACAGATCTGCTACAGAACGAATACGTTTATTTTTCAAGTGATTCATATCATCAAGTGTACCCATGGGCATAGATTCATTCTTCGTACCTGGTCCAGCCTCACAACCCTTCGCGGGTTGGTCAGACGGAATTGGACAAAGAAAAGAGAGTGCTCGACCGGAACAACGTCAAACCATAGAACACAGCTCCTTTCGGTCGAACCCGCCGGAAAAGAAAGACGACCTTACCTTTTTCGTAGATAGTCTCAGTGAGAGCTACTGTTGTCTCCCCCGTTGACCTTCTTTTATAGATAGAATCTTCAATGAGTGGAAAGGACTCCCAGACTTGCTCCGCAGTACGAGCCTCATACAGAGCCGCGCCCTTGTGATATGATAAGAAGAAAAGGCGCTGGGCTTAACTATTCATTGGTAGCTAGCCTTTCTTTTTTGAATTAGAAAGAACGGGACGGGGGGATGAAAGACAAAGAAAGGGATCAGGGGCTTTATGATCGGAGAAAAGGAAGGGGCGTGGTTGATGTGTCACTGGGTCGGTGGGGAACCCGTAGGAAGGGGGACGACCCGCCGAATTCACATCAGAAATCGCCAACATGAACACAAACTAAATCGTCGAATTTCGTATAGAAAAAAAATCTATATGCCACTTCTATTCTCGTCTCGGAGCTGAGGTATATGAAGAATTGCTTTTTGGTCCCTTTCGTCCAGTGGTTAGGACATCGTCTTTTCATGTCGAAGACACGGGTTCGATTCCCGTAAGGGATAGGTACTTATTCCCGGCCGGCGGTATCATTGCTGAGTGATCGCTCGCTATCTGGCTGGAAAAGGTGGTCCGGAAGCTTCCTCTCTCCCAGCAAGCAAGACGAGATAAGATCACCACTTCTCAGTAATGGACTTCCTTTACTTCTTCCTTAGCCTTAGATGTCCTTCCTATCATAGATTCTCGAACCTCCGCAGGTCTAGTATCTTCGGATTTGAAATGCATGCGTTCTTTCTCTCCTCCCCTCAGCCACACATCTCTTTCGTTCGCCCCCCATTTTTTTTCTATGTCACCGTCTCCTCCTCGGATTGGCTGCGTAGATTGATTGATGGAGATGGCTTTTGTACCGGTCAATCCTGATATCCTATTCTTCTAGCATAGTTTTTTTGTTGGATCAAAGATCGGCAGGTGATCCGTCCTTTCTCCTCTGCCGTGGTTCATGCATTCTTCCTTCCACTTACGTCGAATCGACGTTCCAAGGCCGCCAAGAGCGGAAGGTTCCTCAGTTCTTTTGAATTTATAATTATAATTATAATAGTAATAGATAGTGCATTTCCTTCCTTCGGGCGCCTTCTTTCTATTTATGTGGTCGAAGCACCAGGTGGTAATAAATTAAGTGTATCGTTCGCAGCCTTCATTCCTGCCTGCTCGCTTCCACACACGCCTTGCATTCTGCACGGTTGCCCTTCCATCTCCCCTTCTTTAATGGCGGAGGGATTCCATCGCCTGCTCCCGCTTAGATAGAACAGGAGCCCTGCCAGAACTAGAACAGGCCTTTCATAGGGCAATTTGCTCGCTTATACAAGACAGACCGTCGACTGCCGCAAGCAAATCAAGTCTTATACGCTCTGCCCTATATATGAGTAATAGGGAGCACCCTGCTTTTGGTCGTCCATAGGAAGAGAGGGGTCAGCGAGCAGGTGTTCCCCATCTTTACCAAAGGCAAACAGCCCCCATGTTATTCAGCGTGGGGAGCCTGCATGACAAGAGCAGGCTGCAGGCATGGTGCATGGGACCAACACTTCTTTTTCTCGCCACGCCAGCCACTTCATTCAATCAATCATATGTTCTATTCCGGGACACTGGCATTCATGACTTCTTTCTTGGGGACTTTCTTCAAAGGCCGGCTTATTACGCTGCTTACTTATCTAACGTATACGCTTCGCTACGCTTACTCACTTTCTTTCAAGAAAAAGAGGATAGCGCGCTTCTTACACCACCACTTCTAAGATAAGAGACCACTCTTCTACTTTGAAAGCGCTACAGCTAACCGGTTGCTTGGTACCAAGTGGTTGGTTGGCAAAGAAAAACAAAATGCTTTCGATTTGCTTTAGCTGCCGCTTTTTTTCAACACAGAGCCGGGAATAACGGCCGGCATAGAAGTCTCTTGCACGCAAGGAGATGCATTTTTAGTACTGGTGGTACTGGACAAGCTCTAGGGGAATAATCTCTTTCTTATTTCGCAAGCACCTTTCTTTCCCATGACGACTAGGAACGGGCAAATAAAGAATTTCACTTCGAATTCCGGACCTCAACATCCTGCTGCTCATGGTGTTTCACGATCAGTATTGGAAATGAACGGAGAAGTGGTGGAACGTGCGGAACCACATATTGGATCACTCCAGTGCGGCACGAAGCCGCTGACGCTGAGTAGGCTTCTATGCCGCTAGCTATGCCCTGCTCGGTCCCCCGGCAGGGTGGGGGTTCCGTAGCGCGTCATGAGCACCGGGCAAAGGGGCGGTTGAGCAACTCAAGCGAACCGCCCTACCTTTGGATAGGGATAGAAGGGAGAAGGTTGTGAAGGTGGCCTCGTTATCCACACATCCGGTCGGATGAATGGAGGCCAGCTACCATTATTTAGTTAAGCCCTGGGTTTTCACGAGCGTTGGCGGGTCCTGGAGTGCCCGTCAAGGGCGCTAGCGCATACCCCGGGGTGATCATCACCACCTGCACCTCACATCTCGGCACAGTGGAACGTGTAACCCGCCTGCTGTCCAAGTCAACCACTTTCTTTCCTGTAATCCATAGCGCCTAACAGAACGTAGCAGCAAGGGACAACCCACCCATACAGACAGCCTGCGGGGAGGATGGCACTACTGGCAAAGACCGTCTGGCGAAAACGCCGCAGGCGCGAAGCGTGGTAGGCCTGCGCCGGGGGAGCATAGGGAGCCCGGACGGTGGAAGAGCCAGGGGAGGCCGGGTCATTTGACGGAAATGGAAGGCTTTTTCCGAGCGGCTCATTCATTCTTGGAAAAAGAGGGAGCGAGCCAATGGATCAATGAATAGATAGAGTCAACGGTAGACAGACAGCGCTGCCTACACGCGAATTAGCTTCCGAGGTCGAGCAGTCTCAATTTCAAAAAGGATTTGCGAATGAGCAAGCAACTATTTGAGTAGTTCGCGCAGGTATATAGGTTCGCGAAAGCCGTTGCGCGTTAGCACGCGCTAGCGCGCGCATCCATTTTGAAGCTGGGCCACCTCGAATGGCGTGAGCCGCATGCGGGGAGACCCGCACGTACGGTTTTCAGGGGGATCCGGCCGAAAGACCGGCCGGCGCCCACCCGACTAGAGGGACTGAGAAATTAATAGAGTACAAAACTTATCTTCAAGCTTTACCTTATTCTGATCGTTCAGAGGGCGATCGCGGAGTCACTGAATGAAGTCCTCCGTTTCTTTCGGAGGTGCTGACCCGCAGCGAGGCAGATATGACTAAGTGACATATTGAATATGGCGACGACAACAGCATGTCGTAGAAGGAGATAACAGGTGGAGCCAACGACCCACTAAGACTCACGTATCTACAACTACATCCCCGAGCGGCAGTCAAACGGGGGCGTGAATGCGAGATGCCAGCGGAATGATCGGCCGGACAGAGGCTAGGGCTGCTTCCTTCCCACCGCGTCCTTCCTTGTGTGTCGGAGATATAAAGCGAGTGCACCGGAAACGGGAACTGGGTCGATCTATTCCATGACGAAGCATCCGAAGCATAACTGCACACTCACACGACCTTTGCCGAGAGATAGGAGCATTCGGTGGAACCGGTGAACTACACTTGCTTCTTGATAGATGTGTGGGACAGAGGGCTTGTGGTACCTGCTGCCCACCCTTCCTCCGCTTTGATAACCGTGTGAACGGAGAGTGGGCAGAGCAAAAGGGAAGGAGGTCCTCATACGGAGTCGCACACTTGAGCAGTGCGGGAGACTGGAGAATGGGTCGAGTAAACTCCCTTGGGGCCGATAAAATCACAGACGAAGTCTTTTTTCTTTTTTCTTAGTGATTGGAAAGGAGGGCGCCTTGGTTGGTATGTTATCAAAAATGGAAGGCAGAGGTAAGGTAAGTACTTCGAATGGCGAAGAGAGGCGGCAATCTATTAGGGGGGGAAGGAATGGTCAATCGTCAAGTCAAGGATTACTTCTTTGTTGGCGAAACGATGGGGGGGGGAGAAACCACGCCAGTGATTCTCTGAGCCGGTCTTTATTTCCAACGCCTCGGGAAAGGATATAGATGACAGCACCTTTTTCTCCTCTTCCTTACCGGGAAGGCGCACTTCTCTTCTTCTTCTGGCCTTCACCTCCCGCGCCCGGCCCGGAAATAGAACCCAGCCCCCCTTCTGATCCATTCATTTCTGCAAGCAGGCGGGATCCAGAGCTAAGCCCCCTCCTATTCGAGGCCGGATGGCCTCGCCCCACAAGCACCCAACCTTCCTTTTGCTCTTCCTTCGGTTTGGCTCCACGAACGCGCCACCTAGGAGCCCCACTCATATTCAAAAGGCGCTACTTCAATTCAAGCGCAAGTCCCCCACTTTGACTATAAGAAGCAAAGTACCAAAGGTGCGCTCCGCCCGGTTACTCTTAAGATGTTTGCTACTGAAGGAAGTAGGGCTCCTATTGAAACGCTTTCCCTCCCTCAAAAGGCGCCCTGCTTTCGACGACGATTATAATAAGTAGTTACGCTGCCATTTTTCCAATATCATGGAATAGCATGGCCCGGGGCTAAGGTAACTCCAGTGGGAGAGCCGTGTTATGGGTGACCTTATTGCACGGTTCAGAGAGCACTTGTGTATGTGATGCAAGTGAACGTGTACGAAAAAGCTGTCGTAAAGTTTCGTTGTTCGTTCCGTCGTCGACCCTATCTATGTTTCTACGATGGCCCAAGAACACGCTCATTCTTCAGCCGTAGAGAGACTTTTTAATTGCGAGGTACCATTACGAGCTCAATATATACGAGTGTTATTCCGTGAAATAACTCGAATTTCAAATCATTCACTTGCTTCAACTACTCATGCTATGGATGTGGGAGCATCAACTCCGTTCCTTTGGGCTTTTGAGGAGCGGGAGAAATTGTTGGAATTCTATGAAAGAGTCCCGGGAGCCAGGATGCATGCCAGTTTCATACGACCTGGTGGAGTGGCACAAGATCTGCCTCTTGGCTTATGTCGAGATATTGATTCCTCCACACAACAATTTGCTTCTCGTATCGACGAATTAGAAGAGATGTCAACCGGCAACCGTATCTGGAAACAACGATTAGTGGATATTGGTACTGTCACTGCACAGCAAGCAAAGGATTGGGGATTCAGTGGTGTAATGTTAAGAGGTCGTGCGACATGAAGACATTGATAGCAATATGGGGGAAGTTCCCATCAGGCAACAACGGTTCTGCCTGACCCTACTCAAGCATGCATATGTTGTCAGTGAAGATTTTGTGTGAAGCCTTGGAGACGACGTACCCGGGGCTAGGGTGAGCTGAGGGGGGACAGCGTAAGTGAGCGAATGTGTGTAAGCCCAGTCAAAAAGATTCCTATTCTAGGCGGGGCGGGCCATCCACCTTCGAATGGTGTTGGTCCGTAGGACCGTGAACGGATTCGCCTCTGGCCTCTGGGCACGTCGGAACCGCATGAGTTCACCGGGGTGGAGCACGGTCCGCCAAAATCGGCATAGGTTAGGTGCTATTGATGGAACATGGTAAGCCCATCTTTCTCCATATGGAAGTGCTGCGGGCACATAGAGATGTGGGTAGAGGAAGTCTCAAAAAGCGACGAGCTGTAGGTCACATGACCTGCACCGAAAAGGTGGCTGACTGGGCTTTCTCCTGGATCAAAGCAGATCAGCTCGCCGAATTCGTCGATCGAATCGGGCGCCCCGGAACGTCGAATGAAAATAGGTGGCCGGGTTCTCTTTCTACAACCCTCTTTATATGATAGGCCCGGCCCCCTTCCCCCTATCCCTCCCTTATGTTTAGGAGCGGGATCTGCCCTGAAATATAGCTGACCTGTGGTGGTACGGAAGGCACGGACTCCGCGAGCGTCCCGCACCCTCAGATAAAGAAACTCCTCAACCATCACAAGAAAAAAGAAGTATGACGCTCTGTGTCTGACTCTATTGGTCATAGTTCCTTGCTGTTGCGGCCGGTGCTCGTTTGCGCGCGCGCACCCCCCAAGGGAATTTAAGGAAAGGATGCCTCTCGGGGCATCTGAGAATGATTCGAGCCGTATGAAGGGAAACTCCCACGTACAGTTTGTTTTTTTGGGGGGGAAGGAGCCCGACAGGGTCCCCTCACTGACTTGGCCCGGGCCTAAGTGAAAGTGAAGTGGTGGGCCTACCTATCCCAACCTGGGGTATGCTGGGATTCGCGAAGAGCAGCACCTTACGATGTTCATGACCAATCGGATCCTGACGTACCAGTAGGTACCAGAGGAGATCGCTATGATCGTTACTGTATCCGTATCGAAGAGATGCGACAAAGTGTTCGGATCATTGTGCAATGTCCTAATCAAATGCCTAGTGGCATGATCAAAGCCGATGATCGTAAGCTATGTCCTCCATCACGATGTCGAATGAAACTATCCATGGAATCGTGCGCCGTGTGAAACGTAGATCATCGCCGTTCTTAACCGAGACTCAGGTTAAGCTCCGTCTCGGAACCGTCGTGGGGTTAGGAGTAAAGCATCCCGAGGTTGGCGCATCTCGTTGGGCGTGGAGAAGCATTGGGAACCCCAATATCTTTCTTCGGAGCAGTTTCTTTTCCCGTCCCCTCGCCCCGGCATAGCGCTTCGCTTCCGGTTCTTCGGAAGAATCAACTTACTTCTCCCTTCTTCATTGATCTGGGGGAAAAGGAACCGTCTACCAGTTGGGAAGCTAGACATCAAGGTTGTGGCTTGATGAGGATAACTAAGCTGACACGCCGGAGTTGGCTGCTGGCACAACAGGGTGGTGCCTTACCGCACGCGCGGTAGCGTTCGTGGTGGTGCTTCAGGATTCCAATGTACTGCGTCCAAGATCAGAACGAGCTTGCCGGCGGACCACTGCCGTCCCATTCTTGAGTGAGCTGGAGCGCAGCCATCTTTTCCACTGAAAACGCGTCAAGCTATCGCTTTGGGTCGAAGCACTAAAAGAAAAAGGACCGGGAAACGCGGCGGCATAGGAACCACGGGAACCCAGGAGGGAGAAAGACGATGTACGGGATACGGAATCCTCGTAGTAGGCTGGACAAAAATCCAGCCGAGAGAGGGCAGCCTTTAGAAACAACAGGTTGGGAAAGGAAACCAAGAGAACGCTTCGCGTTTTCTTATCTTCTTCCCGTAGGAGTAGCACAAAAAGAGGGATTAGCATTACATTATTGACCCCATGAGAAACCACTAACACCTTCCTCGTTGGGGCTCCGCGCACTGGGAAAAGGCTTCCGCGACGGGAAACCGGCCACTAGTTACGAAGTGAACATAAGGTATCGAGGGGTCCCTCACAGTCAGGTGCGATGCAATTGCCCCCTATTAGTAAAGTACCCCTCTTCCTATTTAGGGGGTTGAGGCGAGAAATGGCTTGATGAACCGTTCCGTTCGCCACGCACCGGCCCAATTCACTTGCAACTCGTAGAGGCTGTAAGTACTAGCTATAATATCCTGGCCCCACAACTATCAAAGTAACGTGGGGTTGAAACACGAGAGTGCCCGCCCTTTCTGTCAAGTAGGCTACTTTTTCCGGAACGCAGTCCGGGTAGTTATAATAGTAAGACCGTGTATATTTAAATATCTTCGATGCTGTGAGGATTAGTATTACATTTCGAAATGTCCGCTTCAACCGCTGTTTCACCTCCCAAAAAGCTAAGTTGGCTTGACGAGCTGAATATCTAAGTTTGAGGAAGCGGGAGCAAGAAAACCAATAATCTCTTTCTTTTCCTTCTACTTAAGGGGCAAAGAGAAGCGCTTTCGCTCCTATCAAATATCTTGAAAGCGAACGGTCAGCGCGAGGGTTCGACGACTTAGCCGAGCGTTAGCGAAGCGTCATTCTCATAGCGAGGCGCTTCGAGTTAGCGAAGCGCTGTAATAGCGCCGAAGCCTATGTGCTATAATGCTGAACCAAGGACGCTCCGCCTTATCTATAGAAGTAGTCAACTGAGTTCTGAACGAATGGGATCCTTGGTTGGTAATGGCTCCATCTATAGATAGAAAGCCTTATGATGGGAAACTACCACGTTAGGTTTGGAGAGAGATGGGACCGGTTATAGTTTAGGGGGAGCAGATGCAAGCTTTTTCTTTCCATAGCCGGCCAAATGACTACAGGATCATCGGTCTACTCTACCTCAATTCACCATTTCGAACCTTATACAGAAGGTTTTTCCGTACCAGCTCCTTCTACCTATACCGCAGTTGAAGCACCTAAAGGAGAATTTGGTGTCTTTCTTGTCAGTAATGGAAGCAATCATCCCTACCGTCGTAAAATAAGAGCACCTGGCTCTGCCCATTCACAAGGACTCGATTCTATGTCCAAACATCACATGCCAGCAGATGTAGTCACCATCATAGGTACTCAAGATATTGTGTCTGGAGAGGTAGATAGATAGGACTACGTCCTGCTCGATCAGGACCCTAGCGTCTATTGCGAGCCAAAACACCCTGAAAGAATCACTAAGGACCGCATTTAGAAGCTCATTTACTCCGCTATTTAGTCGTTGACTTAACGTTGTTTTCGGTTCGATCCACTATCCTTTTTGAAGCGGATAGTTCACAGTGCTCATTCTCAAAAAAACCGGAAAAGCCAACAATGATGTTTCCACTCCATTTTCATTACGAAGATGTATCACGCCAGGATCCGTTGCTCAAACTGAATCACGCCAACGTTATGGAAGTTCCTGGATCATGTGAAATAAGATTAGTACCAAAAGCAGCCTCTGATTTAAGAATCCAATTTGGAAAATTGGCTATGGAGATTCCGCGTGGTCAGAGATTCTTTAAGAAAAAAAGAGATCTTGCTAGAACGAGTTCCAACATCTGATGGTTATTTGCTGTAATGGGGAAATATGCTCGCATACACTCTCATATGAATGGGTAGCTTGGACCGTCATTTATGATACCTTACACACTTCCCTCTCAAATTATTTTTGTAGATCATTATCATGGTACTTTCTCCATATTCAATATATAAATTTTTAATAAATATTTTCTTATGTTATTAAATCATTTGAATTTATCTATCTTCCTTAGTCTTGATATTTTAAACTTGTTTTTCAAACTTAAAATTTCGTCTTTCATATATTTATGTCACTTTATGTTTACCCGTTTATATCTACTATTACTTTACGTATTTTGTCGAGTTTTAAATTGCTGTTTATTAAATTAATATTGCAACCACTATTTTTCTTCATTTATTATTTTGGATTTTTCTTATGAAATTTTCTTAAGAGCACTCATTTTATATGATTTTGATTTATATGAAACTATAGTATCTTATCCTATATATTTTTAACAAGATTGAAATTTTCTTGTTATATAAATATGACCTACCATTTTGTTTCCATTCGGTACTATTATTATTGCATATTTGTTTTGATGTAATCATTTTTACTATTATTCGCTATTCATTACCTTTATAGTTTTACACTTCTTTAATATATTGCATATACTCACTATCTTTTCTCACATTCTTAGTTATTACATATATTTTTCCAATGATTTCTATATATATCATATATATTTCAATATTCTTACTATACATATCATTTTACCCTCGTCTAATTACTACATTAATATTTTTGTATAAAATTGTCTATGCCTATTGTCCTAATTTGCTATACTATATAATTATTGTTTTCAATTGTGTTTTCATCTCGTGTATGTGCTTTACACTATTTTGTCTTAATGTTATAAATTATTTTCATTACTACAAATTTTTGTATATATATCAAATTTGATATTATTGCCGCCATAATTTTCCTATATAGAGTTGTTTTGTTTCCTCATTACATTTTTAAAGTTAGCAGTTTCCTAAATACAAGAATAATATTTTCTTTGAAGTGTACAAAATACAATCTTTACCCTAGCGAGTTCCGGGGACGGAACTACTCTAAGGGGGGGAGAGTGTAACACCCCGCAAAATTAGAAATTACAATTTTGCCCCTGGGTGTTACGCACGTATATTTTGTAATGTATTTCATTACATATTTTGGATTCGTACTATTTATACATTTTCCGTATTGATTTCAGTCAACTAAAATATAATATTTCGATATTTTGTATTCTACGTGCTTTCTACGTGTTTTCAATACACGTATTAATTACATATTTTCCACCACTACGTATAATATTTTTCTATAGGTTTAAATTATTTATTTTTATGTATTTAAATCTATTTTATAAAACAAAAATTTATTTTCCCCTTGTTTTGATTAAAATGCATTTTTGACTTTCTGCACGTATAATGCACGTGTTTTCTACGTGCAGTGATTTCATCATGAAATATATAAAATTGGTAAATATGATTTTCTCATATTGTTTTGATTATATTTTAATAATTTTCCGTTGATAAAATCGATATTTCACATTTCGAAATTTTACGTGCGACGCACGTGTTTTCGACGAACATATTTGACTGTATTTATTTTTCGGAGTATGTGTATTTATGCATGATACATTTTTTTTTTATTTTAAGTAAACTACTTAACTTACATATTATATGATACATGTATGCGGATATGATAAAGTAATAGAATTGGTAAGTATTATATGCATGGGAATGGGATTAAATGTGAAAGTGTGATTGAAAAGGGGGCCCACGGTTGGTATAAAAACAATAAATGGGCTGTTAGTGTTTTTTTTGTGTTTAAGGAATATAATGGATATGGTATATATGATTGTAAATAAGTATGTTAAAAATTGTATTGTGCATATGAGTGCATGTGTGCATGCACACACTTTGTGTGTGGCCGGTTGGGGCATGGGAGAAAAGAGAGAATTAGTATTGAATGTGAGAGTGAATGAGAGTTAGTGTGAGAGAAGTGGGTATATGAAAGGGTGGGAGTTTTTAGGAGTTGAGAAATGAAAAGATGGGTAATTAAAAAGAGAATTAAAATGAGAAGTTATTAGGTGGGAGATTTTGCAATATAGTCCCTAGCATTGTCCTATAAATAGCAACTCATTTCTCATTCTTTTTCACACCAAAAATAAAATAAATAAGAGAAAGAGAAGAAAAAGAAAGAGAGTTATTGTGCTTGGAGGATCTCTTGCTTGGAGCATTTGCTAGGAGGAGAAGAGGACTAGGAGTTGCTAGGAGCAAGAAGGAGCTATTCATTTGTAGTTTTCAACCTTCAAACAAGAGGTGGGTTCTCATGCTTTCTAGGAATTTTTGACTAAAGAGCTAATGCCATAGATCATGTTAGAATACTTGTAAAATGTTATGCATGTTAAAAGTGTGTGGTTGTATGAGAAATTTGTTGAAAAATGTTGGGAATACATTCTTTTGCAAAAATATTTTTGTGAAGAATCTTGTTATGAATAGATAAAATTCATGTTAGTTTAAAGTGATGTTGTGATTAAGTAGAAAAAGGAAGTCTACCATGCTAACTAAAGAAAGAAAATTACTTGATTGTTGTGAACCATGCTAATATGTTTGCTTAGTCTTGTGTTTACAATAGTGTTAATATATGAGAATAACTTTGATGTGAAATTTACAAATGGGAATCATGCTATCATAATTGCGAAAGTAGTCTTATTGTGACAATTACCATGTTAATGAAAAAAAAAAGACAAATTCTTGTATAAACAATGTTGGTAAATTGTAGAATTTTATGCTTATAATATTATTGACCATATTAGATTTTATAATAAAATAAAAATGAAATTTCGATTAATTTATAATATGTCGACATGAGTAGGTTCTATTTTTAAAAGAATGGGAACTATTGTGTGAAAGAGCAATTTTTATTTTTATAAAATATAATTTATGTCAAATTGAGATTTTAATCAAATAGACATGGATACTAGTTTTCATTTCTTTTGTAGGATTTAGTTCCTAAAGAAAAGTCTAAGTTTTGCAAAAGATGAGAAAAAGGAATTTCTTTAAATAAGTGAAAAATAGTATTTTTAAAATAATTAGAAATTTTATTAGTTACTATCTTTTTATTAGTTGCTATCTTTTTATTAGTTACTATCATGGAAAGGATTATTTCTAAAATTGTGAAAGAATTGATCTTTTGGAATGAACACATTTTATGGAAAAAGACACACTTTGTGGATAGTTGAACAAAAGAACATTTGTGTCTTTTTAAACAGAGATTACACATAGACTTACTGGTTAGCGTAATAAACTTGGGTTTGGTTGAGAATAGTCACGGGTTCAAAACTCCCTGGTGACTTATATTTTATTTTGGGATTTTAAAATGATTTGGTAAATAGTTTCGAAAGTGGGTCAGTTTGGTAAAAACTTCCGTGGGAACTAGATCTGTAATTTTGATAGTGAGTAGGTCAATTTGGTAAATAGTTTCGAGAGTGGGTCAGTTGGGTAAAAAACTTTCAAAAGTGTTTCATTTTGGGTAAATTTTAGTATTCGTAAAACATAAATGAAGAATTTATTCTTAAAGATTGTTTTTGTGTAATTGATAAGTTTTAACGAGGATTTGAGATAGGAAGAAAAATAAATGACTACAAAAGTATTAGTAAAGAGCATGACTTTTAATTTACAAAATAATGATTTAGGGTGAATTGAAATCTCTTTATTTCTAGAAATGCAATATGGTTGAGTTATGTGACTTTTGAGATCATGAAAGATTTTGTTGTGAATGAGTAAATCATATTTAGTGCTAAAGATGAGACATTGAATCGTGTTAAAATGAGACATCGTATGAATTTGAAATTGTGAATGAATTATTATTTATTATGAATAACTAGATCATGAATAGTGGCAAGACTATGAAATGATTACTTTGTGGATAAGTGTTAAGACAAGATTTGATTATTTTTGTGAAGTGAATTGAAAGATGAAATTATATAAGTTTAAGACATGATTACAAAAGGGTATGTGTACCCATGTTTCTTGTACATGAAAGATTATGATTAAGAATTTATAAGACTTCGGTTACCGGTAATTTTGAAAGAAAGAATTGATATGATTTTGAGATAATGCCGTCGGGCGATCTCGTATTTTGTGAATAAATCCGGTATGAGGTAAAACTGATTCTAGGGTGATAACATATTCATGTCTTGAACTAAAAATAATTAGGCACTTAAGTGAAGATGTGATAAACTTGTGCAAACGTAAATGGGTGCTTCTATATAGTCGGCGGTGGATCTCCGTGGCTATAGACCCAGTTGGTGGACTGTGGTTGCCCCATAGGAGATGGACTGTATTTTATCCGGGACTTAGGGTAGTCGACGGATATTTACCATACTCCAAAGAATATGTATATACTGGGGTTAGAAGGGCATTTACGGGATTATCATCACGATATAATAGCCAGGGAGGCTGGGATCTGTTAATATAAGCCAGGGAGGCTGAGATCCGTATCTGTGAAATAACTCTAAAACTTGTTTTATTACTGGGTAGTCTCATGGCGAGGGATCGAACCCTTCAATGTGGAGTACGTAGGCGCTTGCCCTCGGACCTATGTAGTATGGGATGCATAGAATCCGAACAAGTGTGCATTAGTGTCATCCTAGTATAGAAATGTGTGCATTAGGCATTAAGGCATAACATACACGTATGTTTAGAATAATCACCTTTGACACTTTACTTGTTCATTCAATCTTTTTTGTTGATTTGTTAAAGTATGAGATCGTTATACTATTTCCGGCATAGAGAGGATAGCCGTGTATAACATTTCGTCAGTTCTAAGTAACTGACGTGCCCACAGATTGACATGCAGGTAATGGACTATTCATGGAGTTATAAAGTGGATATGCTGTTGCTGTTTAGAAGTTAAAGATGTTGCAAATGATGTTAAAGTTATACTAGTTGTTTTTCATTGATTGTAATCTTTTAGTCTTCCGCTGTGTAAAACCAAGTTGTAATTGAACTCTGATGTATTGTGAATAAAAAGTTTTAAATTTTCCTTGTAAAATTGTACGAAGTGAAGTAAAGATCCTGTGAAATCTCGAATTTATCCTTATTTGAAATTCGGGGTGTTACAATTACCTTCCTTCTTTTACGCATGCCTTTTTTTCTTCCTTGAAAATGAGAACACTCCTTGCACTTTTTTTTGTGACAGGATTTTGTCATAGTAGGACTCGGTTGGTTGTTGTTTCGAGGGCTTCCTTTTGATTCGGTTAGTCGAATCTTCTTATCATACCTACCAATTTATGTTCTTGTATTTTCTCCCATTGATAATAATGTTTAATTTTTTTTTCTTTTTCTTCTTCAGCAAAATATTATAGTGCGGGGGCTTGGTTTTGTGGGGTTCTTTTTTATATGCTTGCTGTAAACTCAAAGGTAAGTAGGTACTGATAGATGGAGAGAGGCCATTTAAGTCAGAAGATGAAGACGGAACCAAAGAAATGGGATATGGGCGCAATTTTGTGCATTTGTGGACCATTTTTGGGGTCCATTTTTGCATGCTCTTTATGGCCGTAAATGCAAATATTATTATTTTGGGTTGAGATTCTTGTTCGACTGATGGTATTGTCTATATCGATTCCTCAACAAACTGGAGCTGAGTTATGAAAGCAAACCAGGGATGGGCTGCAATTTTACTGGTGGCAGATTTGTGTGACAATTTTTTTAAAATTTTCTTTCAGTGCAGTAAATTATTTTTATGATGCTCCTAAATCCGTCCATGAATAGAACACTTCTGTGTGTATCCTTTATTGATCATCCAGCCATAGTTACTTTAATTGTTGATTTGAGTTCATTTATTTATTTGATGTGCTATGATGAATGTTATTTACTGTGACAAAATGAAGTTAAACAATGAATAACAATGTCCTTATTAAGTTCATATACATACTTCAGCATTTTGCATTCAGAAAAATGCATATTAGGAAAGCTCTCGGATTAGGATATATATGATCCATATCCGAATCCGATTTTTGTGTGAATACAGGTATGAAAAATTCGTATCCAGGCAAATACGGATTCAGATATTCAAATCTAAAAAAATTCGAATGTGAATACGGATACAGATAGCACTTTGAAAAGCAGATTCGGATACAGATATCTCTAATCTCTAATATCTAATATTATAATGTGAGAATTGAGTTTGTCATTTGTAGACATTCAACTATTTAATCTCAACCATTCCAAATAGATGAATCTCCCAAGTAACTGCATTACAGAAAATATCCCAAGTACTCAATCACTGCAAACTGTTCTCAATAATAGAAAAGTTTTCAACCCTAAAACTGTCACAAAACTTGATTGTGGAAGACCTGTAGTATATATACACTAATGCCAATATTACTATCACATTTTGATATGTTTTAAAGTAATCCATGGCCCATTTCGCAACTGCTCTTCGCGATTTTGATCATTGCTTTCTTGAAGATATTTATCATTTAACAACTCTTCACAGCAGAGAGATGATTTAAAAAAGCACATCAATCAATTAAGGTGTAACTATGTCATTCAATATCAGTCATCTTCAGTTGCCACACTACTTGTTCTGTCATTTAATGCAAATCTGTCATTTAATTTATTCCCGTGTCACTGTTATGAGAGAAATCTATGTTGAAGGATTATCACTCTTTCAACACCTCAACCAAAGTGATATTTTCCAATTAAATAAAAAGCATGTTAATATAATTTTGAACTAAAATAAGGCTTCTAGCAAAAGATAAATCTTAAATGAGATAAAATAATAATTGTGGGAAAATCACTACCTTAATATCCATAAATCCCATAATAATAATATGCATCATAGATTACCTGCAAGCACATTGCAGCCTCCAACGTGTTCCAAATGCACGTCAGATACACATGCCTGTATGTCTATGGTGTATTCTAATTCAAGGTGGAATAACAAAGGCTTGGATACACATGCCTGTATCTATCAAATCAGGTATTTTTACCCCCCCCCCCCCCCCCCCCCCCCCCCCGATCATTGTGATTCTGTTGTTTTTTCAACATGGCTTATTTTTGACTCAATTTAAGTTGGCAATTCTTGTACATACTATTACAGTATTACTGTGCGAATACAGAAAGAGATCTTTAAGCAACAACAAAACAGAAAGAGATCTGAAGTTTGTTGTTGTTGATAATAGTAATTACATAGAAAATAGTATGCTGCTGCTTGGCCCATTCCAGTCTCTGGAAGGGAAAGTCTAATGCATATGCAGGACATGTCGCATTCAACTATTGCCTGTTGTTCATTTATCACATAGCTGATTCTTTTGTTATAACCCATATTTTTAGAGTAGTCCTAGATATACTTGGACACTTCAAACCTGAATCAGCTTGCTTAAATTAGCATTTGACTTACTTGAATCAAGTCACAAATCGCTTACATTATCAATATCGTTGGTATCTTCAGGAACACTGATCTAAAAGAAAGGTACTTGAATCATCCATGCGTATCTATACGCACACTGCTGAGTACTTCCATCGCATCAAACTCCATTCTGTGCATTATTGAAATTTTGTGCTTTGTGCTATTCTGCACCTAGGGAGGCACCTTAGACATCCACTATGATGATAACTTCAACAACTAAAATTTCATGGTATATGTTGACCTCATGACATACAGGGGAACACCATGAGTTCATGAATCCAGTATGCTTATCATAATGAGACTTATCATATTAAGTTTTTAACCTGATCAATCAAATACCAAATTATTCGGTGCACCAAAGACGCATCAATTTGTATCTTTTATTTCAGGTATTAACCTGATCAATTTGTCCATGAATGGAAAGCGAAACTCAGAAAAAGAACTTTTTTTATTGTACAGAAAAGATCATTAAATGTGTTAAGTGGGCTTTCTATCTCAATTTCGATCTCAACCAACGCATATACATTTCTTTTTTTCAGGATTTAGATGATAGGTAATGCTTTCAATTATTAATAGAGCAATAATAGGGCTTGAACTTGAAAGTACTGGGCATGCAAAGAAAGATAAGTTGAAAACTAACTTACTGTCGAAAATGAAGCCCGATAGTATGGATAGGCTGTAGTAATAAATCTCTCATATTCATTGTGTCTAAAAGGTCGAACTGGAATCTGCAGTTGAGATGTTTTTAATTAGAGTGCTAAGTTGCAGCGGAATTAAACTAACAGCAAAAATTAACTCTCTCAGAAAATAGATCACAAACAATAGAATAATAATATCAAACCTATGAATAATTTAGTGATACAATGATTTTAACAAAAATAAGAATCATCTATAGCATTTTTAGGTTAGAAAAAAAAAATCTGCAGCATTTTCAAGAGTTTGACATTAGGTTGATTCAGCTGAAGAAGATCCAATACCTTAACAGATGAAATCTATCTACCTACTGATATGAAACACAATTTGTGTGTCAGTTTATCTCATTATGTACGCCTCATTATAGACTATACCTTCTCACAATAAACTGACCTGAATATTAACAGGTAACGGCTATAACTTGTTTTTTAACATAGAATCTAAAGCAAACCCCTCAAGTACAATGAACCATGACTCAACCAAAGTGATATTTTCCAATTAAATAAAAAGCATGTTAATATAATTTTGAACTAAAATAAGGCTTCTAGCAAAAGATAAATCTTAAATGAGATAAAATAATAATTGTGGGAAAATCACTTCCTTAATATCCATAAATCCCATAATAATAATATGCATCATAGATTACCTGCAAGCACATTGCAGCCTCCAACGTGTTCCAAATGCACGTCAGATACAACCTCAGAGTAGTCGTCTACAATTCAACAACCAAAACCCACATAAACAATCAACCAACTAACAGAACCCAAAATAAAATAAAAACCATACAAAGTATTATACCACATAAACAATCAACCGACTAACAAAACCCAAAATAAAATAAAAACCATAAACAGTACAGTATCAATTCTAGAGTCAGCGTACGCAAGTTTTAGCCAAAGCAGCTACAAACGGTATAAAAAGTCTACCACTAATCAAATCATATAAAATGACATAGATGAACACATTTTTACTTCATTTATTACTTCAGCATTTTAGATCTCCAATCTATTTGATTGTTAATTTTGTTTTCTTTTTGAAAATTATTTATTTACATTGAATTGTCATTCTCATAGCTTTATTGCAAAATCTATTCAAACAAACTGAAGTAGTGAAAGCAAGCAAAAATGGACATAAATGGCATCAATAACTTGTATAATGACAAAGTAAAGTATACATGCTATGTCTCCATTTTTGGGTGAATATCAAATACCTTAAATGTGAGGATAGCGAGATATGATGCTTTGCTCTCTGCAAGCAAGACTCTTCATCTGAAACAAAAGAGATAGATGGCTTTGTGAATTCATGAAATGAATCTAACCAAATCTTTTAAATGTAACAACTTTTATGAATAATACAAATCTTTGTTGATAGTAGCCCCACATGTAAATAATAAGGAGAATTAAAGAACTTATCGATAAGTAAGTTAATTAAAACTTGAAATGAAAAAGATATAAAGAGTTACATTTGTAGCAAGCACTACCAATTTATCCTGAATCGACTGGGTATCCCTATGAAATAGTGTACTCAATCGACTGGGTATCCTGAATCGACTGGGTATCCACGATCCATAATAAAATAGTTAATGTAAAGGCTCCTTTTAAAGTAGAAATAAGCATTGGATCTTGACATGAACCAAGTTAAATTTCATAAAATCATATGGTAAAAAACTTAGCAAGAAAGGACGAAGATTAACATCTCCCAAATTAACAACCCACATGCACAAATTAGTGTGTAAAAATGGAGAAAATAAATAGAGAAAAATGAGAAGCTAACCTTCGAGAACAGATACCCAGCCTTCAATTTCTCCACATTAGCATTGCGAGCAACCTTTGTTGTGTAAGCTGAAACAAAACTAATCCAAAACACATTGTTAAAAAAGAACCATACTTAAGATCCAACAACAATAACATAATTAAGCTCCGAAAACAATAACAACAATAACATAAGTGCTAAAAAAGGAAGCTACCAAAAGATAAGCCGAGAGACAAAAACATTCCTCCAAAAAGGGAAGCTGCTCTGCTTCCTTTTTGCTAAAAGTAATCCTGAAATTCATTAAATTTCCTAATTTTTAGTAATTTTGCCTTTTGCATACCACAATCATATGATATCTAGTAGCTTACAGATATCGCTCAACTAAAATCATATATCATAAACTAATAATCAATAGAGAATTTCAACTAAAACAACCATCAATAGTGATAGCACCCTCAATAGGCCATCAACAGTGAACAGAAAAGAAGTTTTTGCAGATGGTCCATTACTCGTATGCTACAAATAGGCTTCAGATCAGTTGTTAAATTTCAAACGATTTTGTTTTATAGTTTTTGCAGTAAACTATAATTACAAATTTGATAGATTTCAAGTCAAATTTAGCTCTCTATAATTAGTCTTTCCCATACTCTTCAACAGAACGAATGATGAGAATGAACCAAATTTAAAAGGAAAATGAAAATGAATAAGATAATGAACCAAATCTAACATGACACGGCCCGTAGATAGAAATGTATGTGCTTCAAACTTTCCAAGTATGTTTAAAAGGAAAATGAATAACCATGAAACCCGGTACAGGAAAAAGTGACCTCTAAAGATAATTTTGTGCGTGAACAAAATGGAAAGAACCAAATTTGAAATAGGTAAAGAAAAATTCAGAAGCTCACATTTGAAGGTTTGTCATCGCCACTATCACTGTTCTTCTTTCCTCCAAATAGACCAACTACACGAAAAGATGTTCTCATTTGGCTCTTTCTGCTACAACGCCATGATAGTGATGGAATGACATTTAGTTGACCTAAAACATGAGTTTGTGATATAAATAAATTTAATCTCACACCGGTTAATGCTAGAACTACAAATAAAGGACCAAGATATAGTATGAAAGATTAATCATTTCCGCTAGAACTACAAATAATGCTAGAACTACAAACAAAGAAACACATAATAAATAAAAATCTCAATTTGCTAATAACATGCAAGGAAAATCTGACCTTCAGCTTGTTATTATGAATTTCCGCTTCAAATTGTCTATTGAAGACATTAAGTCTAACCATCTTCACTTTCAGTTCACTTATATGCACTTCTTTCTCTCTACAAATTACCTCTTTATCTTGCAATTGGCCCCTAACAAAATGGAAAGAATTGTCATACAATATTGCAGTAAAGAGTATACAAAATTACTGAATTAAATTTCACAATTCATGTTTTTGGTGAAGCATGGTTAAATTAAGCATCAAGCATTTTTTGGTTAAATTACTGAATTACATATCAAGAATGCATCAAGCATCAAGAATGCATCAAGCTTGTACATATCAAGAATGCATCAAGCAATCTAACCAGTTTTTGGTGAAGCTTGTACAGAGGAGACGGCGGACGGCGGGAGCGACGGCGACGGGCGACGCGACGCCGGGAGGGGACACGGGCCGAGAGGGGGTGGCGATGTGGCTGTGGTTGCTGCTGTCGACGGAAGGAGAAGGGGAGGAGAGGGGCGTGCTGTCGTGGCTGGCGTCGTGGAGGCTGGACGGCAGGGGAGGTCGTGAGCAGGCGCCAGCGATGGGGTCACGGCAGGGGAGGTCGGGAGACTGGGTAGGAGGAGAGATGAGAGATGAGAAAGGGGGGAGAGATGACGACGGGGTCACGGCATGGGTTCCAGAGAGAGATCGGGAGTGATTCTAAGTGGAGTGGGAAGAGAGAAAGGGGGGAGAGAGAGAGAGATCGGGAGAAGAGAGAGAGAAGCCATAAGAGAGAGAGGGGGGGAGTGATTCTGAGTGGAGATAGAGTGATTGGTTTTGGGTTTGAATTTTTGGGATTTGAAATTTTGGGCAGGAAAATATGTTTTGTGAGGTTAGATCTGGGCCATTGATTTTGGGGGAGATTGAATATGAACCACTTGATAGCTTTCTTTGTGTTTTATTATATATATATATATATATATATATATATATATATATATATATATATATGCGGATATCCCTATCCGAATCCGCTTTTTAAAGGGATATCCACATCCATATCTGTATCCCTTGTTAAAACATATGTAGTGGTGAACGTTAGATTCAACAAACTAGTTAGTTTGGTATTTAGCTATAGTTGCCCATACCGTAAAACAACCATCTCAAGTGAAAATTGATAGAAGTACTGTGAGAAAGATTGCATTATTTTACATATGCTTGACTTGTGATGATTGTAAAAATCACAGCGAATCGGGGCCACAAAATTGAGGCACAAACCTCAAAGCTTCTAGGGGAAAAACCGTCATTTTACAGCGAATGCAGGCCTGTATGGAGAACATGAGCCGTTTCCAGGTCCATCAGCCGAAAACATGTCTACAAGAACTGAGTAATCTCCTCACCTTATTTAGAATCACCAGGAATCCTGTTTGGTTAAAAACTTTGGACCAAATCATGAATCCAAAATAGTGTTATCACTAACCTTATCTCCTAGCCATGAGAATCAGCAATTTAAACACAAAAGATGGTTTTTTAAGCTAATCTTTTGTAAATAATTCCTAGCATATAAATACTCCTCACTTCATTCAGAATCAAGTAATCGTTATTTTGTCACAAAAACTCCACTATTATTTAGATTTCTGACTTGAGCGTCGGAAGGTCTTTCGCCGGGGAACACCCTGGTGTTTATAACTTTTGCAGGTTTCATAGAGCGATCTTGGCCATCCAAATAAAATTCAAGCATTTGCAATCGTTCGAAAATCAGATTAAGGAGCAATTAACAATGATTAATTCCGATCAAAGTAAATGTTAGAATTTGATAATTTCCATTAAAGAATTCAAATAATATGTTTGCTCCCACACAGAAAATAGTAGCAACATATTGAGGCCGTCTATGGGAACTTATGATCGAACAAACTGATCAGATTTCACCGGCAAAAAAAACCTTTTTTTATCCATGACTCCAAAGGGAAAAGGGAAGGCGACGGCTCCTAGCTGACAAGCCAACCCTCCTCCGCCATATTCTCCTCATGCAGAGGACCGACCCTGTTCCTACTCTCTAGCAGGCTCAACCTCAACATCTTCATCAGCCAAAGCAGCTCCGTCAATAGCATCCTCAGCCTCCCTCCAAAGAGACTCCACCGGAGGGCACCCGATGAAGTCGTCCTAAACAATGCCCCCTACTGTGCCTTTTGTGGCATCCCAAGCACAACAAGACCTACGCCAAATCATAGTCACCCGGCAGCATGGGTCTGACCTTCGAGATCGCCTAAATGAAAGTAGAGTCAAAGAAGATGTTCCCTACCCAGAGCACCAGGAAATCAAGAGGAGCCCTTCTCCTCGAAGACAACGGTCCAGAAGAACTCCCTATCCTAGGGGGCGAAGAAGATCTCCCTCTCATATGGGATGAAGAAGGACTCCTCCCCCTCGCGAGTGAAGAAGTTTGAATCTAATAAGTCAATCAATCCCCAGGAACAACAGTGAATAAGAAGCACCCATCACCAAAATATCAAGGATGAGGTCTTCAATCCATCCACACCGTCTATGGCAGGATTCAATGAACCAACAGTCGTTGCCCTACTCCTTCACGACATGAGGAGTCCCACTGGTGTACTAGATTCGAGGAACAAGGAAATGTAGTTCTTCAGCGCTACCAAGAGATGGGGGATTGCCTAGCACTGATGAAGTAAGAAGGGGACGACATGATAGAAAATACCGCCACATTCGACTCCCCTTCTCCAGTCAATTATCAAGGTTCCTGTCCTAACAAACTACAAAATTCCAGTTTTTGAGTCATATAATGGCAAGTCCGATCGAGTAGACCACCTTGAGAGTTTTAAAATGCTCATGATGATCCATCAAGGCTCTTACTCTCTCCTTTGCAAGATGTTTCTAGCAACCTTGAAGGGATCATCACAGGAGTAGTTTTCTCGTCTCTCTCCATGGTCCATATTCTCCTTCGATTAGCTTGAAGATCTCTTCCTCATACACTTTATCACCAGCTACAATACAGAGAATACAAGTGCCTCTCTACTTGACTTCAAGCAAAGGGATGTGGAATCTCTCAATAATTATGTTCGGTGCTTAACAGCCGAGTACCGATCCATCCCCTCACTTGACTCAGTAATAGCCTCTGCCGTCTTCAGACACAATGTCAGCCACGTCCACCTCAAAGCTTCTCTCGTTAAGAGATATCCTTGGGACTTCTCAGACCTCCTTCAGAGGGTTGAGAAGTACATCCGAGTGGAAGATGTCATTCATCCACAAAAAACAGAAGAGGTTCTCCTCTAAGAATAAACAGAAGAGAACCAATGAAGAGGAACCCAAGAAGTTCCAAAAGGATGCCTCTGGTCTGCCTTGCCGTCCTCAAGAGTCTTGCTTTAAGAAGTTCATTTCCCTTAACGGCAGCAGCTCCGCAGTCATCATGGAAGTTGAGAAGGACGAGCTCCTTCAGCCTCCTCCTAAGATGAGCACTTCAAGCAAGAGGAAATATAAGAAAAAATTGTGTGAATTTCATAGGAATCATGAGCATCTTATCGATAATTGTCGAGCCCTCAAGGAGGAGCTTGAAGCTCTGATCCAGTGGAGCTACCTTTCCAAGTTCACCCAAAGGACTGAGATCAAACCTCCTTCTGCGCGGGGAGCTAACAGAAGTATAAAAATGCCTTCATAGTCCCAAGAAACGGGGAGTATGTCGGTTATCCACTCCATCCACGGAGGACCAATGGGGGGAGAGTCTAATTCCACCAGGAAAGACTTCCTCCGAGAAGTAAACTCGGTGCAACACATCCCCCCTCCTAAGGGCTTTAGGGTTCCGATAACTTTCTCAGACAAGGATCTCGAAGGTGTTTGAACCCCCCTTACTGTGACGTGCTTGTAATCGGCATCTGCATGAGGTGTGTTGCGTCCATGTAGATAATGGAAGCTCGGTGAACATCCGCTTTCCAGATGTATTCGAGGATCTCAAGCTCTCACGAGACTATCTCAAACTTGCCGATACACCCTTCATGGATTCTCGAGAGCCACAGTTCAGACTGAAGAAATAGTCACCCTTGATGTAACTGTGGAGAAAGCTCCAGTAGATCCAATGGAAGCACTCGACTTCATTGTTGTCAACGTTAAGGCTGCATATAACATTATCTTTGGCCACCTGAGGCTAGCGGCCTTTCATGCGGTTGTCTCGACCTTGCACATGAAGATGAAGTTCCCTACAACAGCAGGGGTAGGAGAAGTTAAAGGGAACCAAGCAGCAGCACGGGCATGTTACACCGCTACAATGGGGGCTTGGTCCTCCTCCTTGATGTTATGGAACTCCTGCATGAGAGGGGTCAAGTTATCTCCGAGCTCGTGGATGAAAATCCCCTTCTCAGAAGAAGACAAAAATATTTTTGGGTAAGCACGGTTCTCCCCTACAAAGTCAAAGAGCAACTCGTTACTTGCATAAGGGGGAACCGAGACCTGTTCACTTGGACCACCTCTGACATGCCTGTCATCTTTGAAGATCTAATCATGCAATGTTTGAGCGTGAGCCCAGATGTTAAACATGTTGAACAAAAGTGCCGAATTTTTTTCCTCAATAGGTAGTAAGCAGTCAATGATGAAATTGAGAAGCTCCTAGTCACTCGATTCATTCAAGAAGTGAGCTACCCCGAGTAGTTTACAAATGTGATGATGGTAAAGAAAGCAAACAACAAATAGAATCTGCATAGACTTCACTGACCTCAACAAGGCGTATCCAAAATACCCCTTCCCTTTACCCAGCATTGATGCCTTAATCAACACCACATTCGATCACGAGCTCCTAGGCTTCTTGGTCGCCTTCTCGGAATACAACCAAATTCGAATGTTCCCCTCCAGACATCCCAAATATGTCCTTCATCAATGACCAAGGACTCTATTGCTATCGGGTATGCCTTTCAGGTTGAAGAATGCTAGAACCACATACCAACGCTTGGTGTACTAAGTCTTCAAGGAGCAAATCAGCAGAAACATTTAAGTCTACGTAGAGGACATGCTTGTCAAGAGCCTCAGGAAAGCATACCATGTTCCCAATCTCCAAGAGGCATTTGATGTAATACGGAGACATAACATGAGACTAAATCCCTCGAAATGCGCCTTCAGAGTCTCCTTAGGGAAGTTCTTAGGTTTCATGGTCAGCCAGAGAGGAATCGAAGCCAACCCTGAAAACATTCTAGCCATACTTACAATGTCCCCCCCGTCTACTATCAAAGAAGTTCAGACTCTCACGGGATGCCTTGCGGCTATTGGGTGCTTCTTTTTCAAGTCTATGGAGAAGTGTCTCCCATTCTTCAAAGTTTTCAGAGGAGCAAAGAATTTTAAGTAGGGAGAAGAATAGCAAGTAGCCTTTGAGCATCTCAACACACACCTTATCAATCCCCCACTACTTAGCAAGCTCAAGCCTGGAGAGGTTCTCTACCTTTACTTGGCCACTTCGGATCAGACCTTTAGTGCTCTCTTGGTAAGGGAAGATGATAAAGTTTAGAATCTAATCTATTATGTAAGTAAAGTAATCCATGATGTCGAGCTTCAATACTCTAAAATCGGAAAACTCCAACCCTAATTCCAAGAACACTCCATTTGGGTTCTTACTAACCAACCGCTGAAGCAGGTACTCCATACGCTGGAAAGCTCTGGGCAACTTATGAAGTGGACTACAGACTTAAGCCAACATGATATCAGCTATTGACCAAGGATGACAATCAAAGCCAAAGCCTTGGCTGAGTTCATTGTTGAAAGCACACTCCCCGATCCCCTGAGGAAGGAGATAACCCCCTTACTTCGGAACATTCATGTTGATAGATCATCCTGACTAGAAGGGAGCGGGGCCGGAGTCATCTTGCTCGGACCAGACAAGTTAATTATTCAATATTGGCTACACCTTAACTTCCTAGCCTCTAACAACAAGGCTGAATATGAAGCACTCATTGTCGGACTCCTAGCACGGAAAGCAAGTATAACACCCCACAAAATTGAGTTATAATAATTTTGCCAACAGGTGTTATACACATGTATTTTATACTGTTAGGATAATATTCGCAGTGTATTTTAATATACATATCCTACGTATTTTGTGTATCGATTATTTATATGTTTTCCGTTGTCTCAAAATTCATTTTATCCTATTTTAAGCCAACTCAAATATTAATTTTAATCTTTGTGTTTTACGTGTACTGCACGTGTTTTCAATACACATGTCGATTACGTATATTTCTCCGTTACGTGAAATATCGGTAACTTAATCAAAATAAATATATTTACTTAGTTTGTATTTCGATTTCTCTGTTGTTCAAATCCCTTTTGTTTTGAATATTTATTGATACGTTATATGCACTTGCTTGCAGTGCATGTATCAGTGTTATTCATTTCGAAATGAAAATTTATGAAGTGTGTATATCTATATTTCCTTTGCTTCATTTTAATATACGGAATGATAGATTTTTAGATTTTTGAATATTTTATCCCACACGTGCTTTACCTGTGTCTTTCTTCTATGCACGTGCTAACTATGGTATTTTAAATTACAAAATCTTGTCCACTAAAAGTTTTGCTGGGATTAATTTAAGCTAATTATACAAAATTTAATATAAGAGAAATTATATAAGTGTTTTTAAATGTAAGAAATTAAAGTGAAATAAAATAATAAAATGAAAATAGAATAAGTAGTGTACAAAGCACGTGCACATATGCGCATGTGCATTGCACCCCAAACAAAGAACCGGCTGCACTTTTGGAGTGATGGAGTAAGTGGGTAGTTAGATTGGATTAGTGGGTGGTTAAGATTAAACCCCATTAATTAATCCCCTTTAATTAATTAATTTATAAACCCCAACCTATTTCTAAACAACAAGGAGACAAAAAAGAAAAAAAAGGTGTTCATGGTACCCTTGCTACCGAAGTCTCATGCTTGTTGTGGATTGTTTTCTTCTCTTTGGGCTCAGATTTCGAGGAGGCTTGGAGGTTTCTTTAGGGGTTCATATTGTTGAAATATAGTAAGTGTATATTCTATTTCCTAAAATATAGGAAACAGATTCCCCAAATCTGTAATCTCCCCATTCTTCTCTCAATCTTTTCTTCTTCTCCAAGAATGTAATTCTATATATGAATGTATACAACAAAAAAATGGAATAACAAGAAAATATGATTTTTCCCAATTTGGATTTCAATATGGTATCAGAGCCTAACTAGATATGGGCTAACTGAAGAAGAAGAAAAGGAGAAGATCAGATCTGACATCTCCTTCTTGATCCGATCCCGACCAATCCCGTCACCATCCTCCATCGCGCCCCCTGACGCGCGCCAAACCTCCGTCACGCCCCCTGAGGAGTTGCTCCTCCCCTGATCGATCGACAACCACCAGTTGATCACTGCTGCTGTTGCTGTTCCTCACCCTGACGCCAGCGACGACATCGACCCCGAGTCCCACTCCTGAAGTCGTTGCAACTCCTCGTCGCCCTCCACACTCATCCTCTTCACCCACCGAAGTCGTTGCAACTCCTCGTCGCCCTCCACACTTATCCTCGTCGCCCTCCACACCCACCGCCGCCGCTCTTCTCATCCATCACCTCCTCCCAGACGTTGCCTCACCGCCGCCGCTCCTCTCTCCATCAACCTTTATCCAAACCCAAGTCCCGATCTCCATTTCACAGAAGTTTTTTTTTGATGCTGCTGATGTCTGGTCGAAGACTCTTGTGTTAACTTTTTGGTTGCTGACTTCTTGGTATCCCGAAGCCTGATCAGATCCATTGTTGTTTGATCCAAATTCGTTGTTATTTGATCAACATCCATTGTTTACTTGTACTGCTAACATGGGTAGTACACCGATTTTTGTGCAATCCGAGAATTCCGGCTTTAATGCGGGGATAATTCTTGATGAAACAAACTATGATGTTTGGACTTAGTTGATGGAGATGCATATTGCTGGATGTGAAAAGATCCAGTATATTCATGGTGATAGTAAAATTCCCGCTGAAAGTGATGGTTCCTATGCCAAATGGTATGCTGATAATCAGAAAGTGAAAGGCTGGCTGTTGATGTCCATGAAACTCGAGATCATGAAGAGATACATTCGATTGAAAACTGCTCGTGATATTTGGGATGCTCTTGCAAAAGCATTCTATGATGGAACCGACGAGGTTCAGGTGTTTGCTCTAAACCAGAAAGCTTTTTCGGCAAGGCAAAATGGCAGGCCACTTTCTATTTATTATGGAGAATTGACTGAAATTTTTCAAGAACTGGATCATCGAGATAGGGTGATCATGAAGAATCCCTGACGATGTCCAAACATATAAGAAATCAATCGACCGCTTGCGGGTTCATATTTTTTTGGCTGGATTAGATGCTGAGTTTGAGCAGGTTCGAGGAGAAATTTTGCGAAAGGATCCTGCACTTGATCTTGAGGCATCCTACGCATATGTTCGGCGGGAGGCTCGTCAACAAAGCACCATGAACAGCTCCTCTGAATCTTCTGATGTAGCTGCAATGGTGGCTCGGCCACATCCATTCAAAAGTCGCGCAGGTCAGTCTGGATCATCTGCAAGCACTTCTAAGAGCTTCAATCAATCTACTTATAAGTCAAGGAAGTGTACCCAATGCGGTAAACCTGGGCACACGAAAGCTCGTTGCTATCAGATTATCGGCTACCCACACGACTGGGATCACAGTAGAGATTCTCGGAAGAAGATATCCACTGTAGCTGTTGGCATTGCTGAAGGAGCTGGGAAGAGCATTGAACAAACCTCCGCACTGGTTATAGCTTCAGGTAACGATGGTAAGGCTTTTAATATTTTTGCATCTGTTATGAATAATACATGGATAATTGATTCTGGTGCTACCGATCAAATGACTTTTGATTCTAGACAAGTTAAAACCTTACACCCATCCACCAAATCCACAGTATCCACTGCCAATGGTAATCCTGCCCCTGTTACTTGCGAAGGTTCCATATCCCTCACAAAAGATCTTACATTAGACACAGTACTAGTAGTCCCATCCTTAAATTTTAATCTGTTATCTGTCACCCAAATTGTAATACCCCGATTTTTCCTAATATATGAAGATTATTTATTTTGTTGCACGTGGTATGCACGTGTAATATCTTGGCTATTATTTTCAACATGATAAGTAAGAGCATTGTTTTTATAAAGGATTTTTCCCTAAAAGCCCAAGTGTTAATTTATTTATCTCTTCTACAAAATAATTATTTTGGCCCAATTAATTTTAGCCCATGAATTTAAACTCTATTATTATTTTCTACAACTTGTAATGTGTAGCATCTTTTCTTTTTACCGGGTATGGATGTACAAATTGTGTAGGGTGGTTTGTGTGTGCACGTGCACTCAATGTACACGTGCACAAGGCACAAGCTTGGCCGGTTGGGTGAGTGGGTTTAGATCATGGGCGGTTACATATGAGGTGTGGGTAGTTTTACAACTTCCTAGTGAATCCTAGCCCTTGATTTTCCAACTCCCTAGTGCATCTTAGCCCTCCATTCCCCTTATATTCTAGTATAAATACCCCCTCTCTTTCCCTATCTCTTTTACACTAAAGTCATTATTGTAAGAGAGGCATTCTGTGAGTTTGTGTGTAGGAGCTTTTCTGTGGAGGCCGAGTAGTAATCTGAAGGTTTCGGTGTGGAGCAAAGGAGCAAGGAGCGAGGAGTCGTTCACTGCACTAAGGAGCTTTTTGCTGGATTTCGTCTATTTCTTCAAATAAGGTGGGTGTTTCTCAGGACTTCTAATGTAGGAATTATACCATGATTGTTATAATTGCTGCCATGCTATGAAAAGTAAATTTAATGTATTAGAAATTGCCTGAGCATGCTGTTGATAACAAGAACGAGTGAGTCGGTACAGTCGACTGTCGCATGAACCAGTCGACTGGTACGAGACAATTATTTTTCATGATGTGGTAATAAACATGTATGCAAATAGACGTAATAGTATGATCACTAATTTTATATTTTCCCTATGACACATATGATGGAGGGAAGGTGAATGGATGAAAAGAACTAGCGACGATTGACAAAACTTAGAACTGTCGGTGCAGTCGATTGACAAGGTGTTCAGCCGACTGGTGCATCGATTTAAGTATGAATATTCGGCAATTCCATGAAATGAGATATTCCATTATGTTGACCTAGTATAATGACTTGAGATTTACATCTTCATCTTCGTAAGAAAGTTATGAATAGTGTGAGTGCATGTTTAAAGTGCTTTCCTTAAAGAAAAGAACATATTAGTAATTTGAAACTCCATGCTAACAATGTTACTGAACAAGTAAGAAGTGTGGTGTCTATAAAATATGAATGTATGTATGCTGTGATGAAAGTGCATGTGAGAACGGTTGAAAAGATAATCCCTGTTTTGAATTATGAAACTGACCAGTCGACTTAGTGCGTGTAGCCAGTCGACTGAGCTGAACATGGAAATGTACTATTAAAGAAATCCCAGAACAGACGACTGATGGATGAACAGTCGACTGTCATGTGGATGACACTGTGAACATGAAAGGTTGCGGGACAGCCGACTGACTGTGTGCAGCAGTCGACTATCCCGAGTATTTATGATGAACCTGTATTGACTGTATGAGTCGACTGGTGTCCTTCCAAGTCGACTGTACAGAGTGAACTTTGGTATGTATGAGATTTCATTTTATTTATTGCTGTTGAAAGTTGTGAACTTTATGATCGAAATCCATGAACTCTTTTATGACTGTGTGGATTTATGAGAAATGAATCATAGATGTGAATTGAGAATTAAATGAACATGAAAGGCTAAAATCATGATGAGAAAGTCTGTGAGACTCTAAATGAATGATGAGCTGAAAGTGCTCAATTGGAAGTTGTGAATTGTAAATTGAAACCAAGAGTAGCTAAGTCTCCCCCGGCAGTGAAATGAATGAAATGAAATGAGAATTGAAAGACCAAGGTTGGTCATGTATTGAAATGAAATGATAAGTCCGGTTTGGTGGAGAGGCTAACTCTAGAGCTTTGATTTGTATTCATGATTCTAATATTTAGTACATAGTGAAGAGGTGATGAAAGTGAGAGAAAAACATAAGTATGAGAACTAGGGTTTACGGTGCGGGTGTGTGAGCCGCAGAATGCATGCTTGATGAGTCAAGACATGGCACGGGCACAACTCAGAATGATCGGACTTTAGTCACGCTTGTGGGATGTTTTGGTGACTGCAAAAGGATTGTGTTCAGGGAGGAGGCTGAATTGCCGCAGAATGCATACTTGATGAGTCAAGACATGGCGCGGAATTCTACTCCAGGGACCAGGATACATGCTTGTACTCATAGAATCATCTAGTATACTCACTGTAATTACAGAAGTAGAGTAAGTCATGGCGAGGGATTGAACCCTACAAAAATGAAGAACGGTTAAGAGGCTTGCCCTCGGACCTATGTAGTATGGGATGCATAGAATCCGAACAAGTGTGCATTAGTGTCATGTAAATTAAATAATTGCATTAAGGATTAAATGCACAATCACGACACGACATCATTAAGAGTTCCCTTTGATTTATATTCTTAGTATGAACAAGTTTGTGATTTGTTAAGAAATGAGATTCGTGATACTGTTTCTGGCATAGAGAGGATGGCCATGTATAATTATCGTCGGTTGAATAAACTGACGTACCCACAGTTTGTATGCAGGTAATTGCATGTGTAAGAGGAATGGATGCATAAAGATTGTACCATGTTGTTGTACATTTATTCAATTGTTGTATTTTACTTCCGCTGTGCAAAAGAAAAGTGTAATATTGATGTAACTCTGATGTAAAAAGAAAGATTTGAATTTCCTTGTAAAATTGTACTCAAAGAAAGTGAAAAGATCCTGTAGAACATCTCGAATTCAGTGTTTTGGGATTTGGGGCGTTATAGAGTGGTATCAGAGCCACGCTTTCTATGCTTTCCACACTTGTACAAATTTATAAGTAACGACACCCTAGATGTGGACATTAGAGTGTGTGTTTGAGTCTGGAGATTTAAATGTAAGTGACTTACATTTGTGTTGCTCTATGACTTATGCTTCTTCCTCTCTATTCTAAGATGGCTGATCACTTCGACCCTGCTGGAGGCGACGACTGGCATATTATTGAGGAAGAGTACCATCCTGGACAGGCTAATTCTGAGGACGAATATCACCCTGGGCAAGCAGATTCTGATGATGAGGAGTAGCCTGAATCTCGAGCGATTACCCCACCTCCAGATTCATCTGACGATTCTTCTTCCGATGAAGAAGAGGGACCAGCTCTGAGTGGCACTGTGGTTTCTCTTCAGAGGCAAGTGGAGACCCTGAAAGAGAGAGTTGGAGTTTTGGAAACTCAACTGGCGAAGCGAAAGGACGATTTCTCTGTTCTCAGTCACCGGGTGTGGGAACTTGAGAAGAGAAAGAATCTGACGGATGTGCTGAAGGATGAAGTGGATGAACTGCGGGAAGAACTTCGAGCGGCGAAGAGGACCCGTAGGAGTTAGATTGTTGTAGCTTCTATTTTCTTTCATTTCTGATGTCAAAAATGTTTTTAAATTCGAATGTATAAACTTTGGAATTCAATGAAATGCAAGTTGGTTTAAGTTCTTGTCTTATACTTCGAATTTAATGGATCTTTTGCTTCAGAATATGTCGAGAAGAGGAGCTAGGAATGGTGAGGGGTTGGATCTGGAGACTGAACTTGTAAGGGTCTACCAGACGCTGAATGCAGTGGCCATGAACCAAGGAAGGGGGCCGGTGAATCCAGTGCTCGAGGCGATTAAGCTGGTGGAATCATTCAAGAGAATGAAACCACCTGTGTTCGAGGGAAAGTCAGACCCCAATGCGGCTGATAACTGGATTCGGCAAGTGGAGACGATCTTCGAGGTGTTGGAGACACCGGAGGGCAGCAAGGTCAAGTTGGCGACTTTGCAATTCGAGAAGGATGCGGCTGTTTGGTGGCAGTCGGTGAAGAGGACTATGTGAGGCATGTTGCTCGGCTGGGAGGAATTTCTGGAAGAATTCTACAGCCACTATTTCCCCTCCGACGTACTGGAGAAGAAGGCAATGGAGTTTCTGTCACTTCAGCAAGGCAGCATGTCAGTGAGGGAGTATGAGACTAAGTTTACTCAGCTCTCCAGGTATGCTCCAGAACTGGTGATAGATAAGGCGAAGAAGGCTCGCAAATTCGAGCATGGGTTGAGGCCAAGCTTGAGATCCCGGATGATACCTCTTGGTATCAGGCGATTTGACAAGCTGGTCAAGAGGGCAGCAGCGACGGAGGCGGATATGGAGCAGTTCCAAGTTGCTCAACACCAGAGGAACAACTGGCAGACCGGGAAGAGGCCTGCACAATCGGAGAGTTTCAAGGGGCAACCATCTGCACAAAGGTTCAAACCGAGAGGGGCGAACGCAGTTAGTGTAGCTGGAGGACCTGGAAACAATGTGGGGAGACCTTCTATAGTCACTTGTTACAACTGTGGGGAAGTGGGACATTACCAATCTCGATGTCTCAAACCACGGGCTGGCAATCACAATGTGCCAATACAGCAGACTGGGAAGAGGCCGTACCAATCAGGGCGAGTATTTGCCTTGACGGAAGCTGATGCTGAGGAAGCAGATCAGGTCATCTCTGGTACGAGGGCTGGTGTTTAGAGTTTTCGTCATTTCTTCTTCCCGTTTATATTGTGAAACTGTTATGTAATGGTGTGTATTATGTAACAGGAGAACTCTATCTTAATGGAAAGAAAGCTGTTGTGTTATTCGATACTGGATCCTCTCATACTTTTGTGTCTCCTAGATTTGCTAAAGTGTTGGGAGTGGAACCGAAGACTTTTCCAGGCAAGATCTTAGCAGTAGCTACTCCATCAGGGGAAACTTTGACCACTGATCGATATTACGCTGATTGCGAGATTGTGATTGGAGATAGAATCTTTGGCATTGACCTGATCGAGCTGACTATCTTGGGAGTCGATGTTATCATTGGCATTGATTGGATGTCGGTGTACAGTGCAAGCATCGAGTGCAAGACCAAGACCGTAACAGTGAAGGCTCCAGGTGGACCTGAAGTCACTTTCCAAGGGAAGCGGAAGTGTGCTAAGCTGGTGGCAACTATCCGCAAGGAAGAGACTCCTGTGGAATTGCAAGGGATTCCTGTAGTTCGGGACTATCCGACTATGTTCTTGGAAGATTTTCCTGGGTTACCTCCGCATCATGATGTAGAGTTTCGCATCACTGTTCAGCCGGGAAGTGCACCCATTTCTAAGGCACCGTATAGGATGGCTCCAGTGGAACAGGATGAGGTGAAACGGCAGATTGAGGAACTATTGGAAAAAGGCTTTATTCAACCTAGTGCGTCACCTTGGGGAGCACCAGTGCTTTTGGTAAAGAAGAAGGATGGATCGATGAGAATGTGTATCGATTACCGAGAGCTGAATAAGGTCACTGTTCAGAATAAGTATCCGATTCCTCGAATTGATGATTTGTTCGATCGTCTACAAGGAGCAGCTGTATTCTCCAAAATAGATCTTCGATCAGGATATCACCAAGTGCGAGTGAAAGCTGAAGATGTGCACAAAACTGCGTTTAGAACTCGGCATGGGCATTATGAATTCTTAGTTATGCCATTCGGAGTGACAAATGCACCCGCAATCTTCATGGATTTGATGAACAGAGTTCTGAGACCGTTTATTGATTCTTTCGTCGTGGTGTTCATCGACGATATTCTCGTGTACTCCAAGTCAGAGGAGGAGCACATCGAGCATCTGGCAGCAGTTTTGCAGAAGTTGGAAGAGCAAAAGTTGTATGCCAAGTTATCCAAGTGTGATTTCTGGAAATCTGAAGTAGCATTCCTAGGTCACATCCTTTCTAAGGAGGGAGTGGCAACTGACCCTCAGAAGATAGAGGCAGTGAGAGATTGGGCTAGGCCTACTACAGTGAAGGAAGTCAGAAGTTTTCTTGGGATGACTGGATATTACAGGAGATTTATTCAAGGTTATGCTCAGATAGCTGTACCGCTTACTGGACTGACCAAGAAGAATGTGAGCTTCAAGTGGACTGAGCAATATGAGGCGAGCTTTCAGGAGTTGAAAGATAGGCTGACTACTGCACCTATTTTGGCTTTGCCTAGAGCAGGTGTTGAGTATGATGTTTATAGCGATGCTTCACATCGGGGGCTTGGTTGTGTCTTAATGCAAGAAGGTAGAGTAATCGCTTATAGGTCTAGGCAACTACGACCGCATGAGAAGAATTATCCGACTCATGATCTGGAGTTGGCTGCGATTATCTTTGCTTTGAAGCAATGGAGGCACTATGTGTACGGTGAGAAGTTGAACATGTACACAGACCACAAGAGCTTGAAGTATATATATCAGCAGAGGGATCTCAATCTGAGGCAGCGGAGATGGTTGGAAGTGCTCGAGGATATGCGACCTGAGATCAAGTATCATCCTGGAAAGGCTAATGTTGTTGCTGATGCACTTAGTCGCAAGAGCAGTTTGGCCAGTTTGATTACAACTCAGAGGCATCTGATTGAGGAGTTGGATCGAGCAGGTATTGAGGTTGTCTTGCAAGGATTGGGAGCATCTTTGGCTCAGTTGAGGCTTCAGCCTACTTTGAATACAAGGATCATTGCAAGTCAGGAGGTTGATGCTGATATTTTGGAGATGAAGGAGCAGGTTGGTGCTGGCAGGTTGCCCGGATTTCAAATTAGGGATGGAGTGCTGTGGTTCGGAGATAGGTTGTGTGTTCCAAATCAGGTGGACCTGAAAGAGAGTATTCTTCAGGAGGCGCATGCTACTCTTTTGTCGGTACATCCTGGGAGTACTAAGATGTACAAAGACATCAAACAACATTTCTGGTGGTCAGGTTTGAAGCGGGATGTGGCTGATTTTGTTGCGAAGTGTGAGGTTTGTCAGCAGGTCAAAGCCGAAAATCAGAGACCCGAAGGTCTATTACAGCCGTTACCTATTCCGGAATGGAAGTGGGATAACATCAGTATGGATTTTATCACGGGATTGCCTAAGAGTTCTAAAGGCAATGATGCGATTTGGGTTATAGTCGATCGACTAACCAAGTCCGCTCACTTTTTGGCGATGAAACTCACTGCTTCGATGGACAAGTTAGCTGAGATGTATGTTGATGAGATTGTCCGACTTCATGGTGTTCCCTCAACTATTGTGTCTGATCGAGATGCGCGGTTTACTTTGCATTTCTGGAGGAGTCTTCAGACAGCTTTGGGTACCAAGACAGATTTCAGCACTGCTTTTCATCCGCAAACCGACGGGCAGACCGAGAGAGTCAACCGTATTCTTGAGGATATGCTTCGGTATTGTATACTAGACTTTGGAGGCAGTTGGGAAAGGCATTTACCTTTGGTGGAGTTTGCCTACAACAACAGTTTTCAGGCTAGCATCGGGATGGTGCCGTACGAAGCTTTGTATGGCAGGAAGTGCAGAACACATGTTTGTTGGTATGAAGTTGGGGAGCGGCAGTTGTTTGGTCCTGAGCTTGTGCAGCTAACTTCTGAGAAGATTGATCTGATCAGGAAAAGGTTGGTAGAAGCTCAGAGCAGGCAGAAAAGCTATGCAGACAACCGGAGAAGGGACCTTGAGTTTGAGGTTGGTGACTTCGTCATTCTGAAGGTATCGCCCAGCAAAGGTGTGGTTCGATTTGGCAAAGGCGGAAAATTAGCCCCGAGGTTTATAGGCCCGTATAAGATATTGAAAAGGATCGGGAAAACTGCTTACCGGCTTGAATTACCGGGAGAGTTGTCTCAGGTGCACAATGTCTTCCATGTGTCTATGCTGAGAGGTTATATTCCAGACCCGAGTCATCATTTGCCTGAAGTGCCGGAAGGTTTGCAGTTAGACCTGAATTACATCGAGTCTCCTGTCGAGATTGTTGACCGTAGGGAGAAAGTCTTGAGGAATAAGACGATACCGATGGTCAAGGTAGTCTGGAGAAACCACTTGGTTGAAGAGGCTACTTGGGAATCTGAGGAGAGGATGTTGAAGGACTATCCTGAGCTTTTTGCTTGATTGTATCTTTGTATCTTTGTATCTTTTGTTTTGTTGTTGTGTTGTATTTTCTGTTTTCTCGCTCTTGACTGTAGTTCCGGGGACGGAACTATTCTAAGGAGGGAGTGATGTAATACCCCGATTTTTCCTAATATATGAAGATTATTAATTTTGTTGCACGTGGTATGCACGTGTAATATCTTGGCTATTATTTTCAACATGATAAGTAAGAGCATTGTTTTTATAAAGGATTTTTCCCTAAAAGCCCAAGTGTTAATTTATTTATCTCTTCTACAAAATAATTATTTTGGCCCAATTAATTTTAGCCCATGAATTTAAACTCTATTATTATTTTCTACAACTTGTAATGTGTAGCATCTTTTCTTTTTACCGGGTATGGATGTACAAATTGTGTAGGGTGGTTTGTGTGTGCACGTGCACTCAATGTACACGTGCACAAGGCACAAGCTTGGCCGGTTGGGTGAGTGGGCTTAGATCATGGGCGGTTACATATGAGGTGTGGGTAGTTTTACAACTTCCTAGTGAATCCTAGCCCTTGATTTTCCAACTCCCTAGTGCATCTTAGCCCTCCATTCCCCTTATATTCTAGTATAAATACCCCCTCTCTTTCCCTATCTCTTTTACACTAAAGTTATTATTGTAAGAGAGGCATTCTGTGAGTTTGTGTGTGGGAGCTTTTCTGTGGAGGCCGAGTAGTAATCTGAAGGTTTCAGGTGTGGAGCAAAGGAGCAAGGAGCGAGGAGTCGTTCACTGCACTAAGGAGCTTTTTGCTGGATTTCGTCTATTTCTTCAAATAAGGTGGGTGTTTCTCAGGACTTCTAATGTAGGAATTATACCATGATTGTTATAATTGCTGCCATGCTATGAAAAGTAAATTTAATGTATTAGAAATTGCCTGAGCATGCTGTTGATAACAAGAACGAGTGAGTCGGTACAGTCGACTGTCGCATGAACCAGTCGACTGGTACGAGACAATTATTTTTCATGATGTGGTAATAAACATGTATGCAAATAGACGTAATAGTGTGATCACTAATTTTATATTTTCCCTATGACACATATGATGGAGGGAAGGTGAATGGATGAAAAGAACTAGCGACGATTGACAAAACTTAGAACTGTCGGTGCAGTCGACTGACAAGGTGTTCAGCCGACTGGTGCATCGATTTAAGTATGAATATTCGGCAATTCCATGAAATGAGATATTCCATTATGTTGACCTAGTATAATGACTTGAGATTTACATCTTCATCTTCGTAAGAAAGTTATGAATAGTGTGAGTGCATGTTTAAAGTGCTTTCCTTAAAGAAAAGAACATATTAGTAATTTGAAACTCCATGCTAACAATGTTACTGAACAAGTAAGAAGTGTGGTGTCTATAAAATATGAATGTATGTATGCTGTGATGAAAGTGCATGTGAGAACGGTTGAAAAGATAATCTCTGTTTTGAATTATGAAACTGACCAGTCGACTTAGTGCGTGTAGCCAGTCGACTGAGCTGAACA